>VDCT01001214.1:0-500000 GCA_009763385.1 Coix lacryma-jobi var. lacryma-jobi
ATGGGATAGCTATAAGAAGGTTGTGAGGCATCGCTGTAGGACGAAGTAGAGTAGTCTGGAGTGTCGTAGTACGTGGGTGCAAAAGAAATTGATCTCCCCTGCGAGTCCTCTGGATTGTCGTCGTGTGTGCGTCCAAATGAAACTGATTTCCTCTGGGACTGTGGTTGTCCATGGTCACGATCTTGCGTAGCATGTGTGTATTGGGTCTCGCCTGCAATGAACCATAATTAGTAATCATGGACAAAAATAAATGTGTGTATGTACGTGCAAGTGCAGTGGTTGTCCATGGCCACATTGTAGTCTTCCACAACCACAGGTGTCTCCCTCTGTGATCCCGATCTTCTGAACATCCTCGAAAAAGGATTCCCACCACGGGGACCTCCACTGCCACCACCCCCACTACCACCTGCACGAGAACTGCACCACCGCCCGCTTTTGTTAGGTGACAATAATTGCACCGCCACCCGGGAGCGAGATTTTCACCATGCTCCCAAACAACGTCTTTGTGCCTGCCCGACATTGTCTACCTGCATAAACAGACAACACAAAATCAAACCCACGTAAATGTTATCTATACAATATATACAAAAAAATATACATCCTAACAGAAATCATACCTCAAATCCTAAATTAAATCGTACTCTAAACATAAAGCTAACCCTAACCCTAACCACCTAAATCCATCCATCCTAATATCTAACATAGATCCTGCCTAAATACAACAATCCTAACACAAAACTACACCCAAAACATATAGATACTTAACTAAAATAGCAAGAAAAGGGGGGGAAAACTTACCTCAAATCCCGGACGAACCGCTCGGTAACCGAGCGAAACCGCTCGGTTACCGAGCCGACCGCGCGGCTGGCCGAGCGCCCGAGTGCGGAGAGGTAACCGCTCGCCCCCGCCCGGTTACCGAGCCTAACCGGTCGGCTAGCCGGCGGCGGGGAGCGGACGGCGGCGCTGGGGGCGGAGAGCAGGGGGCGGGGCGCGGATAGGGCAAGGGAAGGGACCCTTCTGCCCCCCCGCCCGTGAACGCCGCGTTTTGTGCCCGTGAGCGCCTAATGGGCCTCATGGGCCTTAACGGGCCGAACTTTTTTTTTCAAAATTCCAATTCCAAACGTCCAATTTCAAAAAAATTTATACCATTGGTCTCCATAAATTATAATCTATTTCTAGGAATTTTTTGGGCATTTTTTTTTTAAATTTTCAAATTTTAAATTCAAATTTTGGTAACCGGTCCGTTTGGTAACCGGACCGGAACGGTTTCATCGGTTACCGACCAAACCGACCGGTTACCGATCGGTAAGAAAAACCCTGGTTGCCACACCTCTTCTCCGTGATAATATAGGAGTCATACAAATTGCCAATGATCCCATGAAGCATGAACTTACAAAGCTTATTGGTGTGGATGCCTTCTTTACTCGGCCTCATTGTCAACAAAAGTCTATTTCTCTCCAGCATGTGCCTTCAGAATTGCAATTGGCTGATTTTTTCACTAAACACAAACTCGAGAGCAACATCGGCTTCACTTGACAAACTCCATGTTTCCAATCCTCCGCTTCCACCTTGAGTTTGAAGGGGGTGTTAACTGTGAATATATTGGAGGCCTGTAGACCTATATGGTCCTGTCCATATATGGTCCGGTCCATGAGGCTCTCTAGCCCTATATATACTTCTCTCCATCTCTCTAGAGTGTTATGTTCTCAGATCCCCAAGGTTCGTAATAGTATTAACCGTGCAATCTCACCTTTGAAAAGTTATTCAACTATCACTTGGAGCCAAAAAAAAAGTGTTAAAAACATAATGAATTTAACATGTTATTAATGTATAACCAATGTCTTGAATTGAATGTTAGATCCTAAATTTATAAAAAGAATTGCAGAAATATTCAAAAGTACAACAGAATTATTCAACCATTAGAGAACCTTAACGGAGGAGATATTTCTTACTTTCACGCGAAAAAGGGACGCAAGGGAGGCTCTCCTACCACCACATACAAGAGATAAAACTAAAGTGGACCAAATGGTTTCATACCACACATCAACCACAAATGTATCATCAAACATTCAACATTAACTATTGCCAAAAAAAGAAACGATGTTAATCATTCCCATAGAAAATAAAAAGAAACAAATTTCACCGGTCTAAAATCATATAAGCACACAAAATATGGCTAAAATCATAACCACAAGAAAAACGACTGATTAGGTAGTCAAATCAGAATAATCTATATCAGAGCACATATGATCACAACAAAAGTGGTCAATTGAACAACTAAATCAGAAGAACGTATTTAAGACAAGTTGAACATTAACAGAGCACAAGAGGAAACAATTCATCAATCTCTCAATATAAACCTATGATAGTATGAATGATGAAAACAACATATTTCTAGGCTCTCTAGCAGTCTACCTTTGTTTGTTTGGTTTTGCTTTCGTTTTATGGAGGATCTTCCTCGTTGGATTCACATCCGCATTCGCAGCCTCCTTTGACTCCTTAGCAATGACTACTAGAGGTTCTGTTCATGAAGTATCATATTCGTACGATCGTCATCAGAGGCAGCAAACCAGCTCTCAGTTGAAGTGAAACTGAAGCCACCTTACGCGAAAAAGTGCAGCAAACAAGTAAAAGTGACTTTGGCTTTGACTCGTTAAGCTCAGTGCAAAATTGATTCTCGAACAGACGAGTATGACAAATAAAATCATATCAATTTTTTCAAATAAAGCTCAAAAAGTACATTTGGCTCGATATCCACCGCTTCTTTACCACTGTCACTTGTGAACCGGTTTTCTCACACATGCAAACGAAAAAAACTAAACACCTCTCACATCAAATCAAACGCAACGTGCAAAGAGGACGGATCTAGGATTTCAGCATAAGGTACGCCATAAAAGAGAGAAAAAAAGAAATCATATGTGATTTGGTAAGATTCATTATGTATTCGGCAAACAATTGTGAAATGTTGCGATGTACTTTTTATGGACACTAAATAACATAATAACTGTTAAAAATTTACAAAATTATGATACACATATAGTTCAAATAATAAATACATAAACATGCTTACAATACTACTTATCTAACTTCTTTTAGCCATCATTTTCTAAAAGAATATAAATATTTTGGTTATATCATTTCATCCATTTTGAAGAAAATATCAAGCTCGAATTTGACCAAACAATCGTTAAAAAAACCTCACCCATTTTATTGCTTAATTCTTGGTTGTGTGTTGTTAGAAAGAGATGCAATCTCTCTCTCTTTGTAATCGAACAATTGTAAATGAAAGAGCAATGTGTATATTAGTATGACAACTAGTAGTTGTTAGGGAGTATTTAGATTCAAGACCAAAATTTTAACCGTGTAATATTGGATGTTGCAGCACTAATTTAGTCTTTTTCTAAATAGACTAATTATAAAACTAATTACATTGTCATATGGTAATTAATAATATAAATTGTCGGGTATCAAAATAAGGGTACCCTAAAACGCGCGGATCAAGGGATAACCCAACCTAAAGCAAGGAAGTGAGCACCCATAAACATTTCCTCGCTTCAGAGCCATCCCTCGGAGCAAACCCTCAGTGGCTACTCCGGATGTAACCATGTGCTCTCCCTGCGCTATAAAAGGTGGAGCCAGTGAAGTTTTAGGACACGAGCAAGTCGAAGCACAAAACATTCGAACACTCCTGCTCTCCACACCAGCTCACACATGAACACCTTGAGACTTGGGACCAGCTCCCTCTTCACTCACTTGTAACCCACGACCGCATTCCGGCGCAAGATAATATAAGAATCTCCTCCCTCACTGGACGTAAGACACTCCTATCTAAACCAGTATAAACTTTCTGTGTTCGTCTTGTGTCACCATCCAAAGTAGGAACACGCGGCTCCCTTCAACGATACAAATTTACTTATGGGTCTCACGACCCCCCCCCCCCCCCCCCCCCCCCCCCCCCCCCCCCCCCCCCCCCCGTTTCCGAGCCCTGACGCCTTTATTATGATAGCGCTCGCCGTCGTAGCTCTCGGCGTGGCAGGAACGGGATATATACCAGCTATATAGTCGACTGTGAGGAGACGAATGTAGTTACTACCTGATGAAGCCGTGCTGCTGTTGTGTCAAACCTGGCCGAGGCTGAAAACGTTCCGTTAGGTAGATGCTCATGGAATGTGCGTGTAGATAGTGAATCCAAATAAGGCATAAGCTACTACTGGCATGCTGTTGTACGTGTTACTGGCATAAATGCATACATTCGTTTCTTCTAATTTTTGTGAAACTTCTAATTAAATTTAAATGTGCGCATCTACATCGTTGCGTTGTGATGATGTCTTTTCCTTTTCTGTTGAACTAGAAAGAACGACCACGCGGCAATTGTCACGGGCTAGGTAGAGCCATCTAACATCGTCAGGGTTTTACCATCAACATTGCGTGTTTAGCCTTTTAACTTCCTCTGTTTTATGAAGGGGACCGATGCTGAAAGCTATACAGAGAAGTGTTGAAAGGGAATTGAAGAGAACAGAGACTTACATAGGTGTCATTATAAAAGATTACAATTACATACTCTCTCCGTATCGCAAATAGAAGACGTTTTAGAAAAGATTTTGGTCAAACATTGAGAATATAAATCATGAATAACTTTTAAATTATTGGGTTTAAAAATATAAAAATCATATAAATAAATTTATCTTGAATTTTTTTTCCATAAAAGTATATATATATACTAGTTTATAACAAATATTTTTAAAGAAATAAATGGTCAAAGTTATGCTTTGGAGACCGTATTGTTGTCCTAAACGTCTTCTATTTGTGATACGGAGGGAGTATGAGTTATTAAAAAGTTGGAGCGGCTCACGAGTACCTATGTTTGTACCGTTTTCCAGCCTTGACATGTGTACCGGGCAATAGACAAGTCCAAAATACCTCATCTCTAAGCAACACAATAGATACAATGAAGTAGACGGGCCTTTTTGCAATTTAGCCTCTTCTTCCTCTAAACGCTTCTGCCTATGGCCATCTGCTGCCCGCTGGGGACGCTTTGACTGGGGCTTCGTCCGGGAGAGGTAGGCCGACTCCGGCCTACCAGGTGGCGGCGCTGGGTGCCAGGCCCGTATGCTGCGCTGTGTACAAAGGCCGCTCAAAAAAGCGTGCCCAGACCTGTTTAGTTGAGTTGTGTTTTTTTTTAATTAGTAGTTGGGTTGTGGTTTTAGAAAAAATAAATGTGAGTTGTGGCTTTCTAAAAGACGGTTTTAGAAGAGTAGTTGTAAAAAAAAGTCAAAACCCCCTTTAGTTAAGCAGTCATGGCTTCTGAAATGTCACTCTCAACAACAAGGGCCCATTTGCAACCTCTTTTCTCCCCTTATTCTCCACCAATGCGTTCAAGGGAGGGAGGATGCCACCGTGCAGGGGACGACCTCACCGCTCACGGTCGCACTGGGAACGAGCCTCGCTGGGGCGCCGCCACACATGGTAGGGGGCTTGTCGAGCGCCGCAGTGCAGGGGACCGGGCTCGCCGGCCGCCGCCACACATGGTAAGGGGCTTGTCGAGCGCCGCAGTGCAGGGGCCCGGGCTCGCCGGCCGCCGCCACACATGGTAGGGGGCTTGTCGAGCGCCA
This sequence comes from Coix lacryma-jobi var. lacryma-jobi, assembly GCA_009763385.1. Lineage (NCBI taxonomy): Eukaryota > Viridiplantae > Streptophyta > Magnoliopsida > Poales > Poaceae > Coix > Coix lacryma-jobi. Next base: position 5,613 of record VDCT01001214.1, read on the forward strand.
CAGTGCAAGGGACCGGGCTCGCCGACCGCCACCACGTGCGAGGCGCCTCACCGCTCACCGCCACATTGGAGACGAGGCTTGCCAGACGTCATCGTACGCGGGACAAGACTCACCAGGTCGTGTCAGAGAGGGTCGCACCGCCCAACGGGGCCATTCGTGCCGCTCGCCTAGGCCGGCCGCGCCGCCCGCCTGTGAGGGCCGTGTCTCCAGTCGGGGTCAGTCGCGCCGCCCGCCGGGGCCGGCCGTGTCGCTCGCCGAGGTTGGGGCCAGGGTCAGGGTCGCGATCGTGACCGTGCTCGCAGACGGGAGAAAGGAGTCTGATGAAAAAAAAAGCGAATCGTTTTCTTTTATAACTAGTGACATGTGGGTAATTTCTAGACCTAAAAGTCAGTCAAAGCAAAAGGAGAGGTGCTTTTGAATTAGTACTATAACAAAAACTGTTTTTTTTTTGGTAAAAGCACCTATGACTTTTAGACCTTTTGGTTGACTTTTGGCTTTTTCAAAAAAAAAAAGGTTAAAAAGTCTAACAGGGTCCTGGAGAGGCACTGCGTATGCGCAGAGAAATGAGGGCGTCGGCTACGAGCGTAACGGAGGAGGGGTCGGACCGAAGCTCGCTTGCACACCTGCAGTGTTCCCGAGTGCTGGGCTGCTGGGCTGGGCCAAGCCGCCGGCATGGGGTAGGCCGCTAGGGGCAGACTGGCTGCTGGGCCACCCTATAGGGTCCGCCACTGCGTAGTACTTTATAGGAAAAAGTCGAGTTTGCCTCCCTCAACTTTTGAGGAAGTCCGTTTTTCCTTCCTCAACTTCAAAACTGCACAAACAACCTCCCTCAACTTTTGAAACTGTGCATTTTACCTCCCTAACCGGTTTTGAACGGTGGTTTTGCTACAGTAACAGTGGTTTTGCTACAGTAATGGTGGTTTTGTCTTTTTCTTTTTTATTTATTTTTGCTGAAGTTTTAAAAATCATAGTAAATCACAGAAAAATCATAAAATAAAAAATCCAATTTTGTTGGACTCCACATGAATAGATATATACAATGAATATATAATATGATATACTTTAGTATAAAGTTTTTTGTTGTAGCTTTAGATTTATGCTTTTCTGTAACTAAAAAAATTATAACTAAGTTATACATGATCCAATGAGTATAATTTTTTTGATACAGTTGAAGCATATAATAATTAACACACCATAGCAATTTTCTCATAATTAGACTATAGAAACTGTAGCTATGAATTATTACAATTAATTCCATACAATAATATGTTTTCTGTAATTATTTGGAATAATTCATAGTTGCAGTTTCTGTAGTCCAATTGTGGTCAAATTTTTATGGTGGGCTAATTATTGTATGCTTCAACTGTCGTAAAAAAATATATTCATTGAATCATGTATAACTTAATTATAAATTGATTTTAATTACAAAAAACATAGATCTAAAACTACAACAAAAAAATTATACTAAAGTATACCATATTATATGTTCATTGTATAGATCTACTCATGTTGAGTCCAACAAAATTGGATTTTCTATTTTATGATTTTTCTGTGATTTACTATGATTTTTCAAAAATTTAGCGAAAATAAAAAAGACAAAACCACTATTACTGTAGCAAAACCACCGTCCAAAACCGGCTAGGGAGGTAAAATGCACGGTTTCAAAAGCTGAGGGAGGTTGTTTGTCCGGTTTTGAAGTTGAGGGAGGAAAAATGGACTTCCTCAAAAGTTGAGGGACGAAAACTGAACTTTTTTCTACTTTATAGGATGAGGCAAAACGAGTCGCAAAGAATCAGCGCAGCAACGCCGCCATGCTATCGGATTCGAATTCGAGACGAGACACGAACGCCACACGCCCGAATCAGACGTCAATACGAATACAGCCACGCATATACGTACCGGCCATCAAATGTCGAGGTCGAGGGTCGTGTTTTCCGCGGGCTCACATCTCAATAATCCATGTCGTACGTCCACGCATATACGTACCGCAAGTTAGAGGAAGGAGCGTGCGTCGTGCCACCACAGCTACAGCCACAACCAAACAATGTCTGGAGGAGATTCGTGAAAATCGCCATGATGGTACGGTACCAAATCATGTCTCTGCCTTTTCCGATCCTCGTCTCTCACCGTATACTTTCATCGTCATCTCTCGTTCTTCTGTCAGTAATAATAAGGACGTTCACAATGATATTTAAATTGCTAGCTATTTGGTCTCTAGAAAGAATGCGATTGACTTTTAATGGCAACTTACAAATAGCTAGCTAGATGAGACATATAAATAAATACTATTTTGATGAGGCAACTTACAAAAGTAGCACTCTTATTGGCTATCTATTTGATCTCTCTCCTCGATAACCAATAAGAGTTCTACTTTTTTATTATTTTTATACGTCATCTCGCTGTTACTGAGAGTCAATAGAATTCCTCCTAACTAGCTACTCCGTATTTGACAACTATTGTGGATGGCCTGATACGGTATGCGTACCCCGGCCGCCGTATGACGGGCGGCTTCTTTAAATCGTGGATGGATAGATGTTTTTGATCCACGCACATTTAATTTGACGTGTCAGATTATTTTCTGGATCCATATCATTCATATGTGTTCGTACCAAACCCTTTAATTTATTGTATGTACGTGTGTGTTTTGTGCAGAGCTGCTCGATTACTATGGTCATCATTATGATGGGTAACGTGTTTCTGTCACGGTTCGTCTACCATGATCCTGTATTACAAGATCCCTATATGATGATAGGACATGTCGTCATAGCTTTCGGCATGATGGTACCAGCTATGGCTATATAGCCGATCGTGCAGTGAGGATATGTTTAGTACGGTAGTAGATACGTAGTTACCTGAAGCTGTGTCAAACCCGAGGCTCAACCTTCTTGGACAAAGACAAGGCACAGAAGCCAGATTGTTGCAGGGGTAGTGTATCTTCAATTCTTCACTTTATTGATTGAATGAATTATTGTCTTAGATCGGCGCAACGAATTGTTTAGCCAAAGAAAGAAATCAAGTTTCTGTGCAGATTTGTTGAGTACACCTACTTTTTTACTTAATAATATATAGAGAAGACCACTGAATAATTCGATGTGTACTGTCTACTAACAGGATGTGTTACTGACATATACATACACTCATTTCTTATAACTCCGAACAGAAAAAAATAAATAAATATGAACTTGTGTTATGCATAAAAACAATGTCGCAATATTCATAATAGCGTTGTTCGCTTGAACTTATCAACGCCACACTACGGTTTATTCTCTCTTACAGAATACTATTGAAATAACTGAAATAAGCTTAAACAAGTAGTAGCATATTATAGTTTGCTAGCTTTGAACATAAATGATGACGAGTAAATGGCACAGTAAAAAAAGAAAGCGCCTGCACGGTGGGAAAGAGGGTGTTTGAGGAGGGAGAGGTGGGTAGGGTCACCCACGACTTGATGCAATAGGGAATGTCGGTGACTGCGCTCGCGGCGCAGTGATAGCAGTAGCACCTCCTCATGTTGTAGAGGGTTTCTATAAATTACTATTGTGTACGCGTGTGTTGTGTCAGGTAAGACCAAGTGACGAGTATTTAGTGTTGCACTGCAGGGACCGAGCGACAAGCGTGAGGGAAGAGGGCACGTGCAATGTGTGTCAGATCTGTTTTTGACATTTGCAAACTATATACAAACTTTAAAATGTGATAACTTTTTTGTGTGAAACATTTATTTTAAATTTTATTTGCACCATTATCTTCGTTATAACAAGATCTACAAAAGTAGACCTATATTAGATATGTTTCGAGATAATGATGGAAGCAGTGCATAAGCTGAAGACACGGTGATTTGTTACCGATGCAATGCATAAGCTGAAGCTGGGGTACATTGAGATTGTGGTGTGCTGAGACAGGTCAAAATTCACTGTTTCTTAAGAGCAACGTAGGAGTTCAATTCTTTGATCTGCAAAAAAAGACACTCTAGTTTAGTGACAGCTGTTGAATCAGAAAAGGTAAGTGCAATTATTCACACATATGACATCTATGATGCAAGCAGTTTTAGCAATAGTACCATCGACTGCTTTCTGTCATGCAACATTTTTGCTGTTGCTGGATCAGTATGCCCCAGCTTCGTCTTTGCTAACTCGCTCAAAGTCTTTGATGAGTCTAGATAATCTATCTATTCTATCCCTAATAATAAAGAGGCAAAATTTTGATATTTTTTTGTCTGTTTTTTTTTGTCTTGCTACTTATAGACGGTATAAAAAAACAAGTGAAGGAAAAAGAAACCAGTAAGTCCAAATAAAAGAAGAATTACAAATCGAATCGAAATAAAAAAAAGGAGCACAAGGAATCAGCTAAGGATGGCAACGGGTCGGATTTGGATCGGCAACGGGTCGGATTTGGATCGGGTGGATCCTTCATGCACCCAAATCCGAAACCCGAACTCAAAACTCGAACCCGTCCCAAAAACTGATTCATGTAATAATCCATCACCATAACCAAATCCGCGGATACCCGAAACCCGTTTTGTGTTTCACTATAATAAGAGCAATAAGTACTTTCTGTAAACATATATGTGATATATATATACATATTCACATGTATAATCAAGAGATAATAAATAATAAATAATTTCATAAGTCAACTTAGAATAAATTTAATAATCTAAGTAAACAATTTATTATTAGTATATTATAAAACATGAATTTTCATTCTAAACAGATATTTGTTGGGTATCCACGGGTGAAAAGCGGATTGGTTCATGCATCCAAACGGCAGCTCTGTATATCCTGTCTCTGTCCATTTGAGATCAACCGTCCCTTTAGCATCTATACACCTGCCTCCGGCGGGACTGTCTGAGCAGGTACGGGCCAGACTCACCCATCTTTGAACCAATCGCGCCCCTCGAGATTCGTGAAAATTGCTGTGATGGTACGGTACCAAAGCTTGACGAGCGCGTTCTTTGAATTTGAATTTGTGCATATATAAATATGGATGCTGTTTTTGATTGATCCACACGCACATTTAAGTTGACTCCTTTATTATTATTATTATTATTATTATTATCATTATTATATGTCAGTTTATTTATTTTCTGAAGTACCTTAATCGCGTGTACATGTGTCGTGCAGAGCTGCTCGACTGTGATCGGCATCATGATGCTAGGCAATGTGTTTGTATCGCGGTTCGTCTACCATGATCCTACATTGCAAGATCCCTTTATTATGATAGCACTCGTCCTCATATCTCTCGGCGTGATGGGAACGGGATATATACTAGCTATAGTCGACCGTGAGGAGATGTAGTCATGGTTGCTGGGTTTTGTATGTTTGGTTGCCTGAGAGTGGTCTGGGGCCTGGCTGAGGCTGGCCATCCGTACCCATTTACCCTGGCTACGATTGAACGAGAAAGTTGGCCGTTCTTCTAGAGCCTGGCTTGGCCAGCGCTCCGTGCCTCCGTGCCTACTCGCGTCACCTCCCGGTGCGCGCGTGCGAAGGCTGAAGCAGCGCTCGACGACAGGTGGGCCCGCACAGCGGGGTGGCGCACTCACGCGACGCTCGGCGGCGGGCGACGCCCTGTGGCTGGCGAAGGTTCCGCGTGGCGGGGAGAGCTCGTGGGCGTCGGGCTCGCACGACCACCCTGTGGCTGGCGGAGGTTCCACGAGGCAGGGAGAGCTGGCGGGCGGAGCTCCTCGTGCACACCAAGCAGATCGAGGCGGCGAATTCCTCCATGACGAAGATTCTTGCTCCTCCATCTGCCCATGTAGCCTGGCCGCCGGTGCCCCTCCTCCACGCCGAGCAAACCCGAGGTGGCGCCAGATCTCCACGCGCGGAGATCCCTTCTCAGCAATTGCCACCGCTTCGATGTTGGTAGAGCCCAAGAACGGCGTGTCAGCAATTGCCACCGCTTCTGTTGTCTCATATTTGCATGATGCTTCTCGCCGAGCGCAAACAAATCGGCCGTGAACAGTGATGATCGTGTTGCTCGGCCATATGCGCAGACCAGGTGTTTGATAAAATGTTCGATAAACAACTACAGATTGGCTTGCTAGAGACAGGCTTCAGCTGCCCAGGCTCCAATCCTAGCCAGGAAACCAAATACACCCTATATGTTTCAAGCAGTCTCCTGAGACATAAAAAGCAAAGTGCAAACTCTAATGTAGGTCTACGAATGTAAGAAGTTGTTTTTTTTCCATCTATTTCTCTTTCTTTTCTTTGTTTACGGAAAGACCGTTGCTTCATCACATAGATGACTGGTGTGTGCATATTTTAATTTTCACTTTTCCAATTTTCTCGCAGCCCTAGAAACGTTATATAAATTATTAGGTAAATGAATCCGGTGAGGCCGTTTGAGTAGCTGCTCAGTGCTCATGCATTAACAATGTGGCCAACCCATGACGACAAATAGTGTAGGCAAACCTGAAGTGTCTTTCTACTAATTTTATAATGAGGAACTGTTGTGTGCCTTTCGTGGTTTAATGGCTACCTCATCTTCTGCTATAAGAATGGCCTTCAAACCCAGCGGTTCGAGTACCTTTTGATAACTGGTGTTTCAGAAATGACAGCCATCAGCACATCGGCAGAGTATAATATTATGATTTTTGTTTGACAATAAAGAAATCGATGGGTCATTGTTGGTCAAGAATAAAGCAGCATTGTTACCAAGAATAATACAAAAGTTTTTACCTATAAATAAATTATTACATGAACATGATGGAAAGGGAATGAATATTTACTCAGCAGCTGGTCCTCCCTCTTGATCAATTATCTGTAATATGAAGCTGTGTAAGAAATTCGCATCATAGTGAACAAAGCAATTGAATACCATTAATCAAAGAAGCTAATGATTTCAACCATGCACAGGTTAGTTTTGGTGTTCACTTCTGTACTGTTGTAACACCTGTATAGAACCTTTCCATGTTTCTACTATGTGTTACATTAAGATAAGAGGTATTACCACTTTTAGCATGTCTATGTCCAGTGGCAATCACCTAGTTGATGCATACAAAATAGAACATGTCCATTCATCACTTTCAGGGTCATCTCACTCTGAAAGCTCTGAACACGGGCACATGATGATGCGAGCAATGGAGAATACAAACTACATAGATGCCTTCCTGGTTTTGGGTACTTGTCAACTGTCAAGCACTAAGTTCAGACTAAGTAAGCAAAATCCCTGCTCTCAATCTGATTTACACCAACCACAATGCACCCACTTTTCTCACTTTCCTCATGGCCCATCAATACAGACTCTACAACATTCCCCAACATAACTTCCAGTGGAGTACATCATATCGTAATCCTAAAGATGGAAAGAGATACCAATACAACCTTCTAGAATTAGAATACATGTAACATTGGAGTAGGTAATTAAGAGGAAATGAGATAAATGAACTCTAAAGTTCAGTTTGAAGAAAAGAGCGTCATATGATTTAAAGAATGAGTGGGAGGTTCATGCACAGGCACAGATCAAAGATTATATCCACCAGATAAATGAAGGTAATAAGCTCTCCATCTGGTTTTAGAAGCTGGTTAACTGTCTCTGCCCCACCCACCTCAGGCTCAGGTCAAGGGCACAAAAGAACGTGCACACATTGATACACATAATTTGAGCTGGCATCAAAATAATAGGGCAATAAAATATTGGATAATTCCATAAAAAACAAAGGATGTTGGATACATGAGGTAAGATGGTTTTCTATGGAAGCCTGTATAGCCTGCTAAGTGCTAATCTCTGCAACGAGTAACTGTATAGCCTGATAATCTCTGTAATGTGGGTTCTAGAATTCAGACAAATGGATGAAAGACTGGTGAATAAAGTGATGGCGGGTGAATCATTGCCACCATTTTTATTATATGTATATTTGGTTGCAGGTATAAATTTTAGCAAGCCATTACTCTACTCATCAGTACATGATAGAGGCAAGCATCAGCTGTAGATCACATTGCTTGAAATGAGCATGCGTTGGCTGCAAACTGTAAGGTACGTTGAGATACATTTGTTTTCCTTTTCAAAATGAATCCAGCAGAGATTTGGCACTGGCTAAAGAAAAAAGTAAAGCAAAATGTCACTCCAGTTCAGACTGAAATGCAAGGAAACAGTCAAATCCGTTTCAAATAAGCTAAAAAAATCCTCAAGAAAGCAGAACATGTAATATATGCTAGCAGAAAGCAACTAAGGTGTCTTGCACATACCTGAAATATGATGTCTTCCAATATAAACTGAGGACCGGTATGACAAACTTAGCTATGAAGACAATAAACATGGACTGATATATAAGATGGGCTAAAACATTTCGACTAGCCATCACAGAACTGGTCGTAAATACCTTTCAGAAACCACCTATATATAAGGTAACATAACTCAGATATGCGAGGCATGCATACTACAATCTACATACTAAAATTTTGTTTGAGACCAAAACTGCACCTCTTTTTAGAAGTGAATTAGGACCTCCACTTGTAACCGACATTGGCGAATTTTAGTAATGCTCAGGAAAAGATTAACAGCATTCTGAATATACAGTTAAGACCACTGATAACAGGAAAAAAAATATATGCATGTGTGGGTTTCTATAATCCTATATCTAGCTTGCAACTGTGCACATAGATGTTGAATTCAAAAGACCACTAATCACAGATCAAACAATAGAAACATGAATTAGCTCAGAGGTCGAAATATGATATAGTATAAATAATTAAAGAGACAGAGAAGCAAATGCTCACTCAACATTTGACCACTCGTCTTATTTAAAAAATATATAATTATCATTTGTTTTGTTGTGTCTTGCATTATTATTGAATATATTTTCACATAGTTGTATTAATTTTTTGAATAAGATGAGCGATCAAACATCATACAAGAAGTCAACAGCATCATACATTTCGAGTATTTCTTACTTTCACGTGAAAAAAGAGGATACAGGGAAGGCTCTCCTAAAGTGGACCAATGGAAAACAACATGTTTTCAAATGTCTAGGCTCCCTATACTTCCAGATTCCTATACACCTATACAAATTGAGACTTGGCTACAATTAGCCAAATTTCTGATAGTATGTAAAGGTCACTTCTGCTAATACTACACCACAACCCTTAAATAACAACTAACTGCAGTTGCTAAAAGTTGATAATTAGCGTTGAACGGTGAGTCACTAAAAGTTTGTTTCAGACTGTCCATTGCTAATATCAAATACAACGATGGATGGTGTGTTGCTATAAATATTTTACTTTTGCATTGAACCGTCAGTCGCTATATATCCGTACTAGAGTCGGATGGTCCGTCGCTAAACAAAGCATAACACAATAGACACCAACAATATTGTGCGGAAGAAAAAAATCAGAAGAGATGGCGCGCGAAATAGAAGCGTGCGCGGGAACTAAAAAGAGTGGGCCCACTAAAACACAGCTGCTTAAGACCTGAGCGTCACTCCCAATCTCCATCCAGCCATCCACGTAGAAAAAAAGACAAAAAAAAAAGAAAACCTGAGTCGGACCTGAGTCGGGCTCCTCCAGCAGGTGGTGCCGCCGCCGCCGCCACCGCAGCAGGACGCCGGCGCCGGCGTGCCAGCAGGGTGCCGCCGCTGGGCTCCAGTTGAGACTGCAGCCGGAGGCCAGATCCTGAGGAGTACCGGCACCAATCGCGCGCTGCTCCACCGGCGACCCCCAACGAGCGCGTCGCTGGCCTCCAGCGGACGCAGCTGTCGACAACCTCGAACGGACACCACCACTTCGAATTCCCGCCGCCAGGTGCGTGTGCATCTCCTCCGCGTTCCTTCCTCCCATCCCCAATCCCCTGCTCGGCTGCTCTATTTTGCTAGGGTTTGTGCACTGTCAGGTTCAGATCCATAATTTTAGAGATAATTCTAGTTTATTTCGTTTGTGGTTATAAAAGAAGTGAGAAACTATCCGTGAAATCTCGGATCTGGTGCAGGTCAATCGGGGCTGCCGCTGGAGGCCTCCAATGGCAAGGGCCCCTAGCTAATTTGTTGTCTGTACTCTATTAAAAAGTTTTTTTTTAATTTTTGAACGCAAGTCCTAATGCATGAAGGCATAGAATAGAGTTTTGATCAGAGTAAACTTTTTTTTGGTTGCAGAAAGGACTAAACAAAGGTGACAAAGGATTAAAAGATTCAAGTTTTGGGTTATTTCTCTTGCCAAACTTCCATTCAGTCCCAGATCTACCATCTCTTCTCCTTTACGGAGAAGGAACTGATTACTGTCTTAGTTGATTTGTCGTAGGAACCAGCTGGATTCAAGATCTTGCACTCAACACAATCCATTAGCTTGCATGTAAATTTTCTTGTGTTGAATCTGCAACTTATTTCTACTATGAAGTCAAAGTCCGCACTGATGGGAATTCAATCATTTTTTGTCCTTTATGCAAAAAAAACATGTTGTCTGTTCTATATAAAAAGAGCGAGAGAAGGGACTTAATTAAACTTTAAGTTGCATTTAGAATCATAAGTTAATCCTTGTACTATTAAAATGCATACATGTATCCATGTGGCAAAAGATCAGTTCTGAGTTTTTCTTTCTTTCTTGTGCAAGTTTCAAAATATCCAATAAGGAAGCACTTCAGGGTTCACTTCTTTGAATTCTTGTTTACACATCGTCACCAACTGTAGCTTGTAAGTAAGTTTGCTTGTGCCAAAGTTTTTGACTTATTTGTATCGCCTTGTGTGATTAAATAGTGTTGGCCATATTATCTACAGGGAGCAAGTTGGAAGTTAGCCTTCTAGTCTTCATCAACTCTTTTGTTATCATTGCTTGATTGGTATGCTTTTCTTCTATTAAGAACTTTCTCTCTGGATTTGGCATAGAACTGCAGCTTGTGTGTGATTTGTGATGTGATGATTTTGGTTTCATAAAACTGGACTAAGTTTTCCATATAGTTCCTGCTGATGGCTCGTGGTGAGATGATTTTTTTAGCATCAAGTGTGGTCAAATTGATTAATTTGGATAATTCTTTGGCAAGGTCTTTATTTTTTTTTATCGAACAGTCCATTCTAAATTGAATGATTTTTTTTTTTCTTTTGGGAGTCATTGGAACAGATCTGAGGTTAGATTGCAGTGATATTGAGATTAACACTTGTGTTTATTTAGCTACAACTGCTCCACCACTTTCAGTTGTGGTTATGCTGTATTGCTTTCCAAATTCATTAGTTTTACAGTGATGCACTCAACCTAAAATTAACAATGTAATTACTAAGAAGGTGGACCAAACTTTATGCTCCACACACTTTTACTGGTTGGATGTAAACTGCAGTCATGGTTGTCTAATTAGTTGAAATATACATATTGGCTTTATAAAAACAAGTGTGTGAAGGTATAGTAAATAGAAAGGCTACATTTTTTTGCATAATAAAGTAGCAAAAAAAACATGTGCTGAGATATGCAATGAAAGTGTGAAGGTGATGATTCGTATGAAAAGGGTGGAAATTAGCTGACCCTTTTACACTGAGATATTTAATGAGTTTTTTTCCATCACATACCAGTATTTAGCACATTAATTAGTAGTGTCTAGACTACTTTTTTCTGCTCTTGAAAGAAGGCTTGACAACAGCTGTTTTTTCTCTTGGTAGCTTGTTCTCCATCTAATAATATATTGTCGTTTTGCTTTGTGCAGGTTGTACCGGTTAGCTTGGGAGATATGTTGATCAGGTAATCTTTGTCGACCATCCTTTGAATTCCTGATCTAAGCAGTAGCTACATTCTTGTGCTTAATCCTACATATTCCATTATATGTATTCTGAGTATATCCTCTTGTATGTTATGCTTGTCCAGCCAATGCAAATTTGCATTGTCAGCCTGCTAGGTGTCTAGAATGGCAGCTTGCTAGGATGCATAATCTGGATATCGGATAACCTCAAATTGTTTTTGGAATTATTGCAAAATAAACATTATACATATGCTTGTGGGGCTCTGATATGGTTTTCTATCTTTTATACATGACCCCTCAAGCTGATCATGTTTTCTTCCCCTCCACTTTGGTTAATGGTGTAAATTGTTTCATTTTCAGTAGCCACCTATTCTTAGGGTAAAGGAGGTGCCTACAAGTATTTGAAGTTTTCTAGACATCTGAAACAACCACAGCAGCTGCCATTCATAACTAAGGAGTTATTGGTCGAAGAAAATATTAAAAGGTAAGATTTATTTAACCAGTTCATGTTCATGTTCATGAATGCTATCTTGTTACAAGCTTCTGATTTGTCTTGTGGTTATTCTGTTGTGTGATGTTTTAGTGTAAAATATATATAAAGAAATCCTCTTGATCTCCCCACCAAGGTCTATGATGGATAAAACATGGATTGAGAATGAGCCTAGGTACACACAAGAACTATTTCTTAACTAATCAGACTTAATGCAGTTAACATGAAGTTTAACATAATGAATCTGATGTAGGCACACCAAGGCATATATACAGGGTGTAAATGGTTTCATAGCTTATGCATTTAAAAATTCAGCGATAGGAAACAAGATATTATGCCCTTGCAGAAAGTGTGCTAACTCATTTTGGAGAGAGGCGTGTTGTGACACCCCAATTTTAAGAACAAAATTGGAGCACAATATATGTATGCCAGGATCAATTTTCATACATATATTCACATCATAGTAAATATCAAAACAATGCTTTATTAATAATATCGAACTTTATTACATAAATGACCCTCAGGTCTGAAATAAAAGTACAGACTCTCATGATAACGAACTCTAATGAGGACTCTGATGTAGACGCGGAAATCGGGACTCCATCTCCACAGGAAGGTCGACCGGGGGTAGCGCCATCCTAGTACAGGTCGTCAGGGTCGAAGCCTCCGTCTTCTGGATACTCCTGCTCCTCGTACGTGTAGTCTCCAGCGTCTGGGTGGGGTAGCAGGGGGACAAAGAGGAAGGATGAGTACATTGAAATGTACTCCGCAAGTGTAGGAAATATATGCTTATGAGGCTTATAACAAAGGTAGGCTGACTTTGTTTGACTCAAGCGCCTAAAGCGACACACCCTATTAACCCTATTAATCCTATGCACCTATTTACTAGGTTATAGACAGACTCTGTAGAAAAGTAACAACACTCGGAGTCGCACCGAGCAAACCACTCTCGGAGTCACACCGAGCAACCAACACCTGAAGTCCATCAGGCAACCCGAACCCAAAACCAACCAGTAACCAACTAATCTCAAAGAAGTCCAAGCCGCTCGTGACCGTGAGCACGGCTGATATATCAGTTTTACACTCTGCAGAGGTTGCACATCGTTACCCATGAGTCGTGCATTACCCGTCACGCTAAACACTGCCGAGGTGCATAGCGGGTTGCACTGCAAGGCCTTTACAAAGCTCCTCCAAGCCTGTGTTACACGTACTCTAAGGTTTCATCCCCGTACATAAGTCAGCGACCCCAGGGACCCCCTCTTGAGCCACTAAACAAACCCCGTGTAGCATAACTCGGAGGAAACTAATTAATTAGCCAGGTCCAGCCCATCCAGATCTCATGGTTGCGCTGTCAAGCCGGGTTACATGCTCTGAGAACCGGGTCCTAGGGATCCAGGCAGGACAAATCTAGCACGCCCCCGAACCAAAAACCAAAAGCAGCTGCCGAATCCCACGGCACAAAACCACCAATACGGTTCCATCCTGCCGGATTTACCTAATAACCATGTTACTACAAAATTACCATGTCCACATTCGTTTCATAGTTCATTAATCAAGATTATAAACATTTTAACTCCCATCCCAACCTTGATTGCAGGGCTAAGCAAGACACCTACCCGAACATCCCAAACAGGCGACAAGGATAATATAAACAAATTCTAGTAAACCCTAACATGGATTCAAATTAATGACAAGCATGCATCTACAAGATCTAACTACTCTAGTACCAAAAGTAAAATAAAGTAGGTGCAAGATGTTCAAGGACACTTGCCTTCGGACTGGGTCGAATCAACTGGGTCGCAAGGATGGTCTGGAGCGTCCTCGTACTCCGCACTCTCTGGCCCAAGCAACATACATGGCACAATACATAGAAATAAATAACAGTACAACAAACAGTAAGGAAACAGTAAACTAATAGATCTACTGCGTAGAGAACGAAATTATGAATCTAACGCAAGTTGAATGGGTCAAAACGGAGTTAAAACGCAAAAGTTATGGGCTTTTGAAGTTGAGTGGCAAATCTGTAAATAGACTGAACTCATTTTCGGATTTTAAATAAATAAAACAGAAAAAGAAAATGCGGCTGGACTGGGCCTCGATTTGGTAAAAGTGCATGGGCTGGATCGGGAATATTCACAGACTCAGCGCACAGTGGATCAGGAGCGCGGGTTGATTACGTAAAAAAAACAGGGTCTCTTTAGCAAAGTTGCAGGGGCGAAGCGGTATGAAGGGCTGTCAGCCGTTGATCGGGCGACGAACGGCTCAGATTAGATCTGAGCGGGCGGCCGTGGTGTGGACCGCGCCTCGATTTCTCAAAAGAGCAGGGGCCAGGTTGGAAGATCTGTAAGACTCAGTGAACAGTGCTACCTGGACGGTGGGTTGGTTTCAACGAAAAACAGGGGCTCTTTTGCAAAACGCGCGCGGCTGGTTGGGTGGACGCTGGCGTGGCGCCGCGTGGCCGACGCGTGGTGCCAGCTGGCGCTGACGAGGCGCTAGCGGGGCTGCGGTCGGCGTGGAGGCCACGTGGCTTGAGCCTGTTGGCGCGGTGTACCACGCCGTGCGGTGGACAGGGAGGGGAAAACACGATGGACCGCGTCCATAGCCGCGTGGACTCGGTCCATACCGGTTTGGGTTACCAGATCTAATCGAGGCCGTTCGTTGAGATCAGACGGCCAGGACGTGAGGACAGGAGGGGACTCGCCGCAGGCGTCGAGAGGCTCGGTGGCGCCATTGCCCCGCGCGGCGGCGCCATGGCCGGTGTGCTCGGAAACGGTCTACGGGCCATGTATGACCAAGCAGAGGGTAGAAGGAGGGAGAGGAGGTGACGGCGGGCTCACCTAGGGGTTTTCGGCGACGGGGAAGGCTCGGTGATGATGAACCGACGGCGGAGGCGGACGGCGGCGCTCTGATCCGGTGGAAAACGTCCCTGGGTGTAGATGTTCACCGAAGAGGGGTGCGACACGGTCACCAGTCGAGGCGGAAGGCTCCGTAGCAGCTCACGGCGCTACTGCCAAACGCCGAGGAGGTTGGGGAGGCGAGTGGTGCGGTGGTGCTCGATAGGATGCACTGCAATGGCGTCGGTAGGAAGGGAAAGGAGGGAGCAGGGGCCGGGGGGGTGTTTTGTAGGTCTAGGGTGGCGGCGCGATGCGATCTACAGGTCGCTCCCGGGGAAAGCGGAGAGGATGAGGGCGAGGGCTGGGGTTAGAGCTCGGGCGTAGATGGCGAACGCGGCGCGGGGATTTCGGCAAGAGGTTGGGGATGACCTGACAGGTGGGGCCCACCTGTCAGCGATAGGGGAGCGCGGCCCAGCTCGTCAGTGAGGCGGCGAGCTGAGGGAAAGGGGCGTGGCGCACTGGGCCGGCTGCGTGCGGGCCGCGCAGGGAGATGGGGTGGACGGCGTGGGAATTGGGCCGGGGCGCGGTGAGGAGGAGTGGGCCGCGGGGAGAGAGGAGTGGAGGCGGGCCGGAAGAGGAAATAGAGGGAGAGGGAGGCCTCTTTGCCATTTTCTTTTCTTTTTTCTTTTCAAATTCTTTTGAAATCAAAATCAAACCAGTTTGAAATCAAATCTGTTTGAAAGGTTTTGAAAATATTTTCCCTAGATTTTGAAAATAAAATTTTGAGATTGATTTTGTAAAGCTTTTATAAATCTTTTTATTTTTTTCAAAATAGAATAAATTCGGTTCGCCCTATACGGGTTTAATAAATTCTTTTACCACCCAATAAAATATGCAATGGCATGAATGTAACATGAAAATGAGAAATAAATTTTATTTTCCTCCTCTAACAAACGAGCCAACCTATTTAGTTTCTAAATTCTTTAATTACATTGGGGAAAATTAAATCAGGGTGTTACAAACCTACCCCCTTAGAAGAATCTCGTCCTCGAGATTAGGAAGAGCCGGCGAAGAGATGAGGAAAATCTGCCCGAAGATCATCTTCTTTCTCCCATGTGGCTTCTTCTTCGGAGTAATGCTTCCATTGCACCTTGCAGATTTTAATCCTCTTGTTGCGAGTGCCTCGTTTCATCGTGTCCAGAATCTTGATCGGCTCGGAGAAAGTCAGATCATCCCGCAGATCAAGCTCCTCAAGTGGCAACTGCTCCTCTGGAACTCTGAGGCATCTCTTCAGCTGGGATACATGGAACACATCATGAATACCTGCCAGCCGTGCAGGCAACTCCAGCTGATAAGCAACTGCACCTTTCTTGTCAATCACCTTGAAAGGGCCAATGAACCTCGGGGATAGCTTCCCTTTGACATTAAACCTCCGAAGACCTCTGAAAGGTGACACCTTCAGATAGACATAGTCCCCAATCTGGAACTCCAGCTCTCGTCGTCTGACATCGGCATAGCTCTTCTGTCTAGTCTGAGCTGTCTTCAGGTTGCTTCTGATCTGCCTGACCTGTTCTTCAGCTTCTTCTATAGACTCAGGGCCAAAGACTTTTCTTTCTCCAACCTGATTCCAGAATAGAGGAGTTCTGCACTTCCTGCCATACAGTGCCTCAAACGGTGACATCTTCAGACTGGCCTGATAGCTGTTGTTATATGAAAACTCTGCATATGGCAGACTCACATCCCCACTCTGGCTATTCTGGAGTGCACTGGCTCTCAACATGTCCTCCAGAATCTGATTCACCCTCTCTGTCTGACCATCAGTCTGAGGGTGATAAGCCGAACTGAAACTGAGGCGAGTGTCCATAGACTCATGCAACCGCTTCCAGAATCTGGATGTGAACTGTGTACCTCTGTCAGATACTATGATCTTAGGTACTCCATGCAAGCATACAATGCGGGACATGTACAGCTCTGCCAGCTTCGGACCCTGATATGTCTCCTTGACCGGAATGAAGTGAGCCACCTTGGTCAACCGATCAACTATGACCCAGATGGAGTCATATCCAGACTGTGTCCTGGGCAAACCAGTGATGAAATCCATGCTGATCTCTTCCCATTTCCACTCGGGAATCTGCAGAGGCTGTAACAAACCAGCAGGTCTCTGATGTTGGGCCTTAACCCTCTGACATGTGTCACACAAAGCCACATACTCTGCTACTTCCCTCTTCATCCCATACCACCAGTAATACTGCTTCAGATCCTGGTACATCTTGGTACTGCCTGGGTGAAGAGAGTAGGCTGAATCATGAGCTTCTCTCAAGATCAACTCCTTGATAGCCTTCACATCTGGAACACAGATCCTGCCTCTGAACCATAAGACACCCTGATCATCCTCTGTGAACCCTGGGGCTTTGTCCTCCTTGATCGACTGTCTGATCTCCAGAAGATACTCATCAGTGAGCTGTCCTGCCCGGATATCATGCTCAAGTGTCGAATCAACCTCCATTGCTACTGCATCAGTGTGGCCAAGAATACCCAAGTTGAGCTTCACAAACTCTTCATGCAACTCGGGCTGCTGCTCCTTGATCTCTAGCACATTACAGTAGACCTTCCTGCTCAAGGCATCTGCAACAACATTCGCCTTGTCTGAATGATAGTTGATACTCAGATCATAGTCTTTGATCAACTCGAGCCATCTCCGTTGGTGAAGATTCAGATCTGGCTGGGTGAAAATATACTTCAAGCTCTTATGATCAGTGTATATCTCTGTCTTCTTGCCCATCAGATAGTGCCTCCAGATCTTCAGAGCATGAACAACAGCTGCCAACTCTAGATCATGAGTAGGATAATTTAGCTCATGCTTCCTGAGCTGTCTCGAGGCGTAGGCAATTACACGACCTTCCTGCATAAGCACACATCCCAGGCCCTGACGAGAAGCATCACAATAGACCGTGAAGTTCTTCTGGACATCTGGCATGACAAGAATAGGAGCAGAAGTCAACCTCGCCTTCAACTCCTCAAAACCATCCTGGCATTCAGGGGACCATACAAACTTGGCACCCTTCTCAGTCAGTCTCGTCATTGGCTTCACGATCTTGGAGAATCCCTCAATGAATCTGTGATAGTATCCCGCCATACCGAGGAAACTCCGAATCTCAGTAACGCTCTCAGGTACCTTCCAGTCCAATATATCTTGGACCTTGCCTGGATCCACTGATACACCACCTTCTGAGATGATATGCCCCAAGTATGCAACCTTCTTCAACCAGAACTCGCATTTGCTCAGCTTTGCATACAACCGATGCTCTCTGAGCTTCTGCAACACTAACCTCAGATGCTTCTCATGTTCTTCTTCAGTCTTCGAGAATATCAGGATATCATCAAGGAACACCACGACGAACAGATCCAAAAACTCCATGAAGACCTTGTTCATCAGATACATGAAGAAAGTTGGGGCATTAGTCAAGCCGAAGGACATCACTGTGTACTCATATAGCCCATATCGAGTTACGAACGCCATTTTCGGGATATCAGCTTCACGAATCTTCAGCTGATTATAACCTGTTTGCAGGTCAATCTTCGAGAACACATGAGCACCCTTCAACTGATCAAACAGATCATCAATGCGAGGAATCGGGTACTTGTTCTTGATGGTAGCTTCATTCAATGCGCGGTAATCAACGCACATCCGCAGGCCTCCATCCTTCTTCGGAACAAAGATCACAGGGGCTCCCCATGAGGATGTACTAGGACGAATATGCCCCATCTCTAACTGCTCTTGGATCTGCGTCTTCAGCTCAGCTAGCTTTTCGGCATCCATTCTATATGGTCGCCTGTATATAGGTGCAGTGCCAGGAACTAAATCAATAGAGAATTCAATCTCACGATCAGGTGGCATACCTGGCACCTTCTGGAAGACATCTGGAAACTCCTCGACAACTCGAATATCAGGTACCACGACAGCCTCATATGCTCTGGCTTCTTCTTCCATCTTCGTCGGTGCCTGATACACAATCTCCGTGCCATCCGGATGCTTCAGTGTGATGATCCTCTGAGCACAATCAATAACGCCCTGGTACTTGTGTAGCCAGTCCATTCCCAATATAACATCAATGCCTTGGGAATCCAGAACAATAAGAGAAAAGGGAAAGACTACCCCCCTTATGTGCAAGCTCACATTTGGGCATACATGCCGCGATATCAGTTCTCCTCCAGGAGAGTTCACCCTCATACTCTTTTGCATCAAGACTCTATGTATGTTATATCTAGATACACAGGATGCTGATATGAAAGAATGAGATGCTCCAGAATCAAATAAGACTGTGACTGGGTGTGAATCAACAAGGAACGTACCAAACACCACATCTGGTGCTGTCTGAGCTGTCTCTGCTGCAACGTGGTTCACACGACCACGGTTGTAGCCCTGGGGCTGGCCTGCGGGACGGGACTGTGGTGGAGCCGGCTGCCTCAGTGGACACTTGTTGGCGAAGTGTCCCATCTGGTTGCACTTGTAGCAGGAACCAATCTGACCTGCCCCCTGTGCTGGACGGGGCTGCTGCGGAGCTGGAAGACCCTGGCGAGGTGCCTGAGCCTGGCGAGGCGGCTGCTGCTGCTGCTGAGGTGGAGCCTGGTACTGTGGAGCTGGGTGCCTGTACTGAGGAGCGGGCTGCCGGGACTGGGGCGGGCGGTACTGCTGCTGCTGGGGAATTTGCCTGGAAGCTGAGGCAGGTGGTGCGTAGCGGGGACGAGCAGAGCTGCCGGAGGACTGTCCCTGGAACGTCATCTTCCTCTTGCGATCTGCATCGAGGTCCTTCCGTTCCTTCTCCACTGCGAAGGCACGGTCAACCAGCTTCTGAAATGAGGAATACTCATTTGAAGCTAGGGCATAGCGGAGTCCTGGGTTAAGCCCATGCCTGAAGCAGAGGACAATTTTATTATTTATCAGGCAGCAAAAGGAATGAACAAGGGTGTATGAAGAATTTATTAATATTAAAGAATGACAGAGATCTTGCCTGAAACACTCCTGCTTCTTGTCGTCCGTGTCCACGTCATCTGGGGCGTAACGGGACAGCTGGCTGAACTGCGTGAGATACTCACGCACTGTCATCGCGCCCTGCCTGAGGTCTTGAAACTCTCGGCGCTTCACCCTGATCTCGCCGAAAGGGACGTACTGGTCGCGGAATGCCTTACGGAAATCCTCCCAAGTGATCGAGTTGGCGTCCGCATGAGCTGCGGTGTAGGCAGTCCACCAGTTCTTCGCCGGGCCCTGAAGCTGGTGCGCGGCGTAGAGGGCCTTATCAAGGTCCCCGACATGGGCAAGCTGCAACTTGCCTGTAATCGTCTCGAGCCAATCATCTGCATCCATTGGCTCTATGGCGTGGTGGAACACTGGAGGGCGCGTCGTCATGAAGCTCCTGAGAGTGTCATCCGGTCGGGGTGGCTGTGCAGCTCCTGCACCCTGAGCACCCTGAGCAGCCTGCGCCATCTGCTGCATGTGCTGCATCATCTGGGCCATGTTCTGCATCATCTGGTTCTGCACCTGGGCCATCTGGAGCGGGTCGTACGGAGGCGGAGGTGGAGGTGGATGAGGACGAGGCGGCTGGTTGCCACCTGCCCCGCTTCCGCCAGCGTTACCGGCGTTACCCGCGCTGCTCCTGGTGTCAACCATCTGTTACATTTTCCAGGAGTAAAAGTGAGATACGATAGATAGATATATAACAACCCTGGTTTGGTTAATTAATTCGATTAGTAAAACATTTTAATAAATGATGTCGCTGCAACCTGATGGTCGCAACACACCAACAATCATTACAAAGAACCAAAACATTACATATGCACAAGTACATGTCACTCAACGACCTACGAGATCACATAATTATGGCGGACTTCTTACGAGTTTGGAGGACCTACTTTTAAACGAAATTTGAATTTTCAGCAGAGACAGGCTACAGAAGTGGGAAAAGGGGTCAGACTTTGTAAAAATAGTTTTGTAAATTCGACGACTGACTAGGGTAGCGTCCTACGGTCAACACGGCTTTGATACCACTCTGTGACACCCCAATTTTAAGAACAAAATTGGAGCACAATATATGTATGTCAGGATCAATTTTCATACATATATTCACATCATAGTAAATATCAAAACAACGCTTTATTAATAATATCGAACTTTATTACATAAATGACCCTCGGGTCTGAAATAAAAGTACAGACTCTCATGATAACGAACTCTAACGAGGACTCTTTACAAAGCTCCTCCAAGCCTGTGTTACACGTACTCTAAGGTTTCATCCCCGTACATAAGTCAGCGACCCCAGGGACCCCCTCTTGAGCCACTAAACAAACCCCGTGTAGCATAACTCGGAGGAAACTAATTAATTAGCCAGGTCCAGCCCATCCAGATCTCATGGTTGCGCTGTCAAGCCGGGTTACATGCTCTGAGAACCGGGTCCTAGGGATCCAGGCAGGACAAATCTAGCACGCCCCCGAACCAAAAACCAAAAGCAGCTGCCGAATCCCACGGCACAAAACCACCAATACGGTTCCATCCTGCCGGATTTACCTAATAACCATGTTACTACAAAATTACCATGTCCACATTCGTTTCATAGTTCATTAATCAAGATTATAAACATTTTAACTCCCATCCCAACCTTGATTGCAGGGCTAAGCAAGACACCTACCCGAACATCCCAAACAGGCGACAAGGATAATATAAACAAATTCTAGTAAACCCTAACATGGATTCAAATTAATGACAAGCATGCATCTACAAGATCTAACTACTCTAGTACCAAAAGTAAAATAAAGTAGGTGCAAGATGTTCAAGGACACTTGCCTTCGGACTGGGTCGAATCAACTGGGTCGCAAGGATGGTCTGGAGCGTCCTCGTACTCCGCACTCTCTGGCCCAAGCAACATACATGGCACAATACATAGAAATAAATAACAGTACAACAAACAGTAAGGAAACAGTAAACTAATAGATCTACTGCGTAGAGAACAAAATTATGAATCTAACGCAAGTTGAATGGGTCAAAACGGAGTTAAAACGCAAAAGTTATGGGCTTTTGAAGTTGAGTGGCAAATCTGTAAATAGACTGAACTCATTTTCGGATTTTAAATAAATAAAACAGAAAAAGAAAATGCGGCTGGACTGGGCCTCGATTTGGTAAAAGTGCATGGGCTGGATCGGGAATATTCACAGACTCAGCGCACAGTGGATCAGGAGCGCGGATTGATTACGTAAAAAAACAGGGTCTCTTTAGCAAAGTTGCAGGGGCGAAGCGGTATGAAGGGCTGTCAGCCGTTGATCGGGCGACGAACGGCTCAGATTAGATCTGAGCGGGCGGCCGTGGTGTGGACCGCGCCTCGATTTCTCAAAAGAGCAGGGGCCAGGTTGGAAGATCTGTAAGACTCAGTGAACAGTGCTACCTGGACGGTGGGTTGGTTTCAACGAAAAACAGGGGCTCTTTTGCAAAACGCGCGCGGCTGGTCGGGTGGACGCTGGCGTGGCGCCGCGTGGCCGACGCGTGGTGCCAGCTGGCGCTGACGAGGCGCTAGCGGGGCTGCGGTCGGCGTGGAGGCCACGTGGCTTGAGCCTGTTGGCGCGGTGTACCACGCCGTGCGGTGGACAGGGAGGGGAAAACACGATGGACCGCGTCCATAGCCGCGTGGACTCGGTCCATACCGGTTTGGGTTACCAGATCTAATCGAGGCCGTTCGTTGAGATCAGACGGCCAGGACGTGAGGACAGGAGGGGACTCGCCGCAGGCGTCGAGAGGCTCGGTGGCGCCATTGCCCCGCGCGGCGGCGCCATGGCCGGTGTGCTCGGAAATGGTCTACGGGCCATGTATGACCAAGCAGAGGGTAGAAGGAGGGAGAGGAGGTGACGGCGGGCTCACCTAGGGGTTTTCGGCGACGGGGAAGGCTCGGTGATGATGAACCGACGGCGGAGGCGGACGGCGGCGCTCTGATCCGGTGGAAAACGTCCCTGGGTGTAGATGTTCACCGAAGAGGGGTGCGACACGGTCACCAGTCGAGGCGGAAGGCTCCGTAGCAGCTCACGGCGCTACTGCCAAACGCCGAGGAGGTTGGGGAGGCGAGTGGTGCGGTGGTGCTCGATAGGATGCACTGCAATGGCGTCGGTAGGAAGGGAAAGGAGGGAGCAGGGGCCGGGGGGGGGTGTTTTGTAGGTCTAGGGTGGCGGCGCGATGCGATCTACAGGTCGCTCCCGGGGAAAGCGGAGAGGATGAGGGCGAGGGTTGGGGTTAGAGCTCGGGCGTAGATGGCGAACGCGGCGCGGGGATTTCGGCAAGAGGTTGGGGATGACCTGACAGGTGGGGCCCACCTGTCAGCGATAGGGGAGCGCGGCCCAGCTCGTCAGTGAGGCGGCGAGCTGAGGGAAAGGGGCGTGGCGCACTGGGCCGGCTGCGTGCGGGCCGCGCAGGGAGATGGGGTGGACGGCGTGGGAATTGGGCCGGGGCGCGGTGAGGAGGAGTGGGCCGCGGGGAGAGAGGAGTGGAGGCGGGACGGAAGAGGAAATAGAGGGAGAGGGAGGCCTCTTTGCCATTTTCTTTTCTTTTTCTTTTCAAATTCTTTTGAAATCAAAATCAAACCAGTTTGAAATCAAATCTGTTTGAAAGGTTTTGAAAATATTTTCCCTAGATTTTGAAAATAAAATTTTGAGATTGATTTTGTAAAGCTTTTATAAATCTTTTTATTTTTTTCAAAATAGAATAAATTCGGTTCGCCCTATACGGGTTTAATAAATTCTTTTACCACCCAATAAAATATGCAATGGCATGAATGCAACATGAAAATGAGAAATAAATTTTATTTTCCTCCTCTAACAAACGAGCCAACCTATTTAGTTTCTAAATTCTTTAATTACATTGGGGAAAATTAAATCAGGGTGTTACACGTGTGATGTACGTGAACACTTGATATGCGATGGGTTTTTAAAGGGGTACACAACATGGAACTTCCATGGAGAAGCTAGTTCATCCAATGTGAATCCTGGGAATAGTGATGGTGCTGTCATTATTGAAGAGTCTGAAGATGATGAAATATGTGAATTGCTTAGGGACCTAGCTGGTGGTCTAGATGATAGAGGGGATTTTGAAGAGAACAGTTCTGATATGCAGCCTAGTGATGACCTACGAGCCCTCCAAAAGTTGGTAGAAGCCAATAGCCAAGAGTTGTACCCTACTTGCAAGAAATATAAGAAACTACGTTTCTTGATTAGATTGCTTCACATCAAGCTTCTTGGAGGATGGACTGATAGAAGTTTTGACCTACTACTAGATCTTCTTAATGATGCATTACCAGAGGGTTCAGCACTGCCAAGAAATTTCCATGAATCTAAAAAAATGATTAAATCCATAGGTCTTGGGTATACCAGTATCCATGCATGTGAAAATGATTGCATTCTATACTGGAAGGACCATAAGGATTATAATTCATGTCCAAAGTGTAAGGTATCACGGTGGAAATCAGTTAGGAACAGTCTAGATGGGAAGCGAGTTTATAGGGTTCCTAAGAAGGTTCTTCGCTACTTTCCAATAAAGAAGAGTCTCCAAAGGCTGTTTTTATCATCAAAAACAGCGGCTCTTACAAGATGGCATGATGAGGAGCGAACACGAGATGATTTTCTTAGGCATCCTGCAGATTCTCCTCTTTGGAAAGACTTTGATGATAAACATCCAGAGTTTGCTAAGGACAGTCGCAATATCCGTCTGGCATTTGCCACAGATGGATTTAATCCATATAGGAGCCAGAATGTTAGTTATAGCATCTGGCCCGGTATATGTATACCATTAAATTTTCCACCTTCAATGTGCATGAAGCAATCAAACTTCATCCTTTCTTTTTTGATTCCTGGGAAGCATGCTCCTGGTCATAATATGGATGTGTATTTTCAACCAATTATCGAGGATTTGTTAGATATGTTTGTCAATGGAGTTAGAACTTATGATCCTTCTAAGGGAGAACATTTCCAGCTGCGTGCTGCAATACTGTGGACTACTACAGATTTCCCAGGTCTAGGATATGTGTCTGGTTGTGTTACATCTGGTGAAGCAGCATGTCCTGATTGCCATTCTTATATATGCTCATTTAGAC
Source organism: Coix lacryma-jobi var. lacryma-jobi (assembly GCA_009763385.1). Classification (NCBI taxonomy): domain Eukaryota; kingdom Viridiplantae; phylum Streptophyta; class Magnoliopsida; order Poales; family Poaceae; genus Coix; species Coix lacryma-jobi. The sequence continues at coordinate 30,704 of VDCT01001214.1, forward strand.
TTGGTAATGGTACCAAGACTTGCTATATGGGTCATCGTAGGTTCTTGCATGAAGAACACCCATTTAGGTTTGATGAGCAGAAATTTGGTTCAGCCGAGCTGAGACAGGCACCGACTCCACTTTATGGAGAGGAAATTTTAGAGTGTACTAAAGATATTGTCACCATTTATGGCAAGGATCCATCTGGAAAGAAACCAGCAAGCAAGAGACGCAAGGAAGGGGAACCACTAGTCATTTTCAAGAGGAGATCTATTTGGTTCAAACTTCCATATTGGAAAGATTTGATGATGCGCCATAACTTTGATGTCATGCACATAGGAAAAAATGTCCATGAGAACTTTGTTAATACATTCCTGGGTACTGATGGGAAATCTAAGGATAATCTTAATTCTCGCTTGGACCTTCAAGCTCTTGGTATTAGAAATGACCTTCACCCTATTCCAATTGAAGACCAATTTTATATACCACCTGCGCCATATTCAATGGGTCCTGATGAGAAGAAATTATTTTGTGAAGTACTAAAAGGGGTAAAGTTCTCTGCTGGTTATGCGTCTGACATTCGACACAATGTTCATGTTAATGAGAAAAAGGTGTTTGGGCTAAAGAGTCATGAGTGCCACATTGTTCTACAAGACTTACTACCGCTAGCTGTAAGAAAAATATTGCCAGAGATAGTTAGTGTTGCAGTTGCTCGTGTTAGCCATTTTTTAAGAAGATTTCTGTACCTGTTTTTCAAAAAAGTGACATGGATAATCTAGAGGCTGATATAGCTAAAACCTTGAGCCTGCTTGAGACCATATTCCTTCCGTCTTTCTTTGATATGATGGTACATTTGATGGTCCATCTTCCTGCCCAAGCAAGAATGGCTGGTCCAGTACATTTTTGTAGCATGTGGCCTATTGAGAGGTAATTTTTGTGGCAGATTTGAACTTAAAAACAAACTAAATACATATTAATTTTACAACATGATGTGGCTATTATATATGTTTATAGGTTTTTGATGCGACTTAAGGGTAGTGTTCGTACAAAAAGCCATCCGGAGGGATCAATCATGGAGGGTTCTTTGTTTTACAACAGCCTTACACTTTGTGCTCACTATTTACATGGGACAACTCAATTTTACCGACAAGTTACAGTTAATGAGGGGCTACACACAGAAAATTCAAGTACAACTATATTTCATAGCACTGGGCGGGGTTTGGCTGGGAAGAGCACGGTGAATTTAGATCACAAGACTTGGCTTCAAGCACATAGATATGTCTTGTTCAACTATGCTAATATAGAACCTTACTTGGCGTAAGTTTCCTAATTCACTTGACATCACAGTTTACTTTCCTGTGGATAGTAAATTTATAAACTGACATTTGCAGTAAGTATACTCATTATCTAACCTCAATTGGAGTTCGAAATCAACGAGATATCAGCCGCATGCAGCATGAATCCTTCCATGAGTGGTTTAGGTCACATGTAAGTAGAAAAGGAGCTTGACACATGTTATTTCCTAGTTCATGTCTAGCTTAGTAATTAATCAAAGTATTTTGTTTAATCTCAGGTGGAAGAGATGTGTGAGGAAGCACCAAATGAGATTAAAATTTTAGCTAAGATGCCAATGATGGCTGCACGAAAGTACAGTAGCTATAGAATAAATGGATTTGATTTTCACACAGATTCCTATGATGTAGGTTGGTATGTTCAAAATAATGGGGTTGCTCTAGTTGCAGAGACAACATGCTTTGAAAGTGGAAATGACAATAACTTCCTAATGGGAAAGAAAACTTATTATGGAATTATAAAGGATATTATTGAGTTGAACTATGCACACGAACGTAATAATGTGGTTCTTTTCAAGTGTGATTGGGTTGACAACCGTGTAGAAGATAAATGGGTTAAGACCGATCAATTTGGGGTTATCAGTGTCAACTTTAAGCATTTATTCAATACCGGTGCAAAAACTTCAGATGAGCCTTTCATTCTAGCATCACATGCAGTTCAAGTCTTCTATGTTCCTGATGGAATTGATACTGAGTGGGTTGTTGTTTCTCAGTCAAAACCTAGAGACTACTTTGACATTGATAATTTGGAGATTGAGCAAATTGAAAGTGGCAATGGACTAGTTGTGCCATTGCCCGATTTAAATGTCGGTGTGACTGTGGATGTTGTTAATGGGATTGTCCCTGCTGTTAGAACAGATATAGATGGTATAATTATTGATGGAAAAAAGTCTAAAAACAAATCTAAGAAGTAAGTCTTGTATACACTATGTGGCTGCCATGTTTTTTTATTCTTTAGATGCAAAATAGTTGCATTTAAATCTGCATAATCAAATTTGGCTAACTTGTTTGTCCATTCTCATCAGGAGTAAAAATGTCAAGCGCAAGAGGAAACACTAGGGAAGCCTTTATCAATCCGTATGAGCTGCAGAAAATTGCACAATGTGCAAGAAACAAAAAGAAGCTGGATGAATTGAAATTACCAGAATGTGCAAGAGCCATACATCAGGCAATTCAACCTAGGAAAAGAATAAAGGTCACCCTAATCTTCCTACAGTGAATTATCATGGTACAATAGTACTTACAGATCTATAGATGATTAATTTAAATCACATGATGTATTTGCAGAAAACTCAGGGCACAACGGAAGCAGCAGCTAACAATCATAATTTGCAGCAAAGGCCTCCAAGAACATGTACTGAGATTCCAACTGCAAATGAGGAAATAGCTAATTGTGAAACAATTGGAGACTTCTTAAGTGATAATGAAGGTGATGTTCGTAGCATATATTGTAACTTTTTTTTTGTATCTTACCATACCTATGATCTTGGTAGCTAATTCCTAATGAACCTTATAGTTGCAGATATGGATTGTACTACAAAAAAGAAGAGGAAAGGAGGAAGGAGTCTTAGTAGAATGGATGATATATTATTAAAGGAACCTGGCAACATGCCAAAAATTAAAATAGAAATAAATGACAAAGGGCAGCCCATTGGAGAAAATTATAGGAAACTTTCTAGTGTTATTGGAGTTCAAACACGGAAGATGTTGCCAGTTGGATACTCTGATTGGAGACTTGTGGATGCTGAAAAGAAGATAGAACTTTGGAAAAACATAAAGGTAACTTCCTTCTACTATTTCAATCATGTGATTCCTGTGGTAATCATATGCAAAATTTGGGACTGGTTTGACTTTATTTTTGACACAATTGGCTGGAGCTATGTAGAACTGTGTATCTGTATGCCATGAGAATTTTCTTATAAAACTATACTGAGATGGATGTGATTGCACTAGCTAGACTGGACGAAAACACAACCAAGCTGAACTGTTTTTCGTGACACTTATGATGGATGTGGGATATACTTTGCCTACTTAGTTGGACTTAATTTTGCTTCTAGTATTACTTCATAATGTTGTTTTTCATGTTCATAATCTCTAACTCCGAAAGCATAGTTGTACACTTGTTTTATTGGAGCAGCATCTGAATTTGACTTCATGTTGTACACTCTAGTATTACTTCATAGTGTTGTTTTACTGTTGGGTATCCATGTTTTTGGCCATTGAACCAATCAGATCAGCAGCTCAAGCAGTTGGCTCTAAATTTCTAGATGGAAAACAATGGTATTATTTTTTGGAGGTAACAAATTTCTAGATTATGCATTCTTGGACTTATTGCCTTTTTTTCTTGACTTCCATAAACGATTTGATATAGATGATAAAGCCATGGACTGGGTTATGTCTAGTGCTGGAGCAAAATGGAAGCAATTTAAGGCAAAACTTAAGCAATTTTTTTTGATGAAACATTGACTGATGAGGAAATAAAAAACTTACATGGTCATAGAATAGATGATCATGAGTTGGATTCTCTTCTCAAATATTGGAGGTCTCCTGAATCTCAAGTAAGGATTAACTAATATGAATCTATTTTTTCAGTTACTTGCCAATTGGAGTTGTTTTTTCAACATACATACATATGTAATGTAATTTAACACTTCTTATCATAGGCGCTGACAGCAAGAGGAAAAGACTCTCGTGCAAAGCTGAAGTTTCTTCATACATCTGGCAGTGTGAGCTATGCTTCTGCTGCACATAAACTGGTAGAGAAACTTTTCATTGTCATCTCATTTTGAATGGATAATATTTGGGACATTTTGATCAGTACAAATTTAAAACTTGTAGGGTCAGCAACTTGGGCGTCCTCCTCGAAGAGATGAAGTCTATATAAAAACACATACAAGAAAAAATGGAGTGCCTTTAATGACAGCAGCATCAACAATTGTAAGTTTTTGTAAAAAGAATGGACAATACTAGTTTGCTGCAATCTTTGACAATACTAGTTTGCTGCAATTGTAAGTTTTTATTATATCATGGCCCACGTGCATGTATAGTTACACACTATAGATTATAATAAAAACTGCTAGTGTAAATTAAAAAAGATCTCTTGGATACATAATTTTGTTGCATTGGCAGCTAGTGTAAATTATGTCAAGTTAAAGATATATAAACTTATATATTCATTCTTCGTAGAACAATCTGAAAGATGTTATTGAAGTCTATCCAGAGCTGGTGGAAAACACAATTCAGCAAGGCGATGCTTTTGCTGTTGTTTGTGGAGTAAAGGAGCCAAAGGGGCGAGTTCGTTGTTTGGGTTTGTGTAACACCTATGGTGATTAATATGTAATTAACCTGACATGTCATCATCTTTAGTCATTAATCATTCTTGCCATGCATTATGTTTGCCTAGCTTGTTTTGCTTTTACCTTTTTCTGAGGTGACTTGTGTAGTGATCCTTCTTTTTCGAAAACCCTAAAAGCCCAAATCTTCCTTGAGGGCAAAATGGTAATTTCATCTCTATGTCTAGCTCTGTGTAAATCTTGTTCAGTTGAGTGTCTTGATGTTTTGTTGTGTTGATCAAAGTTAAAAATCAGAAATAGAATTTAAATTCCTTTCGAAAAACCCTGATTTCCAAACCTTGGTTTTTACCCCTCTTTTATTAATTTAAAAACTATTCAAAATTTGAGGTTGGTCCTTTTAGCAAAGTTGTAGATCTTGTCAAGAGGAACAACTTTGGTGTTTGCAGATTTTCAAGTTTCAATACAAAATCAGAAGTAATTTCAAATTCCTTCAAACTTCAATTTTGTCTCTTTTTCGGTTTTCAAAATTATCTCAAAAACTTTTGAGTTTCAGAAAAGTTTATATTGGCAAAGTTGTAGATCTCAAAATTTTAAGCAACTTTGGTGTTTTGAGTTTTCTTTGTGTAGTTCAATTTTTGGGAGTAATTTCAAAATTCCAGAAAGGGGAAGTTTTGCTTTAAATATCGTCACTGTGCACGAACTTTAAAGCCAGGGGGCCCCGGCCTCCGGCAAGGCCGCCGCGCCGCGCGCGAGCCTCGCCGCCCATGCCGAGCCCGGCTGACCCGCGCCCGTGCCGCGCGCGGCCAAGCGCTGGCGCTCGTCTTTCCTCTCGGCCCCTACCTACCGCCGCCTCGCCCATCCCCTACCCTCCTCCTCTTTCCCCTCGGCCGCGGACAGCGCGCAGTTGCCGGCCGCCGGCAAGCCGCCCCGCCGCGCAGGAGCTTCGTCCCCAACTCCGGCATACGGCCGCGTTTCGGCTAAGCGAGAAATTCGCCGCCGTGAGTTTTCCTCTTTTCCCTCCGACCCCTGCCCTCTCTTCCTCACCTCCGTGCGCTCCTAACCGCACCTCGGTGATCCCTTTCGGTGGACAGAGCCGTCGGACGCCGCTCGCCGCCAGAGAGCTCCGCCGAAGCACCCCCAACGTCGAGCTCCCTCCTCCGACCCTGCACCGCCTCGCCGAGCCTCCCTCCCAACTCACGGTGAGCCCGCGAATCTTTCCCCACCCTCGGCTTTCCCAGCGCGAGCCTCGAGCGGCCGGTCCGCCGTCCGCCTCGCCTGCGTTTCGCCCGAGCCTCCGAGCTAGGCCTCGGACGAAGCAGTCGCTTCCGTTTCGCCCGAGCCTCCGAGCCAGGCCTCGGACGAAGCAGTCGCTTCCGTCTCGCCCGAGCCCGTTTCGACCGAGCCTTGCGAGGAAAGAGCACAGTGCTCTTTTTCCTTTTGGAAGGATGTGAATAGTGTTCCTTTTTCATCTTTTTGTGTGATTTTCTGTGTTGCTCCAAAAATTCTGAAAATTTGATGGTAGACTCTTTATACCATGTAGTATTTTTAGAAAAATATGAAACTTGGACTTTGTGCAAAAATTTGATAATGAAAAATCTCCCTCTTAATTAAGAAATGAATGGTTTTAGATTTTTAGAAAAATCATGTGTAGCTCCAAAAATCATGAGATAAATTTTTATGTGCTAGTTGTGTCATGTTTAGTCTCTGGTGAAATTTTTGAGGCCTTTTGGAGCAAGTTGATTTTTGGGTTTTTATTTAAATTGTTAAATAGTGCCTTTTGTTAATTAAATGTTTGATTTTTTGTTAAGCACCTTAAATGATCTCCAAAATTTATGAAATTTGTTTTGACATATATTTATACCATAATGAACCTATGAGATTAATTGGGTAAATTTTGGAGCAACTGCATAAAATGACCTTTTTAAATAATTAGGAAAAATAGAAAATCAAGTAGAGTTCATGTTGAATGCCCTGTCGTGTGACTTTTGAGATTGTTTGCTGTTCATAGACCCCCACCCCCTTGGTCTATGATGTTTGTGATGTCATGCTTGTTTTGTGTTTAGGTCGGATAAATGATGCTTAATAGGTTGACTAATTTTGCTTAAAGATCAAGATAAGTAACTTGTGTCTGTTCTAGAAGTTAATTACACGATAGAAAGTTGTATTCTAGAATCCATGGTTTTGTCTTGTGCTGTATTGTTCATGTCAGCATCCTCATAAGCATACATCATTGCATCCGTATAGTGACCGAAGGAGAAGGCGTCAAAGTCGAAGCAGCCGCTGACGGACCTACCCCTGAGGCGACCCCGAGCTCCGACACCTGCACTGCCGACCCCGAGCCCGTCCTCTTTGCTCTTCAAGGCAAGCCCCGGTGCATTTAACCCTTCCTTGCTTTTATAAAAGTTTTCTTAAAATCCTTTTGAGTTAAACTACTGCATTAGGTTATAGGAGTTACCTGCACTATTTACCTCCACCAGAAAATCCACCTGCCCTGTTTAAAAACTATTTGCAAAATGCTTAGCGATGCTATACAATAGATTTGCAATAAAATGCCATTTTCAAAAGTGTGATCACTTAAAGAATTTTGATGGGAATTTGGCTTTACTCCCTGCCTGTTGGCTAAGTATCTGATCCGTACCTAGTCAACAGCGAGGAGAGGTTGTCCGAGCGTACGGTGCCGTCATGTTATAGTCCGGGACTCAACAGTTGACACCGACCGGGACAGGGTTGAAAAAACCGACAGAACCTGTACTCTTGGGTTAGAGTCCCGAGGTGCTTGTCGCTGGCGGAAAAATTTAGGGACCATCCGTATGGGGGCATGCTGGCCAAGACTTGCAACTATTCACATACTTCGGAAAGCTCTGGCTCCGAGGAATCCTTTATTGGACCGACAACCGCGCACTGGGAGTGGAGAGATGGCGGAAGTAGCATGTACCCACGTGGTCGTCGTACCTGGATAGGAGTGGTGTACTGTACTTCCGGGTGGCGTAGGACCGGGCCCAATCTTGGAGGAATCGTGGAAGACGAGTTGGCATATGCAAGCTTGGGTGCTACATATGCAGTGTGGATAGGGACCCTCAGCTGAGTATTATTTATCCGGATTAACGTTGCTCCTCGGTTATGGAGACTTGGTCACTAACTGTCAACGGAGAGTGGTTCTCAACTAGGTATGTTTTTTTTTGAAAGGTAAAATGAATCATGAACAATGGAGAATTGAGAAATACTGGAATCTTTCAAAAAATAAAACAAGGATTTCAAAATGCTTTTTCTGCAAAACACTTGACCTTGCTTAAGCCTTACCTTGACTACCTAAGCCTCTCATTTCTGAGTCTTCTTCCCTTTTTCTTTAGTCGGGTAAGTCTTGTTGAGTACCCCGTACTCAGGGTTTGTTACCCATGCTGCAGGTATATCTGAATCCCCGGTGTGTCTTGCGCCCTGCTGCATGACCATCGTCCAGGAAGAGGCCGATGAGGCCGAAGAGTAAAGTGTACACCCTCGGGCTGGGTGATTGCAAGTATCTTATTTTGTTGTACTCCGCTAACGTTGCCTATTTTCTATTTCCCCGAACTTGGTTTGTAATAACTGCACCTTTAATTTTATCTGGAACCTCGGTTTGTAAAACTAATGTTATTTAAGTCTTCCGCTCTGTATTCCGATGTTTTTTTTGAAAAAGTATCCAATGCTGTAACCGAAATGTGAGATGATCCTGCGGACGATGGGCGCTGATGCAGCCCAGTGACGAACAGTCTTAATCACACGGAACATCAGTTCGGCTGTCAGTGGATGACAGGGACCGGTGGGCCATGGGATTAGGGCCGTTCCGCCACAGTTTGGGACCAACTCCTCAAGACATTGGTACCCCAGGACTTAAGGCCTACACATCGACAAGGCTCCAAATACAAGTTTTGGCACGTCAAAAGGCTGAAAGTGACAATCTAGTCCTACAACAACGTATCTTAGAAATGCAACAAAGGGAGGAGCAAAGGATGGCACGAGAATTTCCAAATGTCGAAACACTCTCACAACATGGTTCTAACTCAAGACAGCAAATGGTAACTTACTTCAAAATGCCTTTTCATAGCATGGTTCTTTTGTACAAATCAAAATTTTTGCCATATACTAATCTGGTCTTTCTATGCTTGATGTAGAGCCCAAGATCTAAGGAACTTGGTGAGGCCAATCAGCATGTTGAAGGTGAAGAAGATGACTATGGAGAGGATGACAACTCTGATGAGGAACTTGGTAATGAGGCCAATCAGCAAGGTGCAGCCCTTGCAGCCTCGCCTGCAATGAATATGGCTAATCAGCAAGCTGCAGCCCCTGTAGCCTCGCCTGCCATGAATATTACATCACCAAGGAATGACGTCCAACACTTTTCACATGATACACTTGTAATCTTCTCAACCTCATGCAAATTTTATACTTCTGATTTAATAGCTGTTGAACCTAGCATTTATCCATTTCTCATAAGTTCATCATCTACTTCGGGCTGGAAATGAGGTCATCTTATTTGCCATGTCGAGTAATGAAAAAGTGGCTAAGGCAACTGTAGTCTCAGTTAATCCAAACAATAAGCTAGCTGGTAAGGCTCTTGGAACGAAATATTGTGAAGTTATTGTGAATGTCGTCCTCCGACGTGAAACATTAGTGTCACGCCCTTATGCTGAAATCAAGACTCTAGGCGATGCTGTAAAGATGCCGGTTGCCTGGCCATTTAATCGAGTAATGTCCACTTGATTGTATTATTTTTTTTACATATGGTGAGTATATCTACAGTTTCTAACTATGATACTTGTGACAGCTAAAGGTCTATAGCCAACAACCAAAATCTTCTCAGGGTGTTGCTGGTTCTTCTCAGAGATCTTCTCAAGATGCTGCCAGATCATCCCAGCGACGCTAGGTGGGGCTAGCTTGTTGGCAGGAACGGTGCTGGGAGAAAATGTGTTGCAGGAGCTTGTCATGGGATTGCTGCTAGTGACTTGTTGATAGGAAGCCATTGAATTATCTTATGGTGAGCTAGAGAGTTACTTTCAGTGCTTTTGGACTACAATCTGGTAGTTTTAGTTTACGGGCTCGAACCTATCTTTTGATCAATATTGGATCACTTTTGGATGATGGCTTTCGCTCAACAGGGAAATAATGCTTGCTGTAAAACCTGGTGACTTAGTTAGATTTTGTATTCAGCTATGATATGCTTTTATGTTGCCTTGATTGCAGAAACCTTAAGCTAGTGACATGATTATATATGTACTCATTTGATATGGATGAATGAGAGTATGATTAATGGCATCTGTGTATTGGTTATGAATGTGTATTGGTTTTGAATGAGAGTATGATCAATGCTCTCAGTAGGTTCAGAATGTGGTCCATTTTTAAATATATCTTGATTATTATTTTTACCTATTTAACTGAGCTCGATGGACCGTCGGTTGCTAAAAGTTTTTACTGTGATGAACTATCCGTTGCTAAAAGTTCTAACAGGCTATCCGTTGCTAAATATTGTACTAACGAACTGTCCATCGCTAAAGATCGAGTCCGTTGCTATATACATACAACGACGGCTTCATTAGCACCTGCAGGGGTCCATTGCTATAACCTTTAGCAACGGACTGTCCATTGCTATACCACCCTTTCGGCAACTTTAAGTCCGTCGCTGTTTAAGGGTTGTGGTGTAGTGTAAGGGTCCCGCCGCCAGCAGGCCTGCATTGTAAAGTATACCGATTATTATGATTGTGAAGTGGAAAACCGATACAAACATGAGTATATTAGTGTAATAGTGTTACAGAACGTACCAGCAAAAAGAACAAAAAGTGCACACCGCTGGCGATCCACAAACAGTAGCAACGGGTCCTAATATCCTCAATGGCCAATATCCAATAAAAGAAGTATATAGCGAATATATTAATACCTACAATGGACATTGAGAAGCAGGTGAGAATATCTAAATAAGTGATATGCCAGATCCATAGTAAAGAACTATCAAAAGACAGATTTTAGCATACCCCAAATCCCAACTCGAGCTGCTAGTTGTGCGTAGCACATCTCTATCCAAGACCGTGCATAGCAGCTACAAACAGTACCAGTTGCTACAATTGACCACCATATAGAGAGGGCAAGACTTATCTTCAATCTGTCATGAGACACGAGATGGCTAGGTGGCTTGTCATCGATGGGAATGGTGGCTGCTAGGTACGGGACTAGAGTGAGTGAGCCGCACAAGGCATGCCCCAGCCAACCCGACCTCCTGTCATCTCCCTGCAGAAATCATACAATGCAATTGATAAGCAGAACACATGCTAAGTAGAATGCACGTGGGACATCGAATCCATTCTGAATAACTAACTAAAAGCAGCCTCACCTGACCAAGACCAGGCGCTGACGGCGGTGTGTTCTGAACCGAGACACCTACACTCTCTCTCTGACGAGCCCACTCAATAGTGACGCGTTGTACCGCAGCCATGGCAGTACAACCTTCCAAGTACTCCTGGCATGCGGCCGCCAACTGCACCGCTGGGCTACGCAGGGTGGTGAGCAGAGTACTGGCTTCTCCCTTCGTTGTGGCCGCGGCCTCGAGGCCATTCAGAGCAGCATTCATGCTACTGGAGCTGTCAGCTTGCTGCAACGCGTCTCTCGCCGCTGCCAGACTCTGATAGGGCGCAGCGAGGCCATGTGCAGACAAAACGATCTTGTCGGTCAGTTGCACCAAGTGATCAGACCTTATTGCCTCATTGCGCAGGAAGTGGACGGCCGTCTTTGCAGCGTCCATGATTTCTGGCTCCTGTTAGCACCAACATGAGGTAACACATTAGTGCACTCCACAAACCCAGCTGATCCCACAGCTGTAGCTCCCAGTTCCCAAGTCCTGAACATGTAATGCCCTCCTGTCATGTCAAATAATCCCCAACAAGGTACACTAACTAGGCTCAAAAGATTCGTCTCGACATGTACATACTAAAAGTACAATTAGCTATTTTTTTACCTACATTTAATACTCCATGCATGCAGCTAAAGATTGATGTGACAGAGAATCTAGAAATATTTGGGGGAAGTTGGGGAAACTAAATATGGCCCAAGGAACTTAGCCGCCAAGTCATTTAGGCCAGTTTACTGGAATTGTAAATGGTGCAATGTTCACTGCTGCATAGGCATCAACAAACTCATAGATGGTTAGATATACCTTCTCTTAATAATTATGTGCAAAATAAGTCGTCTCATTTTCATTTGCTGCTGGCTGAAATATTTGTAGTAAACTTATAGATTTCGTGTGGTGCATAGGGATCATTTTTCAATGCTGCTGGCTCAAACATTGGGCTGAAATAGGTCGTTTTATTTTCCAGTCAGCTTTTTATTTATCTTTTTTTTTCCTGCTCTATAACAATAACCAGGGCACCAGCAATCACAGGGCCATGATCGCAGGCTTCTCTTCCAGGGAAAAATGATGATGAAAAGGTACCCCATTAACACTGACCTGTTACTTTCCAATCAGAGGGAAATGCACCCAACCCAAAAAAAAGACTCATTACACCTCATAGCACATTCTCAGATTTCTTCACAGTTGAAGACTAATAAACTATTTGGTCTTTATTTTCCAGAATGACAACATCGAAATAGACAAGGTCACCCAGAACACTGGAAATGACAGATCTACTTTTTTATTACCATAAACTACACCAAAGCGGTGAGGTCAAATTAAAAAAAATTGTGCTACATTACACGCCTCTAGATACATACCATTGTGTGCACTATGAATAGATCGGGCATCAGGCAAAAGGCAGTACCTGTGCGGCCCCCTCCAAACACAGCCCAAGAGAGGTCAGCTTCAACATATTCTAATGGACCTAATCGCCTGTCTCTTGGCTTCATCTTCTATCCAAACACAGATTCAGTGTTTGTTATGGTCATTAGTCATGGATCATCTATGATTTTATTTTGATTAATAAATTTGTATACTAATATTCTCTTCCTTTATTGTGGTTTGGATTCACCGTTTCATTTGTCTGGAAAATGAGTACAACTGCATCTTAGTAATACTGCTTTTTCGAAAATACCAGTTAGTGATCTGCAGATCAATTTGTCCTAACAAGAACTATTATTGCCCTTTTAAACATTTGGCATACATGCAGCTACGTGTTCCCTGATCTCAAAATTTACCAACACCAGAACTACTGCATAGTATTTACTTACATAACCACTTAGATTGTTTACAAATGTGGTGTCACACATCCATACACCGTATGCACTTTTTTGGTTTTATGTGCATGTATTACTTAACTATAGAGTATCTGGTTTACTCCGTTTATTTGGCATCATAGGCAAACAAAATATTACTTTACCACAGTTCATACAATATGTACTAAACTAAATATCCTCTAATTATTCTTCGTATTCATGGTTCATCTAACCCATACTCTTTACATGTCCCAATGTGTGCATTGTTGTGCAAGTTGTTTCTATAGTCGTTTTGCACGCCTCATGCTTCCAAAATTGAAATACAATTATAATGTACTAATTAACCCCTGCTTATTCTTTACCGGTACGCGCAAAGGCGCGTGGCCTTTACTAGTTGCACAACTAAAATGACCCCCAAATCTTGGAACATGAATTTCATCCCAAACACATATGAATCCCCAAATCTTGGAACATGAATTCCATCCCAAACACATATGAATCTCCCGAACGAACTGCTGCGTACCTGAAGGGTTGGCGTCAATCCAGCAGCGAGAAGACCCGCCTCAAGGTCCGACACGCGGCCTCCCCAACGCCTCCAGGGTGGGAGTAACAACCGCCACCACGGTGGTGGCGCCCGCGCCGACCAATCCTCCCGAGGCTCCGCGGCGCAGCGCACCTTCTCGATCGCTTCTACAGCCTCCCGGTGTTCGGCGCACTGCCGCGCCAGATCTGCCGCGGCGTCTCGAAGGTTCTTCAGGTCCACGCCGAGCGCCGCCTCCAACGCGGTCGCCGCTCCGAGGAGGCCGGAGACGGCCTCCACCCTCCCCTCGAGCTCCACGTTCTCTAGCATGGTCGCGGCCGCCGCGATGTGGTCGGCGTTCGCGCCTGCGGCTGCGGCTGCGGCCGCGAGCTCGACGCTGCGGGCGCGCGTCACCAAGTCGGCGGCGCTGGCGCGGACAGCCGCTTCGCCCAGGAAGCGGATAGCGCGAGCAGCGGCATCGATCGCCTCGTCGTCCATCTCCGCCGCTGCGCTGCAGGGGGCGAGGGAGGGCGGTGGACGGGTGAGCGGGAGGATGCGAGGAAGGGAGAGGGGAATTGCCGTTGCCGTTGGCCGTTGCCGTTGGGTTTGGGTGGGGGAAATTTGGAAGGGAAAGGAGGAGCAAATCGGAGGAGGGGAAGAATATAAAGAGAGCCCAACGGACAGAGGGCCTCACGGCGTGGAGTGCTAGCAGCAAGCTGGGCCTTGGGGGCTCTCGGGGCGATCTGTGTAAGCGGCAGGCCGGAAGCGCATGCCGCCCAAAAGATGCGTTTCTTATAAAACTCAAAAAAAAAAAAAAAGAGAGAGAGAGAACAAACGATAGACAACGCGTGTTTAGTTTTGTTATGCATAGTCTTAGCGAAGTTTTATCTGAGTTTTATTTATACTTATTAGTAAACTACCGTATAAGTGTTTATGATGTGGCAATATATTTAAAAAGAGAGAAAAATGAGTTTTATAGGATAAAACTGTCTCGGCACGAATATCAACTCTCTATGACTCATGAAATTAAATAACTCTGTTCACTTGAGCTATAAACTGGCTTTAATCCGTACAGATTAGCCATGGAACAATACTTTCTTTTCATAATAAATTTACTGTTTCAACTTATTCTCGACTTATAAGTCTTGTCGAACAGCTATAGAATGAAACTCTCAATTGAGAGTGGGTGTTTCAATCAAGTTTTATTTCATTTTATATGATGTGGTAGTCTTAAAAACAACACCATAAAACTCTACATTAAGACTGACCTTATCTGGGCAGCTCATCTCGCCTTGCTTGGCAAGGCCAATCTTGCTACCAACGGACAGTGGTTTCTGGCCTGTCCAAGCTAGCAAACCAAATCCTTGACAACACAGAAATCGAGGAAGTCGGCAAATAAACCACTCAAAAATAATCCGCTTAGCCTAGTAAAGCAAGCAGCGGTAAGGGATCCAAACGTCCCCTGTATGGTAGTCGATCTCGACGCGAGAGTTAATCGAGGTGGAAATGGTGGCCGCCTCGCAGGTCACTAACGACGACTTGAATTGAACCAATATTGTACCGATTGTCGGCGTCGCGCACATCCATTTAGCTAGCAGTAAATATATAAAAATAGCTGACAATAGGTGTTTTCAAAAGGTGAGTGTTCAATTGCACGTCATTTGGCAAAATATGATTGATATGGTTTTCATAAGGTGAGTGTACAATGCTCTATGACCCTGTTTGGATCCTCTAGCCGTGCTAGAGGTTAGAGTTATTTTGTAGCTTATAAGTAGCCCTGAACTAACTTTAGCCAAAGAGATGTTTGGATAAAAGGGTTAGATTGACAATAAATATACTTTTCCAATCATTTGGTGGGGTAGAGGTAGATAAAAAAATCACTTTTCTAGTGGCCCCAACCAAAAGTAGCTCAAATAATCACCTTTTGGTGATGATAGTTTTTTTAGGGTGAGTTATATGCAAATAGCCTAAACTAACCCTTTTGTTTGGATACTTTAAGGCTAGTTGAGCTCTAAATAGCTCAAACTAGCTATAGCCCTTGGATCCAAACAGGGCCTATGTCTCGACGGCATTGGGCTATTTTTAAAGTACCTCTCCTCTCATTTGCTTAAACCAGCAGGTAATACGGTCATGTATCAAAGCATGTACATCATGTGTCTATCAAGAGAAATTCTGAAGGATGTCATTTAACCATCAAGAGAGTTCACTAGCTACTAATCTTTGTTTCAACGATCTCCTATATGCAATTAAATTATCTTCAAATGCTCGTAGCAACGCGTGCGAAATTTGATGGTATTGTGGTCTACGTTCACTAGCAAAAAAGCAAGAATATATTTTATTGCCAGTAAAATCACCGATTATGCTCTCCACCCACTGGCGGTGGCGGCCGTCGTCCCAGACTCCCAGACTCCCAGTAGTTGGCTTGGCAGAGCCGTGGCAGCCACCCAAATCCCATCAACAAAACGGCGCCAACTCCAGAGACCGGCGACCACGACGAGCTCCGCCATGAAGCACCTCCTCCTACCCTCTCTTCTCCCGCTCCCCCTCCGCCCCTCCAAGCCCCATCTCCTTCACCCTCGCCGCCGCCTCGTCTCCATCCGCAACGCCGCATCCGGAGGCAGCCCCGGCGAACCCACCCCCGCCGCGGAAACGGCCACCGGTACGTCTCCGCCGGCCGCTGCCACTGCGAAGCCCGCCGGCGTCAAGGACCGCCTCAAGGCGAGGAACCAGGCCCGCCGGTTCCAGCTGGACTCCCCGCCGCCGGAGGTGGTGGTGGCGCCGAAGAGGAGGAAGCCTGCCGCGTCGTCGTCGTCGTCTCCTGCGCCGAAGAAGAAGAAGAAGGAGAGGCGGAAGGAGTGGGAAGAGATGAGCGTGGGCGAGAAGGCCGCGGAGCTCTACGTCGGGGAGAAGGGCATGCTCTTCTGGCTCAACAAGTTCGCCTACGCCTCCATCTTCATCATGGTCGGCGCCTGGGTCCTGTTCCGCTTCGTCGGCCCCTCGATCGGCCTCTACCAGCTCGACGCCCCGCCGCTGCCACCCACCGCCGTGTTCGGCGGCTCGCCGTGACGACGACGACGACGCGAGAGTGCACTAGGTAGAGCTAGCGTAGCGGGTAAGATGTGGAAAGATTGAGGAATAAGAGGGCGCGGATTTTGGAGCCGAAGTTTCGACCTTTTGCTGGGAATACGAATTCCTGATTTACTTTGGTTTTGTTTTGTATAGGCGATTTCGCTATGCTTTTCGTTGAGTTTGAGAAACTGAGGTCAAGGCTCAAGTGACCATTCCGCTGCCGTTCTTGTAATGAAGACAGAAATGTTCAGAACAGAATTTGAGTTCAAAAGCCCATTATGGTCAGGAAATGGACAACTAATTCCTAGTTATTTCTATTTATATATCTCTTATGCAAACCTCTGAATTCTTCAATGCTAACACCTAACACTCATTGATCAGCTTGTCATCAGCACTTCCATATGTAACATATATAATTAGTAGTGACATCTAACTTGTTAGTCAGAAGAACAAAGACAATCCATAAGTATGCTTAGTCAGAAGAACAAAGCTAATACTCCATCAGTTGTAATAAGATCACAGCACAAAGGTTGGAGCAAATGTTCAACTAGACGTAATTGCCTGTAATTTCTATCCTCTCTTATGCAAATATCTGAATCCTTACATGCCAACAGCACACCCTCACACTTATCACCACTGAAAACAGTTTGACATCAGCACTTCCTAGTTCCTAGTAATCAGTACTGACTGCTGAGTGCAGCTTTAGTCAGAAGAACAAAGACATACTCCATCACATGAGTATGCTTTGTCAGAAGAACAAAGCAATAGTCCATCAGCTGTAATCGCATCACAAGCAAATGTTCAACTACATGTAACTCCCTGTGATTTCTATCATCTCTTATGCAAATCTCTGAATTCTTCCATGCTAACACAACATCCTAGCACTTAACCCTCACTGAACAGTTTGGCATCAGCACTTTCATCATACAGTAGTAATTAATTAGTCAGCAGAACAAATTAAAGCCACACACCATCAGTCGAAGTCGGATTACATTCACATTCACAGCAGAGTCGGTCAGTTAGAAAAGGAACCCAATCCAAGCGAGCAGAGCAGGCGCAGGCCGGATCACGAGAGGGACTTGGCCACGGGGGCGGTGGAGAGGAGGCCGGAGAGCAGGCCGACGACGAGCGCGCTGTTGTACGTGGTCGGCTCGTTCTGCCGCACGTTCTCCCTGCCGTCGACGAAGGAGTCGTTCTTGAACGGCCCGCCGACCAGCGCGCCGGTGGCCACGTTCGGGTTGGGCTCGGGCGACTTGAGCCACCTGTGGCCGTCGCAGCCGGTGTCGGCGGCGTCGGCCGGGATGGACGCGCCGCGGTGGTGCACCCGCTGCGGGTAGCTGTCGCCGAAGCCGACGAGGTAGCTCAGCTTCATGGGGTTGTCGCCGAGGACGTAGTCCGCCTGCGACTTGGCGAACCTGCGCAGGTCCAGCGCCGTGAAGCTCTTGCCGCTGCACGTCAGCTCCGACTTCCCCGACGTCGCCATGTAGTTGCCGTACACGTTGGCGAGGAACGCCGACGCCACCGGGTGCTGCAGCGAGTTCCACTCCGCCACGTACAGCAGCCCCCCTGCGATGCAATGCAACGGTTGCTTCAGGTGTCAAATCTGCGACACTTTACGTCTTCACCGACCAAAATCACAGTCAGTGTTGTGCTCTGCACTGCACATTCCAGTTTCAGTTCACCTTCTGTTCTGAAAGCGGCCGTGTCGGACTCCGGCAGCAGGATGCACATGACGGCGTCGGCGGTGTCCTTGTACGACCCGAGCCCCTCGTCTTGTCCGGCGTCAGATCCATCCGCGGCGAAGAACCTCACCCTTGACAGGAGAACCTGTTCGTTCGTTCGTCCGAGCCAAAATGTATGTAGCAAAGATTTCAAATCAGAGTGAACGTTCTTTGATTTTCATCACAATCATAAAGAAAAGGAAGTTACAAACAAACAAAATATTCGTGTACCTCGGTGCCGGCGCGCTTGTCGTCCCAGCTGAAGTACCTGGGGTTGCCGAGGTCGGCGAACTCGTCGGCGTTCTTGCCGGTGGCGTAGCTCAGGTAGCTGCGGTTGCCGGTGGCGTGGTACAGCCAGCCGGCGGCCCACAGGAGCTCGTCCTGGTACGTCGTGGAGTTGTAGTAGGCGCTGAGGTCCGGGAACGTGCGCGTGTAGGAGCCCCTGTGCGTGTCGGCGAACGCGAACAGCCGCTCGGCGTGGTCCAGGAGCGACGACGCGTACGTCGCGTTGGCGGGCCGGTACACCAGCGACGCCGCGGCCATGGCCGCCGCCGTCTCCGCGGCCACGTCGCTGCCGGGGGACTTGGCGGTGATCTTCGTCAGCGGCCGCTTCTCCGACATCGTCTCCGGCCGCTCCCAGCACTTGTGGTCCGACTTCGGGTCGCCCACCTGATCGATTAACGACGACATTAATTGACGGAGGAGGATCAAGGATGAGATGCGAGATCGTCGGGACGCTCGCACGCATGCGGAGACCATGCATGCGTCGTCGATCAGATCGATCACCTCACCTGGATGTAGAGCACGTCGTCGGAGGGGTGCGCGTTGACGAGGAACTCCATGATCCAGCCCAGCGCGTCCATGGCGGCGTCGCGCTGCTGGGCGGCGCGCATGGCGTCGCCGTACTCGAGGACGGACCACGACAGCATGGTGCCCGTGAACGCCATCGTGAAGCCGAACTTGACGTGGTCGCCGGCGTCGTACATGCCCTTGGACAGGTCCAGCTTGGCCTCCTCGCCGTCGCGCAGCGCCGAGTCCCCTCGCCACGGGATCGTGTTGTTCACCAGCTTCCCGGCTGCTCCGTTCAGCGATCGATCAATGCATCCGTTAGACGATCGGCGGAGATTATTCGACGAGGTCATCGATGGAGGGAGGACGATGAAATCGATGATCGGCATTGCGCCATTGGCACGTACGTACATTTCTGGACCTGGAAGAAGCGGAGCGCCACGGCGAGCGCCTCGGCGTACTTGGGGTCCGGAATGCCGGGGATGGGGAAGATCTGGCCGCCGTCCTTGTAGCGGGCGAACACGACGGCGGCCGTGACCCCGAGCGCCAGCAGCGTCAGCACCAGGAGCCAGCAGCAGCACCGCACGCTGCAGCCGCAGCAGCACCGCCGCGCCATTATTGGTTGTCGCCCGCCGCGGAGCTCCCGCCGCTGCCACCACCACCAGATCGATTATTCAGAGACGCGGCGCGGCCGCGGGAGAGACGACGACAGGAAGGAGGACAACAACGGCCATCCGCGGCCGGGCACGATCCCCTCGGCTGCATGCATCAACCGATCATCCACGCGCGCCGGGAACGAACGAACGGATGGGTAGCCGCCACGTACGCACGCGCGGGTGCCCAGGTGACGGGCCGGGTAACCAACTCCGCGCGCAGGCGAGCAGGACGTGCCGCCGGCAATGGCGTCGGTTGGGGTGTGAGGTGGTGGGGAGTTAGAGGCTGGCCATGACCGTCTCCTCGATCGATCACACTCACACGGATCAGTTGCTTTGCCTGCGGTTGCGGTTCCTTTTTTTGGGTGCATGGAAAAACACCAAGGGCGAGAGCTTGCAGTTATGCACAAAGACGAGTTTTTTTTTTTTTTGACACCTATAGACG
The DNA here is from genome assembly GCA_009763385.1 of Coix lacryma-jobi var. lacryma-jobi. Taxonomy (NCBI): domain Eukaryota; kingdom Viridiplantae; phylum Streptophyta; class Magnoliopsida; order Poales; family Poaceae; genus Coix; species Coix lacryma-jobi. Next base: position 50,694 of record VDCT01001214.1, read on the forward strand.
TATGTATAAAAAGCGATTTGCTATATTTCAGGCGTCTGAAATATAGCAACTTTTCAAGCGACGAAAACAATCTTCAGATGATCTTCATCTAATGGTCCAAATCTATTAGCACAAATCAAATAAATAAATGATAATTTTTTTTTCTATGGAATGATAAAGACAAAACTGTTCAGACGTCTGAAATATAGAAAATGTGGTATAAAAACTATGGAGGCTCAGTTTGAAACGGCTTAAATTTCCAGTTTTAGGAGAAGTTTTCGGCCAACTTTTCGCAACATGATACATGAAACTTGAGACAGAAACCATATGATGAATTGATGATATCACATACTTTTCTTCTCCAACTCCCACCACACCGCATGCATGGACGGGTCTTACAAAAGGCTGCCTCATATTTCATTTTGGAAAAGCTATAGGTTTAAGTCAATCTCAGAAGCTATGTGTTTGAACAACAGGCCTACGGTGAACCTCGCAAAACTCATCTAACAACAGGCCTCACGGGTGTTTCACATCAGCGAGTCAAGGTGGCTCATCTAAAGCCCAGTCGGTCTTCTTCGTTCTCCCCTCCGCCGTCAACCTTCCTCTCTTTTTTGTTGTCTTGGAGCCCTGAGCGTTGTCACCCTGGATGTTGCCGCACGGCCAGGTACCATGTCCATGGGATAATGGCCTAATGGGGTGATCATCGGATAAACAAAACCGCAACGGCATGCGGAGGCACTCCCTATCTCCTACCGTCCATTTTGCTTCGCGATTCGTGCTAGGATGAAAAAAAATAGAGTAAAAATGACATGTTGGTGAGCATGAATTTTAGAGCAGTTACAACCGTAGGATAGGGGGGTGCGGCCGCACCCCATTACGGAAAAACCGGGTTGGGGTGATCATTTCCTAGCTCGCCGCCTGGTATGGTCATCCTTGGCAGGAAGCATGGAGGCTGCCGTGCTTGGACCAGGAGCGTCTGAATTGTGCTAGTAATTATGCAGTAAATAGGAATACTGAGAATACATACATAGCGTTGTGTATTAGAAATTGTGCTATATTGTTATGACATGGAATACAGAGAATGAAAGCACCTGGTGCAGCCTGAATGTATTTTGTAAGTGTATATAAATATCTTAATAGTTATGATAAAATGTCTTATATAGTTGTTCAGTCTTCGGTGACCACATTCAGGGCCAAAAGCCCAACCAAAGGGGTGCTGCTGGCAGCAGCTTTTGCAGAAGTTGGAGCTTTTCCATAGTATATTTTTGAAAGTTGTTTTGACCCTGCTTTTCAAAATAGGTGAAATAAAAAACGTTTTTATAATTATTTTAAAAAAATAAAAGTAGAAGATATACTTTATACTTGTTTAACCAAACAACTTTCAGCTTTTCCACAGCTCACAGCCCACAGCAGCTTTTCCACAGCTCACAGCCATAGCAGCTTTTTCCCACAGCCACAGCTCAACCAAACAGGGCTCAGTTATTCATTTTGACAGTTCAGTGACCCATTCAGTTTAATTATTTTGCCGCATTCATTTATTTACTAATAACCACGTTCAAATATTTAGTCACAATATCACTTTACAATTTCATATATATTTATTTACTCATACCTCACTTGACAATCCCGGCCATCTTTTCTCCATCTCTGAACCTAAACAAGCACACATTGTCTTTCCTTTGAACCTGAAAAGGCACCACCGGGTGCAAATTGTAGAATCAGTTCCTGCTTCAATCCTTTCGTGTTCTTGAGATTAGTCTATATAAGCACCAGATGCACAAGAGCAATGATCTATTGATTAACCTTTAGAACAGAAAACCTCTGCCATCGTCTCATCGACTCCCCCAGTGCCCCTGGACGACGACGGGTTGCCAGAACTTTATGATTGTTGATGGCAGCACCCAAGGGACAAACAAGAGCAAGGCGCTGCACTTGGAGGCGAGGCGAGCTAGCCATGATATCCAACGACACGACCCGACTGGGTGCCAAGGCTGCGAGATGTGGAGAGTCGAGAGCGGGGGCTCGTTTCTTGGGCTGTATATTGGGCCGTACTAGAGAACAATCGGAGCATCGAGTGCTCGTCGAAGGGCAGACATGCGATCCCCAGCGGACGGTGATCCGCCTTTGGACGTGTGAAGTATGTCCTAGAAAATGGTTGCTTGTTAATGCTTATATTTACATGTTTGGCAAAATTATCGTAAAAGATATTTCATCCCTTGTAAATTAGAATACACTTTAGCTCTGTTCTAAGGCAAACTTCTTTATAAAGTTCATAGAAAGATATACCGATTTCTACACTGAATTAGACTAGTTTAATTCAATTCTAGTATAGTACGTATCCACAAAATATGATTTGACAGTGCATTTATCTGAATACAAATTTCCCTAGGGCAAAAAAGTGACCTATTATTTAGAAGAAGAACGAGAGCATATCAGATGTTACAAACTGGACTGATGGTAGTTTATATAAAAATAAGTATGTAATATTTTCCATTGTGTTCCATTTTATTTTTGACTGGTGTTTTTTCCCCGAGGGCACAATATCCTGAAGAAGACTACACACGTAAACAAAACCCATGAATGCGTACAGAAAAGCCCATTACTAACATCATCATCAGCAGGCCCACAAGGCCACAAAGGGCCCAGAGAGTGACGTAGCCACCTCCCAACCGAAGAGAGCCAATGAAAGCAAACTGAATTTTCCTCCACCACAGAGAAAAGAGGAACAAGGAAGCAAAGCAAAACCCAATCAGAATCAGGGTGGGTAAGCGAAGGAAGGGGAAAGGCGACGGACGAGCTGATGACGACGAGGAGCAACTAGCGTCGCGAAGCCGCTGAGCCCCAGCGCGAAGAAAGCGAAGGCACACCACAGGCCGCCGCAGCGGCGCCGGCGCCCACCCGATCCGCCGCCGCCGCAGGCGACCGCGCGCTGACGCCTCCGGCCGGAAGGTACGGCCCCCCTCATGAATCCCTCCCGTTCCCTGCGCGAATTCACGCTCGCTGGGTCGAATTCGTCGCGCGCAGATCCGTTTATGCTCTCGATTTGATTCCAAGCGCGTTCGCGTCTGCTTTCCACTATTTCCAGGGTGCTAAATCCATGGAGCAGCCCGCCGCTCCCGATCGGAGCGATGTCCCGGCCGGGGAGTGCGAATGGCGGGAGGAGCTGCGGCAGCAGCAGTCCCAGGTGGACGCCCTGCGGGAGCGGCTCGTGGAGGTGAAGGTCGGGATGCGGTGCTCCGAGGGCGACTCCCGGAGGGAGCTCGACCACCTGTGCCGCAGGGTGAAGACCATCGCCACGCTGCTGGCGTACCTCAAGTCCAAGGCGAGGATCATGGCGATACCGCACCTCGCGCACACCTCCTGCGGGATCAGGCAGCAGGAGGGCGTCGGGTACGTCGACCGGCACGGGGTGCCTCTGGCGGACTGGCCCAAGGGCGCCGAGACTGCGCCCTGCGGGGGAGGTTCCGGTGGCGAGACTGTGGCGGCGGAGGGTGGCGCTCGTCCTGAGAATGGCGATGCCGCTGGAGGGGATGTGGATGTGGACGACATTCTCAAATCCATCCGCGTGGTGACGGATGTGATGGAGTCGCTTGTGAAGAGGGTGATTGTGGCCGAGTCCGAAGCCGCTAATGAGAAAGAGAAGGTGAGGATGGGTGTGGAAGAGATCAGGAGGAAGACGTTGCAGGTCGAGACTATGTCTGCCAAAGTCGAGGAGATGGAGAAGTTTGCTGTGGGTACGAATGGGATGTTGAATGAGATGAGGCAAAGGGTTGAGGATATGGTGCTGGAGACCACACGGCAGAGACAGCGCGCTGCCGAAAATGAGCAGGAGCTTAGTCGGGTAAAGCAGGATTTTGAGTCGCTGAGAACTTATGTTAGCACTCTGGTTAGTGTCAGAGAAACTCTTCTCTCATCAGAAAAGCAATTTGAAACAATGGAGAAACTCTTTGATAGGTAATTTTGCAACCATCAACCTATGTTTAGTTATTGTTCTTTTTATAAGTGCATTGCCAAAGTTCCAATATACCTGGAGAATACCATGCAGAGTTTGAAGAAATGGCCTGATTGGATGGCTAAAATTATTTAGTCTCATTTTTCATTAAGTAAGGTTCGAACAATGAAGTGTCTACTCTTTCATTATCATTACATAAAATTCTGAAAACATTGCCACTATTATTGGCATGGGGTATGATGCAGCTGCTACACAGGATGGTTTTACAGTTCCATTTTTTGACACAGTAGTGACTTTGTAGGCCTGTTGAAGTTTAGGATAACCCGCAATGACACTGCATGAACTGTAGGTTTTTCCACATTCACAATGATAATTTGGTATTAATTCTTTTTTTTTCTTATAATCTATGTTTGACATGAGTTCTTCCAGCCGCCCAGAGGGCTTCTTATGTTAGCAACTTCGCCCTAATATTTGCAAAGTAGCAAATATCTCATTGTCTATACTCTATAGGCATAGAACTCAAAACATCTTCTGTTGGCTTCTTTGCATCACACATGTTCATCACTTTCTCCATGGTTAATAATTTCTGATGCTACATTGTTTTGTGAGAGTTCACTAAATGTTGTTGCTTGCACTGGGTCCAGTTAACTTCCATTGAATCTTTGAATAAAATTTGTACTCTTCAATCTGATAGCACCCAGAAAATATGGTGTTTAAATAAGGTAATAATGTGGTAGCATAACATATCCAGTTATTCTTGCTCCACATTCTCTCTGTTATTATAACAAGATTGCTCCACATTTGAATGATAGTCTAACAACCTGCTTTTACTTGTTTGCATCTGGATGGAACAAAACTACTGCTTTCTGAACTTGATATGTTTCAATTTCTGATCTTATGTTTAATAAGCTTGATACAGTTCTTACTGCTTGCAGAACTGGTCATCTAGTTGATAAAATGTATATGAAAGGTGAAAAATAGAGGTCACATTCTAGGGCATAATAAAAAAAAAGATAATACGTTTCTTCATTGTCTTTCTGTCTATTTTCTTCTATTTCTCGTTTGTTTTGGTGCTTGACTTGATACAGGTGTAGTCAGTTTGTTGTGGTCATAAATTGTCCAGAGAAGTCTGGTGAAATGCTCCCCCTCTAACGCTCATGAAAGCAAGGTCCATGGTATTGCTGCATGTGCATGAACACATTTCTAGATATAATGGAGAGCATGCTTTGGTACTTTGGCTAGTCTTCCAAACTGTTAGTCTTTACTTTACCAAGTCAGTCTGTTTAGCAGTTGGCAGGCAAGTCTGTTTGTATTCTGCTACATAGCATCCAAATTTTAACTCTTTAATTAACTGTACTCATTCTGAATTTGAGTTCCTTGTCGTTGTGAACAGATTAGTTGCCAAGACTAACCAGCTTGAGAGTGAGAAAGCTCAGAAAGAAGCTGAAGTCCAGAAGGTGATGGAGGAGAATGTGAGGCTACGAGCTATGCTTGACAAGAAGGAGGCGCAGCTCCAGGCAATGAGTGAGCAATGCAAGTTCATGGCGATGAATGACCACAACTAGCAGGCGATGGGCCTGAGGCAGCTGCCCTCGCCCTACTGATGTACCTTACAAATTACAGTTACATTGTTGATTGTTGTGATAGAGAAAGAAAGAAAAAAAAGAAAGAAGAGATGCCGTGGGATACAACTCATGCCTAGGCCTGAGTTTCATGGCTGTAATTCTTGGTGCAAACAATTGTTTCTTTAGGTGTGCTGCTCTCCTGAACTGTAACTCTGTCATTTTTTCCCATGATGAACAAGGTGTGTAGAATACCGGATGCCGTTCGTCTAACTTCGCAAGTTCACTGCAAGTATCTTTGTGCTTGCCTTAGCTGGACACTGTTTAAGTTTTAACCAGGGTTTCTTGGAACTCTTTTTTGGCTAAGTCTTGTTTTATTCTCCATTTCTCTTGGCCCGCTCTGGGTCTCCATGCTACAACTTATAAATTGTTTACATGGAAAGTAATCCGGAACTAGGAGCTAACAAGGTTTTTTTTTTTTTTTTGCTTCTCTACGGTCTATAATTTTTTTTGGCCGTGCTTCTCTCCATAACTTCATTTATAATAGAAACATACAATCTAGGTTGGAACACTTCATCTCGATTGTATCATTATTTTTACTCCATTTAGAAAATGTTTTTTTTTTACGGAAGCTGTATTAAAATAAGAATATAGGACGACCTGGTGACAGGATTAGGAACAGAATCCTCTGTTTGGACACAAGATTTTATAAAAATCGTGCATGGGTTTTATAACTTTCATATACTAGCAAGCAGCTGTCTGCGACGGCTTCCTAAATCCTAATCCTACTGCGTGCGTGGACGTGGACGGTGGACCTCGTGGTGCTCACGCGGTGACTGGTTCCTCCTCGTCCTGTCCTGCTAGGCTGCTGCTACTGCTACAGCTACTTGTACCCGCGCAGTGCACACCCATCCATCCCTTCGCGCACGCAACGCAAGCACAGACGCGCGATCCGATCCGATCCGATCCGATCTGCGCCGGCCATCTCCATCCATCCATGGCGACTAGGGTTTGGCTCACCGCCCTCCTCCTCGCCTTCCTCCTCGCCGCGTCCCCCTTCACCGCCCGAGGTAACAGCAGCGCGACGCTTCCCTTCCCTTCCTTTCTCTCTCCTCCTTCGCTTCCCGCCACTCAGATCCGCCCCGCTAGTCGTGAATTCCGCGCTGGATCTGCGCGCGCCGCTTCTCCGGCGCGCGGAAATGGAGCTGATCGGGCTCGGCTAGGCTGCGGCGGATTGGGTGGGACTTGGGGCGTGCTCGGTTGGGGGTTATTAGATCGGTGGTTTTGAAGGGTGTTTGGACGCGTTGGTCGGATGTACAGAGTGGGGTCCTAGATGCGACGGGTTGGGGGGTCTTGGGGAGCGTTAGTTGGCGGAGTTTTGGGCGAAGTTTATTTGATGCTGACTTCCTCAATTGGGTGAATCTGTGCTTGCATGTTGCTAGCTAATCGTCTGAGGATTGTCTGTTATTGGAATTTTCCGAAATTTCTCGATAAGGCTTCATTGCTCTCATACAGACTGTAATTTTTCAGCATTTAAAAAAAAATTAAATGCAACATCAGTGCCGTTTAGTAATCTTATGGACTTTTTCTAACAAATGCTTATGAAAGTAGAAGCTGCAGTCACCGTCCACATTAGGCAGTTAAAGTGAGTAGCATGGGTTTAAATTTCAAGTACTTTTACAGCATGATGATGAACTGCTTGCACCACATGTCTTTTAATCAGCTACGATAAGTTCTCCGTCTTGTCTTATGCCTGAAGCTCGAAGTGGATATTGTTGCTAATGGTAAAAGTTACTGTCTCTGCAAGTATGTGCTTTATCCTGTTGCTCAACCACATTGGTAATAACTATTGAATCGGCAAACAGAATATGTGTTATCTTTTGACTTTTGTATCTTGTTTAATAACAAATGTCTCATGCTGTCCATATCCACAGTTGATGCAACTCCGCAAACACTCTTCCTTCCTTACCATGTCTTTTGCACTGAATTGAGCTTCCCTCCCCTTTGTACAGTTGCTAGAGCTGAATCGGAGGAAGATGCTGCTGCAGCTGAGGTTGTTGAAGGGGCTGATCTAGGTATTGTGGGTGATGATACACAGGTCTCCAGTGATGGACCTTTAAGCCCTGCTCCTGGTGTAGAGACAGTAGTTGTCTTCCCCAAAAATGCTGGCAAAAGTGAGTATACTTTCAAGTAGCATCCGTTATTTATTATCTTATAGTCCACCATGGTCTCTGTATTTATCACTTGCGATAAAAAACTGGAATCCATGAATATCTGCATCTTGTGGTGTTCCTTTAATTATAGATCACAGTAACCAATAATGCCTACCTTTTTGTATTTTGTTGCAGTTGTACCAGCTGGTGAAGAAACTGAATTACTAGTTGGTCTGCAAAATGACGGTAAACATAATTTCCCCTCCCATTTCTTTCTTTCTTTTCTCCTTCTATTTCTATGGCAAATCAGCATTAATTCCCTTTTATATGCTATACAACTTTTCTTTTTTACTGGTGGCTCTTGTTGAGTCCCATCTCTAGTCTACCCCAACTTGATTGAGACCAAAAGGCTTTGTTGCTGCTTTTGTTGCAGCAAATCAGTGTTTAAGATAGAATTAGCAGTGAGCTTGGCTTACATCTGTTTGTTCACACAGATTTGCTATGTGCATGCTTATGTGTTCTATGTATTGTTTTGTTCATGCGTAATAACTCAGTGCATGTTCATGTTCATTTCCATTTGTGGTAGCTTCAGGATCTAAAATTGATTCGGTTATTCAGTGTTGGCCAGCTAGTTTGTACATTACTAGTTTTGTGTAATCATCATGTTTGTTGTCACTATTGAAAGAAACTTGGTTGTAGTTGAACTAAATGGATAACATAGATTAGGAGTCATGGTTGGCCCTTAACAGACCATGTTTGGTGGTAGCTTCAGTTTGATTTTTGTTAGATGGATGTTTCTATACTGTTGAGCCCCAAATTTAATTGGATACTTTCACTTTGGATAGTTGGTCATATTAGGCTTACCACATATTAATTTGTGGCTAGAAGAAACACCACGATCCATGTAATCAAAATTTAGGCATGGTTATGCAGGTGTTCATAGTTAATGTCACAGTATCTTAGCAATCTCCCCCTTCCATTTTTTTGGGTACTGTGGGCTGTGTTATGTCTTCACTATTTCGTTGTCATGCTAATTCCTGTGTATGCTTACATCCTTTGCTTAAACTGTTTACAGGTGAATCAACTTTGAATGTTGTTGCTGTTCATTCAACTCTCCATCTTCCTTTTGACCATCGTATGTATGGCCAGAACCTTACTGTTCAGGTGAGGAAAGAAATTTAGTCTCCCTATTGTTTATCATCGTAACTGTGACACTTTTTGATATATATACATCATCTGATCAGTTTTGTTTTTGAAGTAACAGTGGCACCTTTATAAATGACATTAACAACTTTTTATCACCTTTTTTTTTCTACAGAATTTCTTCAATGCATCAGTTCCTGTTTCTGTGCAAGCAACCTTCCCCTATAAATTTGTCGTGAGCAAGTTCTTGCAGGTGTGTTAAATTTTCTTTTACCTTTGAAACATTTCATTTCATGATATTCATGTTTCCTTTACCTTCAGAGCATCAGTTTATGTTACCATGAATATCTAATGCTTTGTGCCCTTGCAGCCTGGAGCCTATGATCTGGTTGGTTACATTGTTTATGAGATTGACCAGCACCCATACCAGAATGTATTCTACAATAGCACTGTCGAGGTTGTTGAGGCTGGAGGCTTACTCAGTGTTGAGTCTGTGTTCCTCATCACCCTTGGAATTGCACTTCTTGGTCTCTTTGGATTGTGGGCTTATGGACAGGTTCAGCAGCTCTCGAAGGTGAGCCTGTGTTCTAAATTTCTTAGGGTCATTTGTACCTTTCTTAAATCATGCAGCATTCGATGGTAATTCAGGTTGTTCCTTTGTGATTTGCCTGAATCCCAATACATTCAATAGTCAAAAGTTTACCTGTAGCAATTTTTACCTCTGATGTTGTTACTCTAGAGGTGGACTATACTCATTCACAGACTGAAATCATACACTAATGTCAGATGTTCATAATTTGCATATTTAGTTGTCATCAACTTGTTTTGGCGCTGAGTAATGCACAAACTCATTGCATGCACAGATTTGTATTCATCGCTCTGTTTAGGCCATATTTTTTTTGGCTGACTTGTTTCTTGGTTGGATGTAGAAAACAAAGAAGGCCCCCAAGGTGGAGCTCGGAACTGGAACAACTGATGCCAATATGGATGAGTGGCTGGAGGTATGTTCTTGCTCACTAAGCTGGGGTAAACTTCTTTCAGGAAATGAGACTCCATGACGAGAGCTAACACGCCTTCCCTCTTCTTTTTTTTTTTTTAAAACCTTGCAGGGCACCTCGTTTGCACAGAGAAGCAAATCCAAGAAGAAGCAGACCTGAGGCTCTCGAGACTAATGAGGATCTAGAATGAGGCAATTAAGGGTAGCCCTTCACAAGTGACTTTTGCAGAAAGATAGATGCGTAAGGAGGTGCTGAAAACTGTAGTTTCGTGGTCGAACATATTTGTTGACACCATTTTCGGCCTTGAGTACTTTACATGGAATTTTTCTTCAAACAAAATTTTGTTAAAAAGGTATATGCTGTTGCCGCTGAGATTTCTGATCTTTTTGGCTGCCTTCCATTTTCTGTCACGACCACCCCAGGATTTTTCTTTGTTGGGTTGTGTAGCCGAAGCCGGCAAGCAAGCTGAAATTGTTTTGTGCGTTATCCTTATGCTTGTTCTCCATCTCTTGCATTGTCGCGTCACGCATGGCATTTGGCGAAGCCAGGAGGTCGATTATCTCAAACTTTATTGGTTTATTGCACAGTCAGCAAATCTATTATAGCAAACGGTTTTCCTTTTTTTTTCTGGCTGAACTCAGTGTACAGACTTGAGTACTTCACTGACTAGGATGACCTCGATAAGCACAAGGCAAGGGAAGGAAAATGACCTCGAAAAACAAAGGAAATAAGGCCTGCCGACGGCTGTTTTTGAAGAGCTAATGTGTGTTTGGGGATGGTTTTCATGGCTGATTGCGGCTGTTTCTACAGTGTTTTGAGAGAGAATAAGCGCTTAAAAGGACCGAAGTACAGGGTGACTTGATTGAATCCACTAGAGCTAACACAGGTCCTATTTGGAATCTATGATGAGTTTAATTGCGTTGTTTCCAACACTGTCATGTCATATAAAATAAAATGAAACTTGAATGTCTATAGTTTCATATGAACTTAATTTCATACTAGTAACTCATAGAGAGTTGGTAATCGTGTTAACAGAGTTTCATCTAGATAAAACTAATTTCTTCTCTCACTTATTAAATACACCGCCATGTCAACAAATATGTCTATGTGACAACCTATTTAATGCAAATGAAACTTATACGAAACTCTTATTAATTGGTCTAAGATTACGTGAAAATTTCACTTGAGTCAGCCTCCTCGTCGTCTGCAGACTGTTTGCGACAACGTTGCCGGAGCTTGCCGGTGCTGCATTCCATATATCGGCGTCCCTATGCCTTAAAAAGTGGAACACGGTATCTATGGGTTATGAGTTACTACTAAAATACCAAATGTGTGGGATGTGTCTGATCAGTTATGCTCTGACCTCCAAGTGATTCTTGAGTGCAAACTTGAAAAGTTTCCACAAACCTACCTGAGGCTACCACCGACCAATGGGAAACTGAAGTCTATCTGCACAATACAGGATGGGCAAAGATCAATGTTGATGGCTCATACCTAGTACAAACAGGAGAGGCTGGGATCGGGGTCATAGCCCGGGACAGTAACGGTAATGTTCTTTTCACAGTTTGAAAATATTTCGCGAAATGTAGCACCGTGCCAGAGGTGGAAGCCTTGGCATGTACTGAGGGCCTGCGTTGGGCGCACCATTGGGGTTTCACTCAGATTGTTCTTGAACCAGACTGTGCTAGAATTACGGCGGCTATGAAAAGCAATGCTCAGGACAGATCGTAGGTCGGACCTGTCATTGAGGAGGCAAGAAGTTGGACACGCTTGATGAGCCAGTGTAGTATCTCCCAAGTGAAGAGGGATGGAAATAGTGTAGCGAATGCTTTGGCTTTATTTGCTAGAAGATGTAAACACTCTGCGGCTTGGTTGGGTCAAGCACTTGCGTGTGCTCTGAGCTTCCTCAATGCCGATTGTAATTTTTCTAGTTCTAGCTAATAAAGTTCTCTCTTCACCCGAAAAAAAGAAAAACACTGCTGACTTCTGAAGTGTATCAGTTTAGCAAGTGCTTCCCACTTCATCAATGGTATTTCTTTTTTTTTCATAAAAATGGTATTTCTTTTTATTCCTCTCTCCTTTCCGAAAAAAAAAGTCCTTCTAGCAGAGTCCAGATTTTGATGGATCCCTTCATAAAGCCAGTAAAAATCACCATGTACGTATATTGGTATTCTTGTGAGGCTTGTTCTCCTTTCCGAAAAGAATTTCCTTCTAGCAGAGTCCAGCCTCTGGTGGATCCCTTCATAAAGCCAGTAATGATCAACTTGTTGGGGGCACTGAATAATACACAAACTCGTCACATACACTACTGATTTGTATTTATCGCTGTCTTTGAGTTATGCTGTTTTTGCCAACTTGTTTTTTGGTTGTACGGAGTAGAAAACAAAGAACGCCAACATCGATGAGTGGCTGGAGGTATGTACCTTGCAGGGCACTTCGTTTGCGCACTAGCAGCAGACCTGAGGCTCGACAAGTTGATCATTTGAGGGTAGCCCTTCGCAAGTGAATTCTGCTGGAAGATAGATGCAAAAGGAGGTGCTCACCATCTTTGCTGACACCATTTTCGAACCTTGTGTACTTCACATGGAACTTTATCCAAACAAAATTTTGTTTTGCTACTGGGATTTCTGACTACCTTGACATTTTCCTGTCATCAAGGACCACTCAAGGATTTTCTGTGTTCAATTTTGTAGCGGAAACCGGCTGGTAGGCGCTTGTGCTCCATCACTTGCCATGGTCGCATCGGATCCCGCATGGCCCGCGTTAGGCAAAGTAAGCAATTTGGTTATCCGAAACCATTGAAATGTCAAATTTATTACCACAAAAGGTTTTTTTTTTTTTCATTCTCGAGACATCATTATTAAATATACTCAAAAAATAGATCATTATTAAATAGAGAATATTAAGATGAACATCTTTTTTTTCAAGGCGAAAATGCAATATGCGCCCAACAGCGTCTGTTTTCCTAGCTTGGAGAGTTCCTTTCCTAGGGGCTTTACCGTCCAGGAGTGCTGCCAATTCCATTTGCAATTCGAATCGAATCCAATTGGCGATCAATTTGCATAGGGTAATGATAACTGTAGTTTATTTTATGAAATCAACATCTGTATTTTTTAACTGGTGGAGTTTCACCATTTGGGACTTGTTCGGTTTAGTTTTCATTTTCATTTTCATTTTCATTTTCTGTATCATGGATAGATTCTCAGAAGCCGAACTGGCATTACTATCAGCAACCAATAAATAAACTCTTAAAATCATCATCATCCGAATAAAAAAAAATTGAACAAAATGCACTGATCGGGGGAGACCGAGGAGGCATCAGAGTCATGGAAGAAGAGCAACATGGCTAGCCTCTCTCGAGGCAGCTTCTGCAACTCAAGCAGGATACACATGTCGTCATCTGCCTCAGGAACAGAACAAGAAGAAGCCAAGAAAAAAGTCCCTCCAACTAAACATCGAATTCAAACATCACCAAACTGAGAATCTCTTCTTCTTCCTTTTTTTAAAAAAAAATCCATTAAGGCAGGTCGAAGCAGGCGCAGGCAGGCATCAGAGTCATGGAAGACGAGCAACACGGCGCGCCTCCTCGCGGAGGCAGCAGCTTCTGCTTCGTAAGCAGGATACACATGTCGTCATCTGCCCGCCCCCCAGCATCCCCCACCAAACCAACTGACAAACCCAACCCAATACGTACAATACAAGAACTCGAAGCACAAATCGAAATCGGCGAACAAAAAACCGCATTAAAAATACTCCGAAGAAGACGCGCAAGTTGAAGGTTTTCGAACTAAAAAACGCGCAAGTGGGCATTGATGAACATGCGGGCTCTCCGAAGAAGAAAAGCGTAAAGAATTTGTTGGCGGCGGCGGAGTATTGATTGGGAGGAGGACGAGATGGGATGGCCGGCGGCGGCCCGTGCGGTATTTATTATGGATGGTGACCGTGGGTGCTAGGGTTGGTTGGGTTGAGTGCCCTCGGCCGCCCTCCATTCTGCGGGATGACACCTGGACGCATCTTGGCCGCCCGATCCGCGGCGGCTGATGGCGCGCGAAGTCGAAAGTCGGTTGCGCTTTACGATTGCCTCCTCCTCTGACGTAATAAGACACGAGAGTAATTTTGCCGTCGGTGAAGTTCTGTATCGAGGACCTGGACATCAAGTATTTGCAGTAATAAAGACGCAAACAATTTGATCGTAGTACAAAAGAGCAGGACGTTGCAAACTTCCCGACGACATTGACAGCATGTACTACTTTACAACGAGAATGCAATGAAGGTAGGCCGTGTCATCCTTCATATTTACAAGGTACAAAGAACTAACTGGATTGCATTCATCTATACCATCCCAAATACTGGTCACCATGTCTGCAGGTTTATATAGGGGGTACGAAATCGTAGACAACCAACAGTGCCACCAAGCCGTCTTCTTGTCAGGTTTGGTTATGCCCACCCAAACGCCTGAGGTTGCCTCATTGACCTCCCCACCCCGTACACACCAGACACCACCACCCCCTCTCACATGAGAAAGAAAACAGCATCAACGGCTGCAGCGCAGAAGTAGACAGATGTGTGCCGCTTGCTGAGAATAAGAAAGTTTGTTTCCTGAGAAAAATCAGCATAACCGCTGCCGCTGCAGAATGATGACAGCCTACTTCTGCTGGGTGATAGCATCGCTGCAGAACTTCTTGAAATTTTGGCACTCGTCAGTCAGGAAATCGCTGCAAATTTTGACAGGATCTCAGAACTGTATGTATTCTTGAGAGGCAGCATAGATAGATGGAAAAGGGATAGACCATGTACTTACTAGATCCGTTCAACCATTTCTGCCTGATCCCATCTAGGACTCCAGGGGTAGTCATTTATCGGAGGCGACGTAATAGGCGTCCCATCAGCATTACAGTGCTGCAGAGGAATCAGATAGGCATGCGTCATTCCACAAGATCAAATCACAGAGGAACAGTTTATGGTGCATACTTTGGAACCCTTCTAGTGGGAGGCCTATACAGTGATGATTTACATCATTTGCTTACTAGCATCTAACTGGTAAAAAAAAATATACCTATGACCCTGCTGCTCTTATCACCTATACAGCTCAAAAAGAACAATACATTACAGCTTTGGCCAGGCTACTAACGACCAGCTTGACTTCCAAGGCTCGCCTAACATGTGCAGCATAGTATTTTCATGATATGTCAAACTACATGTTTGCTTCCTCTTGTGTTCATTTTCAGAACAATCAAGCTTAACAAACAAAGAGTGGTGAAAATGGAATAGGGAAAACTTAATAAAACAGAACAATCAAGCATAACAACAAAGGGTGATGAAAATGGAATAGGAAAAAAAATGATAGTGAGACCTCTGATCAGCCAATAACCATGTAATTACAAATAAACATAACCTGAGAACTCTGCAATGTGACGACAGGTTGTTGCTTTGGGAATTGAAGGGGTATGGCAAAGTGAACCTGCAGCATTACATTGCAATCTTGTCAATTGATAATGAACTAAGTCAAAACTATAAGGCTATATAAAACAATAAAAAAGGATGATGCAAATTGTCAAAAAAGAAGGAAAGATCCATTGAATTACAGAAAGCATGCTTATTCAAAATGTGACATTCAGCACTTAGGAATGTGACAGGTCGAGAGCAAATAAAGGAAAAACATACTCCACAAATCTACAGATTTTTATTTATTTCAACATAAGAATTGTGAAAAATGCATCATCATCGACATTCTGAATGTTGGTGACCAAATACAATATACGACATTATGGTGCTGTACTATGAGAATTAACATGTTTCTGGATGCATGCTTCTTTTCCTTGGTTAGGTGTCAGGTTTTGTTTCCTTGATTGTTTATGCATTGAAGTGGTCAGTTTAAGTGCTTGAAAATCCACAAATGTAACTGATTTGAAGTCTCTGCTTTGTGCAAAGGGGGAACACAAGTCCAAAGAAAAAAAATGTATTTTCCCCCTGTTTTTTAAGTAACGCCATGGAGGAAGAGAGGGCACTAGGTTCAAGTATATTGTGTCATACCAGAAATGTAAAAATTCCAGAAATGGAAAGAATTGTAGCCCTCCTGCAAAAAATCTGATGCGCAGATGTATCATTATTAGAATTGTTAATGCATAATTATATGTAAGAAAAAACAATACTAAATTAATACCGCATCAGCTTCTAATGGTCTCCCAAAGGTAGGAGCTAGTGCCTCAATAAAACGTCTTCTGGAACCAATTGAAGCTGATGCCTCTACAAGCTACAGTATAATTAGAAAAATGTAAGGAACAGAAGGTGCTACTAAAATTATACAAAGATAATTCCTGCTTTATGGGCTTTCATGACATCACACAGTTGTTAGCTAGGCAACAACTAGGTGCCAAGTCAGGCAGTGGTGGTCAGAGAAGCTTTGGGCATCATCACAGACCGGAGTCACTGTGCCCAATAAAGGAGCTCACAAAGCAGAGGAAGGAGTTTGAGCAAGAGAAAAGTCATTATGTTAGGATTTATAAGACTCCCTCTCTCTGGGCATCATGGCAACCATGCATGCTTAATTAATAATAAAAATATTAAATGCTTGAGTAGCATGCTTTGATAAATGAAAAGTCCATAGGTTTGATACAACCAACCAAGCACTTGAAGAACTACTAGCACAGAGGGTGGGATGCAAGAACTAGACAGCAAGAAAAGCACATGCAAATGCAGTATAGTATTAAGACCTATTGTGTTTTCCTCCTTCATTGATCCTTATGTTGTGGTTTTCCCCCATTTCAAACATAGTCACAACAAAGACACAAATATAATGCAGCTGAACGAAACAACCAGTTAACATTCTGCAATCCCCAACTCCTATGATATATCTTACATGCATGGCATTGACATGAAAATTGCACAAAAAATTGCAAAACAACAACAGCACAACTTACCAGACCGTTAAGACTATCTTCTAAAGCAGGAAGATACTCCGCCAAGCACCTACATATGATAGACCGTTCATCAGTCACAAGGTCATTATTGTATATTTTTTAGAAATGTTCTAATAAACGAGAACATAAGGACATAACGAGTGTTATGTCTCACAACATGATGTGCAACAGGATAAGACAGAAGGAGAGACAATCTTCATCTAGTGGTGTGGCAAGTCAGCTTACATCCCATTTGACCATGGAGGGAGCTTTACATCCTCAACTGAGAGAAGTGACTTCAAATCTGGTGTTGAGATTAGCTTGAGTCGTGGAGCAGAAGGCATAGAAGAGTAACTTGAACCCCTACTGATTGGAAAAATGACCTGCACAGGAAACAGGCAACATATTTCAAATTAGCAATAGAAACTCATATTCCATTGGGTTGTCCAAACTATAGAAAGAAAAACTGAAACTGACAGCTAAAAAACTAAATACATTTGGGCAGGAGCAATGTATATTGCCAAACTAGGCAAATAAGAAATACTAATTCTTATCTGTTAAATTTTCTATACAATGTTTAATATCTACTTATTAGAGGAGGTCGTAAGCTGGGCCCCACATCAATCAACAAAAAATCAGCACAACTCGACGACCACCCTGTTCCAACCTTTTCCCTTCCATGCTTTCTCCTCTCCCCATGCTCTCTTCAAGCTAAGTCCCCAAGCTGATAACAACCATGGGTGTCGCCGGTCACAGGCGAGGCTCTCACGGC
The DNA here is from genome assembly GCA_009763385.1 of Coix lacryma-jobi var. lacryma-jobi. NCBI lineage: Eukaryota > Viridiplantae > Streptophyta > Magnoliopsida > Poales > Poaceae > Coix > Coix lacryma-jobi. Next base: position 68,152 of record VDCT01001214.1, read on the forward strand.
GTGTACTCCTACTGCCGACAGTCGCTATTACCCGCTCCCCTCATACCCTTCTCAATGTAATTTACCGGCAGCACAGTGTTACTATCTCCTCTTATTCTTCCATTGTGGACACCCTTATATGTGTGTCAGGATGTGTCTGTCACTATTTGGAGAGTTCTGCTAGAGGTTTCTCAATTTGCTTGCATGTAAAATTCAAATAAATTCTTCTAATTGAACATATGACTGAAAGTCTGAAACCTCACCTATGTAAAAAGAACATCTAACAATAATGTTGTGTCTGTGATTTTTTTTCCAATTCCATACTTTTTTTTATCAGTGATACAGTGCTCTGGTAAGTCTAACATGCAAAAGGTGGCAAACTCAGTGTAGTCTGTAGTGTGCACAAAAGTCAAAGTAAACATTCTGAAACTGCCGGTAGAGTGAATGAGTGATCGTCTTGATCCTACTCAGTGCATATCTTGGTTAGAGAACATGCCAAGTAGGCACTATCAGATAAATGGTCTAGAAGATTTCTATGGCATTGCAAATTTTAGTCATAATGTGAAGTCTCAGCAGGACTAACTAGATGAGAGTTTGCTGATATAACATTTATCAACAAGGCAACAATTCAACATGAATAGTGCTACTATTATCAAATGTTCATGTCTGCGTCCGTGGAACCAGTGATTTTAGAGATGAACCTGGAGATGGATCTTTTGAGGTAATCTCCAAGGACATCCTGGCACCAGTTTGGCAAAGTCAAAGTCAGAGTCCAGAAGTGGTACAGCAAATTTCACCTCATCTGGCTACAAAATACAACAATACGAGGTGAGGGTAGATATCAATTTTCACAAGAGAAAAATTGTAGAAATTGGTAAACTTACCCTATCAGCAGAAGGTACCATGCAGACTTCGATTCCCTATCCATGAGATGATTTCGAGAAGTCATTTCTCAACCAATGTATTCAATAAGAAAATTGAGATAATTTGGAAAAGCAGTTGGTAATAAGGGTAATATGTCATTCAGGCCACTCAACCTTCAGCACGTACTTAAGACCCAGTCTGTTTCTCACTATACTGCAGCCATACCGTATAAAGGCTGCTATAAGAATAAAATCTAGACCATACATCTGCACGTGTGGCATACTAATCTAACATCTCAATGTCACCAAATGGGCAGCTGTGGAAGCGCGTTATGTCGTTACCTCCTTAGAGAGAACTGTGCTTAGTTCAAACGCCACTCTTGCGTCATCCACCATGTGAACCCGCTTCTTTTGATATTCAATGTACAATTCTCTGCACCAACCAAAATTAGAATTAAATGGTATCAAAAGACAGCTTAGAACCAAAAGTAACAGGAGTATGTCAGTGCGCTTTCGTAGCCAACAAGAACATGTCATGATATCAATTTCTTCAAAACCACATGCCTGCCTCACAAACTAAAGTTAAAAAATAAAGTGGACAGATCATGCATTCATTCAATCCTGGCCCTGACAGAAAGCAAAGACACCAGCATTCATCCCTACCCAGTGCTTCCTATTCATAAACATTTTCAAACCATCTTCCCATGTTTCCAATCCTCAGTCAGTAAACAGCAGTATAGCACTACTACCACCCCAACCAGAAACAGGCAGTGACGATCACAACATATAGACAGCTCGAGAAGCAAGAAAAACCTCACCGGAGCTCCTGTACAAGGGCAAGGAGTCCCTCGGGGGCGCGGCAATCCCAACGCGCCAAGCAGCTCTTATCGCCATTTCCAGCCACGGCGTAATCGACCAGCGGCTGGAACATCTCGTCCTCCGGCCCGAACACCACGTCTGGCGCCACCTTGGGAGACAGCGCATTGTACACGAAATCCCCTGCGGAAGCAGAATCTCAGCTACAATTCAAAACCCTAGTACCATTAGAGCGCTTCGAGCGAGGGGGCGTTACAGTGGACGTAGTCGAGGCAGAAGGGGATGGCGAGCGTGAACCGATCGGCAGGGCTGCCGTTGCGGCAGCCGGACCAGATCTGTCCCACCTGCAAGCGAGCGAAGTGAGACGGCGAGCGGCGAGGCGAAGGCGAGGAAGAGCTCGGATGAAGGGGAGCGCATACCCTGATGGGAAGCTTGGAGTGCGAGAGGAGGTAGTTGAGCTGCGCAGCGATGAGGGGCGCGAGCGGGGGGGACGAGGCGGAGGAGACCGGCGCTGCGGCGTCGGCGGACGGAGACATCGCCGGCGGCGGATGTGGCGCGGCGATGAATTCCGGAGGCTCTCTCCTGGACTCACAGTCTCACACCAAACCTTTTTTTATTATTATTATTTTTTTCTTCGCTCGGTTGATCTGTCTTGGGTTTAGATTTTCATTTGCCAGTTTAAACCCAACACTAGCCAGAACCCTCTAGTTATGAATAACTTTCAACCCCTCTTCAAAATATAGGATTGTAAAGACAAGACGTAGAACGGAGAAAACATAAGCTTTGTAGAAATGCAATTGCAAACACAAAGAATCTAAAACCATAGAAAAACTATTTGGATTGGCGTTTGGATGGGTATATCAAATCCATAGGAATATAAACTATATAATCTGTCATGATGTGATGTGATGCTTGTCCTCTAACTCTTCATTTCTATGTGTTACATGTGATTTGGCTCTTGATTGTCTAGTTCCAAGGCAAGCCACACAAACAAATAAGTAGACGTCGATGTTTTTTTTCCCTCTATTTTTCCTATGAAATGAGCTTTGGAGGGATGTTTCTTTTGCATATCCTGCCTACCGTATGAACCAAAGGATGTTACTGTGTTAAATCCTATAGGAAATAAAATCCTCCATTTTCCCCATGAAATTCACGAAAGGAGGATTGTTTTCAAATTCCAATCCAAAGTTTACTCTAGTGTCATGTCATCCAATTCTATCCAAAGAGATTTAAGTTGATGACATATGAAGCGTAGCGTCATTCTACTGTTTTGTAAGCGGACATCATTCAAATGGATCCATGAATGAAACCCGTTTGGCCTCTTTTAAAGTATCAGCCAAAACTTTTTGTTTCTTCAGCAAGATGTTAGCTAAAACTCTAGTACATGTGCTCACATTTTTCAGGGCTCATTTAGTTTCTGAATGAAAAGTTTTTTTGGGTATCATATTAGATGTTTCGGTACATTAGTCTATTAAAAATAGACTAATAAAAATAAATTATATATTTTGTATGAAATTGTGAGACAAATTTACTAAAACGAATGAATCCATCATTAACACATATTTATTGTAACTCGACGCTATCGTATTATGAAGTAATCAGTCTAAAAAATTGTCTCATAAAATTATCACAATTTGTGTAATAAGTTAATTTTTAGGGGTGAACAGTTTTTTTTTTCAGCGACAACTAAAACAGGCCAGTCAACTTTAGACAAACGAAAGAGTCACGCCGAGGTTTCCAGAACGGCCTGCATATGCTTGGGCTTGGGCCTGGGCCTGGGCCTGCAAAAGGAAACCAAGCATGAAGAAAGCCGGCCAATGACTGTGCACGACTAATGCGTGCACAATATCAATCAATCGGCAAAACATACGTTTTGCGTAGCTGGGGAAAGGGAGTCCCGTCGGAGGAGGCTCTGCCTCTGACAAACGATCTCATGCATGCATCATTCATTCTCTGTCATATTGAACAGATCGACAGACCTGTGGTTTTTGTGTGGACAGAGCAGAACATGTTCTTCGTCTTCCTAGCAGCAGCTGCAAGCCTGGAAATGGAGATCTCAAGCTGAAGTTGGTAGGGTATGCAGTGCAGTCACACTTGCTTCACGACACACAACAAGGGTTCAACCGTCACTATCAGTGGCTAGGCTAGCGCGCCTTTATCTGTATAGTGTATACGGGGAACCTTCCCGTGCTCGAGGCGCACCTGCTCCGGCTGACCAACGACATGTTCTTCGCCTGGTAGTGACGACGATGGCCGTGAACCCTGCTCCCCTGCGCGGCGAACGCGCCGTGCCGCGGCCCCGGTGGCGCCCGCCTCGCGCGGCGAGCCCGAACAACGCCAGCTTCGATAACCCGTCGGCCGCCGACGTCCTCCGCGCGGGCCTAGTACTAGGCGGACTTCCCCGGCCAGCCACCGTCCGCGTTCGACTTCACCAACCCCGGCGTCCGGGCTCGTCGGCGCGTCCACGGAGCGGGGCACCACCGCACCAGGGTGAAGGCGCTGGAGCACGGCGCCGCCGTCGAGGTGTGGTGTTCCATCCAGGACACCGCCGTGCTCTGCACGGCGAGCCACCCATGCACCTGAAACGGGTTGTGGGGGGCGGGGGCAACAACACGGTCGTCGCGCCCAAAGTTGGCCGGGCCGCCACGCCATACGACGACCATGCATTTTGGAACCCAGCATGGCCTTTTCTAGTTTAATTTGCCATGGATTTACAGTGATTTTTGTGCCGAGTGACTTGTGCTTTTTCACAACGGAAGACATGTATTGGGTTCAAAACCTCTGAAAATTATAGGCATGTAAGTTTTTCCGACCTGGGTTAGATTTTGTTGTTTGGATGACTGGTTTGCATACTAAATGTACATCCAGTTTGGGGCAAAACCATCCGAAAATAAAAAAACGTCTCGTAAGGCCTCAAAAAGAAAACGACGAAGATCTGGCTGCCCCGCCCCCATTCGCTCGACTCCACTCGTTCGTCTCAGTGGCGGCGGCGGCGGCGGCGGCGGCGGCGGCGCAGAAGAGCGTGATGCAAAGCGGTGGCGTCAAGCGCTACCTGGCGAAGGATAGCAGCCACCACCCAAGGGCATCGTACGCTGCGTCGCTGCTGGCAGGCTTCTTCATTGGACAGCAGCAGCGTGAAGCAGCATGGTGAGGTGTGAATCCATGACAACGCTAGCGAATGCATGCCTGCACTCCCGATCCCATCTCTTCTGATCATATTATGTTCATCTCTTCTGGTCAGATTATGTTTCTTGGATTTCATATATCCTGCACTCCCGATCCCATCTCTTCTGGTCAGAATGTCAGATAACCTTTGACTGCTGGCGGATGCATCGTGGGTGACCTGGGCTGCTAGATCATTGGCCGACTGGTGTACTGGTAGTGGAGATCGATCAACACTGCAGCTTAATTAGAGACAGACTTCAGGATATAGCGTTCTATGAGCTAGCTAGTACTACCAAGATTGGTTAATTACCTATATGACTGTCTAATGTTGTGCTTCCGAACAACATTTTACAAGTGGATAGTTATTGCCTGGTTTTGTTGTACACAACAATTTACAGGTGTAAGCAATTTCCAAGTGTATATATTTCAGCAACATCCAAACAGGCCCTCAGGGGTGTGCTTTCTGCACTGCCGCTTTGATCGCCACATGGTGTGGGGAATGGACACCGTCTTCATCGTGAAAGACGGCAAGGCTCCTGATGCCAAGAAGATGTGGCCTCCTTGGAAGTTGGAACATGCACAGTTTGGCAACAAGACCAAGAAAAAATGTTTGTCGCATTTTCAGGAAAAAAAAACTCATTCCTTCACTCAGAAAGGAATTTTGTCTCAAAAATTAACTCATGTTTAGTTTTGGGTTTAGAAGAAACACAAAACTTAGCTAAATGCAGATTGTTAGCTTGAACTTCGTCTTTCATAAGTCACCAATGTTGGGGTGGTAGCCCGAACACAAGGTACCTGTTCTTGTAATAAAGTGTTTTCAATGTCTATTTTGTCGGGCGAAAGATTTAAGAAGCCTAGTCGCGCACCGGCCGAAACGGCTTTCGTGTGAAAGCCTGTTGACAAGAAGTAATCATGAGAGCGAAAGTGCATTCGCGCGGAAGCGCACAAGGATGAGCTTTCGGGTGAATGGTCAGAAATAGTGCATTCGCGCGGAAGCGCACGAAGATGAGCTTTCGGGAGAATGGTCAGAAATAGCATCATGTTTGTTTCATCGAGTGTTCCAAGCAGCGGTTTGGGTTGCTTTCGTCCGAAAGGGCTCGGTTTAGCTAACGAGGCACTTTCGCCATGTATCAATGTTGTCATGTGGTCTTTCGCAGGTTAGCAGGGTCAAAATCCAATCAAGAGGGCCCACGAGTTGGGAGGCGGCGGCTGCATGCGCCCGGGCCCACAACGGCATGGAAAAGGCGATGGTGCCCCTCGAGATTATGAAGCGGGAGAAGCCGGGAGTGTAACTAGAGAAGGGCATTCTTGAATCTTTAGTAGAGAGTGGTTGGAAGAGCATTTCCGTACTTGTAAATTGGCCTGGATTAATATAAATAGACTGATCCCCGTGTTGAGAGGGAGGAGGATCACTGTTCAACTTGTTTGAGCGATTGTTGGCTCTCGCCAATGAGTTTGTTATTCGTCTTTCTTTGAGTGTTCGTTTGCGCAACGACCTGCTGTTTTGGGGTTTCGGCCCCAAAACAACAACCACCAAATAATATCATCTAATCCACACTATTCAACAAAATTTATTATATTGTTGAAAATAATGATCAAGTAAAACGGTATTTGTCCCAGACAAGAAAACTCAAGTTTAGTTTTGGTTTCACAAGAAAAAAAAAGCTAGCTAGGAAATGCAGACTGTTAACTTGAACTTCCTTTCTCATCTCTGCTTGCTTATCCTGCCCTATCCCTGGCCAAATTTAATTGCGATTTAGGGTTGATTCCTTCCCATAGAGAGTTTCATTTTGCACAAACCACAAATTGTACTAGCATGTTAAATAATTGTGAATTTAGATAAAAAAAGTTATCCACAGGTTTAGAGCATAATGTCTGATTACCTGCACTAATGTAGAGTTTTGTTTTGCATTGTTAGAAATTAAACAGTCAAATTAAGACATAGCGAGAAGATACTTCTACAAATTGTTGAGTACTTTTATTGGTGTATTCATAATACATATCAGAAATAGAAATATCTTTCATCAGTAATATCATCGCATCCACAACAATCAACAAAATTAAAATATGCATCTGAGTCTGAACTCTGAATCAAATATTTATTCTGTCTTTAATCTGTATAGTGTACACAAGCATAACATGCGACTGACGTCGCTGGACTGCAATGATTGCATATGTCAGACGAGCGATGCACAATTTGACCGACGTTGACTCTCAACAGAGGAACTCAATTCTACGATCTACGAGTATCAGACAGGAAACCAATAAGATGAGAGGAGAACACATGAGCTTTTCAGCTTGGATTGGAAGAATAAAAATGAAGACACCGAGATAGATAACTGCAAATCCGTGCAAACAAACGTGATTTTTGTTTTCTGATTACAAACAAAAATGAGAACACAATGATAGATAACTATAAATTCGTACAAGCAAACGTGATTCTAGTTTTCTGATAACAAACAACAGGTTCGGTAAGAAATAAGAACACTGAAAGAAAACACAACATATGTTCCGAATTATTTCTATACTCTCTCAAGAAACCATCATCTGACAGAAAAACAAAAAAAATCTACCAGCCAAGTTTAACTATCCCGCATCATATATTTCATCTTCTAGACTATGAGATACCTACGAATACAAAATCAACCAAAACGAACTGGCGCAAGTTTATTTACACAGACTCACGCATTGATAGATGATTTTTCAAGAGAAGGTTGTTGCGGTTTTTCTAGAAGATTGACCAAACAAACTCACGCAACAAACGGGTCGAGGAGCAGGTCTACAGACTCTCTCTGCGGGCAGTCGACGTCGACGGCGAGTCCCTTCAGGAGATGGCGGAAGAGGCGCGCTGGGTAACCACACCTCTTCCGCCCACGAGATCCAACCCTACGGACCCGGTTTCCGATGGCGATGAAGACGACGCGGTCGAGGTAAGGGAGGAGGCGCGCGGAAGCCCAAATGTCCCTTTTGAGCACAGTGGTGCACCGGGCCAGTAGCACGACACCATGTGGCACCAGTGTTGGCACAGGACGGCCGGCTCCGGTCACTTTGCGCAAAAGCCTCTCAAATTTTCTATAACCAACCCGTCGTCCACTGCTCCTATTCATGTGTCTAGGTTTTTCTTCTGATCTAACCCCTTAGCTTCCGGGAAAATAAGGCCTGGTCCTCGCCATTCTCTTTTTCAGATTTTATTTAATTTTAAATGTAAAATCGAGTTCAATTAATTTACAGTTTTTTAGTCTCATTTAGCTAAGGTGTTTGGATGAAAAAGGATTAAAAGAGACTAAATTTAAATAGCTAAACTTTAGTTGTGGTAATAAATAGGGCCTTAGCGATGAGACAGGTAGGTTCGGACCTTGTCCTCTCTTGAGAGCCTTCTAGATATGCAAAAGACGAAGGAGAGGTAGTCGGTGAAAATGACATTTTATCTTCCTTTCCCTTCAAAAAATGACTTAAGCCGCCTTTGTTGAACTGCATCTTTTATACCGCATTTATAGTAGGTACGTCTCATGCATGCATTTTCTTTATTTTCAGAATTCTAGGGCAACCCTTTCATGATATTGGTAATTACCTTGTCAGTATATTCTTTTAATATGTAATTACCTTATCAGTATACTCTTTTATAATGTCATTATAATTGGTTACAAGTAATTTCTCCTACTCAATTTATCTACCTGGACGGTAGGCCCCATGCGCGGCCATACTGAAGCCGTTATGTACTACTGCCCCGGTCCAATTTATTAGACGTTAATGAGTTTTATAAAATGTCTATATTATTAGGCGTCCTGACGAAAATTAAGTCTTCGGCAGAAAACGGAGAGGCTGCGCTTCCTCTGCTTACATCAATGCAAATAGGTGGACTAAAACTATTGGTCTTGAGAAAATAAAAGGGTGTCTGTGACGCATGCATCCGTGCAGCTATTGGTGGAAGTAACTCCTCGTTTGCATGAGCACAACCATCAATGGCTCGTCTTGGTATTCGTTTTACTGGATACTGTGTCTTATGCCAATGTCAATGGTAAGTTTCATTTTGTTGTTTTCAAGACTGTCATGTCATATGAAACAAAATAAAACTTGAATGAAACTCTTCATTGCGAGTGAAAGATTCATCCTAAAGTTTCATAAGCATTAAATTCCATGACTCATAGAGAGTTGGTATTCGTGCCAAGAGAGTTTCATCTAGATAAAACTCATTTCTTCTCTCTTTTCTTAAATACAATGTCATGTCATCAAAAGTGCTTATGTGTCAGCATATTTAATGCAAATGAAACTCAAATAAAACCCTCATTGAGATTGACCTATTAAACCGGACCGGAGAGAGTATATATAGTACTTTCAAAGTCAAATAAATTTTACTCGATCCCCCCCTCTCCCGTTGTGCTTCGATTTCATCAGTACGTCCCGTTACCGGCGTTTTGTCCATCACCGGTCGGTTGTGTTATCCCGATCCCTAAACTCGCAAATCGACCGTCTAGGTTCTCAAACTTGTTTGGTTATGTCATCTCGGTCCTTAAATTTGTTCGGTTGTGTCATCCCGATCCATAAACTTATAAATCGCTCATTTAAGTCCTTAAACTTAGTCAGTTGTGTCATCCTAGTCCCTAAACTTTGTTTTGAGTCTCATCTAGATCTAAACATGGCAATTTAAAAACTTTATATCAACAAATAATTCATAATTTTTTCATATAAACTCGAATGAAGACAAACTTTATATCAAAATTATAGCCTTCGATGTGATCTACAACTTTGTAGCTGAATTTTTTTTATTTAAAACTATTTAGGGTTCCAAAATATTGTTGTATGTTTATAGCTTTTGAAATTTAAAATTTAAAATTAATTTTTTTGATACTAAATGACTTTAAATAAAAAATTTATCTACAACGTTGTAGATTGCATTGAGAACTATAACTTTTATATAGATCAGTCAATATTCAAGATTGTTTGATAATTTTAAATTTCAAAAGCTATAAACATACAACGATATTTTGGGACCATAAACAGTTTTAAATCAAAAACTTTTCAACTACAAAGTTGTAGATCACATCGAGGGCTACAATTTTGATATAAATGTTGTCTTCATTCGAGTTTATATGAACAAGTTATGAATTATTTGTTGATATAAATTTTTTAAATTGTCATGTTTAGATCTAGATGAGACTCAAAACGAAGTTTAGGGACCAGAATGACACAACTGGTTAAGTTTGAGGACCTAAACGAGTGATTTGCAAGTTTAGGGACCGGGATGACACAATCAAACAAGTTTAAGGATTTAAACGGTCGATTTACGAGTTTAGGGACCGGAACGACACAACACCACATTACTCTCAAAAAAAAAAAAAAAAAACCGCGCGCTACGCGATCAGCTACTTCCACGGAGGCCGAGCTCCGCCTTCAGGCGGCGCGCATCATTCTCCTACTCCTCCAGCAGGCGGAGAGGAGGCAGCTGGGTCGCAGGGAGGAACAACTCCGGGAGCTGAGGCCGGACGCCGGCGGTTAGTTCGATCAGCATGGCCACGAGGCGGCCGCTCCTCGGCCGGTGGCTGCGAACGCAAGTGCGCATTCACGATCAGTCAACCGGATTGGTCTGATCGGCGACGACAGACAGAGGAGGATCATATCACGGCTTGATCGTTTCTCCATTTCGCGCGCGATTTTCGGGTCCGCCTGCTCCTGCATTTGGTTTTGGTGTCGATTTCGTACGGCAACCCCTGCGTTTCGAGATGCCAATGCTGTCCGTGGGTCGTTTCTTACTCGAGATCTTCTTTCGTAACGATGCAATGCTCCTCCGCTCGTTCAGGTCGCAACCAGACGGCCGCCGCCGCCGCTCGTTCAGGTCCTAGGAACCAGAGGGCCGCCGCTCGTTCAGGTCCGAGGAATCAGGAGGGGGCCGCCGCCGCCGCGACCTGCCGACCGCACGCTAGGAATCGGCGAGCGCTGGGCGTTATCGGCAACCACGTGAACGCCCCTGTCGTTGATAGGTTTGGAAACTTGAACACTTGAACAATCACATCCTTTATTTTATGGGATATTGTTGGAGCTGAGCTGCTTCCTCTTTCTTTGTCTCTGTTTTCTCTGGAACATTTCACCATGCATCTTCACCGTCTCACAGGGATGCCATTATGCCAATCGCCGCCGCCTCACCAGGAGCCTCATCAGCGCCTGGCGGCCCAACGCCGCCACGGCAGACGAGGTATTCCTCATCTCCAGTCTCCACTAGCGTGATTACCTATAGCCTCACTGAAACATGCTCAGTTGGTCTTTGCAGAGTACCATAGCTCCTGCTCGTCCTGCTCCTGCAGCAGCGGAGGGTGCCATTGCCAATGCCAGAGGCGGACACGCCACAGCCGATTCTCTCATGAAGAGAGTGGCTGAAGCTGAAGCTAAAGCTGCCAGGGCAGAAGAAGAGCTGAAGACGGCTGCTTCACTGTTGCCGGAGATCGAAGACTACTGTCACGAAATCGCTAGGAAAATCCATAGGTACTTTCTCAATTATCTCGCTGCTTTGTGTGGTTTTATTTGTTATTACGGGCTGCGTTGGGTCCATTTGCACGGAAACCACCATGCATATGTACCTACCTCATGTAGAACTTGAAGAAAGTGTATTGGCGATGGATGATTAAGCATGTTTAGTTTCGTCTGCTTGATTTTTAATAAGGAAGGTATAGCCAACTTTCTCTTCATTACTTAAAATTCTGAAGCGTCCCATGGTAGGATATTTAGCTGATGCTGTTACACAAGTGCTTTTAGAGTTTCCGTTCTCTGAAGCTTTAACATGACCCAAACCTCTAAAGACCCTGTTTAGGGAAACCCACAATGTTGTAAAAGTCAGCTACTAGTATCTCAATCGTGTGGTTGACTGCTTCTGAAGGCGTATCCTTATATCTTTTTGGATTTCTTTAATGACGCTGCATTAAAACTAGATTAATTTCTTCAAAATGCGCAAGGCTGAATTAACAGTAGTTTCTGCCAAATACTTTGCTGCTATATGATATAATTGTTTCTATATTTTACTCTCTTGTAGTCTATGTTTAGAATGAGTTATGACAGCTGCACAAAGGTCATGCTTTTGTTACCTCGATCTCTTCTGGATCATGTTGCATGTGGATCAACAAATCTGTAGCTAGAGGAAAAACATTATGTTTATACACGATAGTCTTCTGACCTTTGGTTCTTCGTGTACTACCTACTAATAATAATTATGGCAGATAATTTTAGATATTGACAAAGCAATATCTTTATATACTGCTATATGTGTTGGTGAACAGGTATGAACTGTTTGTGACTAAATCAACAGAGACTGTTGACAAGCTTCATGTCATGGTTGGCAAGAAGGAATCCGAGCTGCATAAGGTGATGGAGTTGAATGTGAGGCTACTTTGTGTGGTTGATCAGAAGGAGGCGCAGCTTCAGGCTATGAGTGAACAGTGCAGGGCCCTGGCATTGAACTCCAACTAACTCGGGTGTGATAAACTTGAGGTGTTTGCAATGCATAAGCATAACAGTTTACTTTTACAGTGTTGCAAGAGGAAACAGAGGAGCAGATGCACTGAGACCCTTTCTGCCTGGCTGTTTGATAATGTGTCCTGCAAAATAAATGTGTTCAAAAATAGTAGTCTGGAAGCATGGATGTTGTTAGTACGCACGATCCTGATGTACATAGCATCTCGAGTACTATTCGGCTAAATGGTTGTTTAGTCCATTTACATATACTCCCTCCATACCCATATTAGTTGACGTTTTAGAAAAGATTAGAGTCAAACATTGAGAATATAAATCATCAATAACTATTAAGTTTCTAAGTTTACAAATATAAAAATTATATAAATAGATTTGTCTTGAAGAATTGTTTCATAAAAGTATACATATATCATTTTTCCATAAATATTTTTATAAAAATAAGAGGTCAAAGTTGTGTTTTTGAAGACCGTATCGCTGTCCTAAACGTCAATTAATATAGGTATTGAGGGAGTACTGTTTAAAGGCGCTGCAAGGTTCCGTTTTAATGGTAATTTTGTCGTTATAAAAAAAAGGTAATTTTGTCTGTTTAAATATCCTTTTAGCATGAATAATGGCTAAATAGCAAATGACCGACTATTTTTTTAGCTTAGGGCATGTTCGATTCTCAAGAATTGAAACCAATATCTACAAAGCGTGCTTCCCATTTCAACATTTATAACTTGTATATTTTTCAGGTATCAGCACAGCATCACCGGCTGAAGTTTCGTTCATATGATATTTACCACTGTCATTATAATTAAAAAGCTGTCCAGCATATGTACGGCTTTTGAAGGTTGATCTGTAGGGACATTCTGGCACCAGTGTGGCATAAGATGAGAATATTACAAGACTATATGCACTCACGTTCCTCTATTTTCATCTTCTATACTGTCTGGTCATCAAGATTCTCTTCTCCATACTCATTTCTCTCGCATCCATCCATCCTATATCCACTGTGGACCTATTTGTCACTTTATCTAAATATATCCATGAGAGATCTAGTTTTGAGAAATTAATTGCAACAAATTTAATGGTGCAATCGAAATTTAATTTGGATTTTCGTTTTGTAAATTATAACATTTTTTATTTTATTAAAATAGTGGGGCCCGCCGTTGGTGTCAAAGCTGTGCATGCTCTCCTCCTGTGCGTGGTGGGGCATGTGCTGGTACTTCAGATATAGCGGACGCCGCACACAGAGTAAGGTTTACAGTACGCGGTATGTGCTCCTACAGGTATAAATGTCCATGCAGCCCGAGGCACGCGACCCGACACGAAGCCCGTAAATTTAGCCCGACACGAGCACGGCCCGGCCCGCCCCGAGGCAGCAGGCCGTGCCTGGGCCGCACCCCAGGCACGCGGGCCAGCCCGGCACGGCCCGGCCAATACAGGAAGGCACGGTGGCGGCCCAGCCAACTGGCCTGCTAAGAGGTGAAGCCACCGCCGGCCTACTAAAAGCCCACCTCCCAGCTTCCACCTCTCTCTAACCCTAACACATCGGCACAGGCGCTTAGCCACCCCCGACCCTCGCGGCTCGCGCAGCTGCTCTCGCGCTGGCGGCCGCGCCCCTTCTCCCGCACGCCCCTTCTCCCTATCGCGCAGGCTCCTCTCCCATGCCGCACTCGCCGCTCAGCCACTCCCCGGCCCCCTCCCACGCGACCGCGAGTGCGCCATGACGGCGGGCGGCGAGCACGCCGGCGGATCTACCTATTTCTCCCCCTTCTCTGAGTCTGAGCCGAACTCCCTCCCCGACCGGATCTGGCTCGAGGGAGAACTTAGCGGTGACGGCTACCATGGTGCGACATCTTGTTCTCCCCTTCCCTCCCTCCACTGCCACGGAGGCGGCGGGGCGACGAGGATGCGGCGGCGGCCGTCTCCTCTCCATCGCGCCCTTGCAGAGGGCCATTCCCTCTCTCTCTGGGCCTCGGGCCGGCCCGATTTGGCGTGCTTCTCGGGCTAGCCCGGCACGAAAATCAGCCCGTGGGCCCGTGCCTGGGCCGAAGGCAAGGCCCGTGGGCCTTGTAGGCACGGCACGAGAGGCACGCGGGCCATCCTGGCCCGGCCCGGTGCGGGCCGTGCCTAGCCCGGGCCCGGGCCGGGGCGGGCCGGGCCAGCCCGATGGACATCCACGCCTACAGGATGCGGTAGCGGACCGCACTGCAGACAGTTTAAAGATGACAAATTTGCTAGGGACATTCTGCCACACTTCAGCTTATTTTATCTTATAGAACATTATAAAGATAGTCTAAGGGCATGTTTTGATAAAAAAAATTATAAGCTATCATATCGAATCTTTAGACGCATGCATAAAGTATTAAATGTAGATAAAAAAATAACTAATTGCACAGTTTGTCTATAAATGTTGAGACAAATCTTTGAGCATAGTTAGTTCATGTTTGAAAAAAAATTATCAAATAACAACGAAACTGCTACAGGAACTTTATACTAAAAATTCTACCAACTAATCACTTATGAAGTTTAAGCGAGCAGAGCTATTATCTTTTAAATGCCACCTACAAATTTTACCAAATAAGATAAGTTTGAACATTGGATTTGTCATTTTTGCTGCATGTGTGGCACGCCACGCGTAGCCTGACATGTTGCTGCCCAGTCAGCCATGGTCGTAATGACTGAGCGTCAGCGTATCGAGCAGACGTGGTGTGCCAACAGCGCAAGATAGAAAATCTATGTTTCGCATAAGCCAACAATAAGCTCAAACGGCTAATTTTCTGTGAGAGAATTCTTTCGTATGGGTTTATCTGGTAAATTTATAATTGGTATTCTAAGGTCAATCTTATTATAGTTTCATGAAAGATTTCATGCACATTAAATAAGGTGTCATATCGGTTTTTTTATGAAACTAAGAGGAGAGAGAAGAGAAATATTTCATCCCCACGAAACCTTTGAGCGCTGTTTCCAAAAACGGTAAAATCCTGGTGAAACTCTCATTGAAAGTGTCATTGTGTTTCATTCTATATATATAGATGGGCAATAGGCCAGGCCGGCCCGACCCAATGGAGGTCAGGCCTATGAGGCCCGTCGTGCCCTGCGGGCCGTGTCTATCAGACCCACAGGTCTGCATACGGTCCAGGCACAACCCGATCAGAGGTCGGCCCGGCCCGAAGGCCCGCTAGTAAAACTAGGTATTAATATGTGTGTGTATATATATTTATATATGTGTTTATACTTATATATGTGTGTATATATCGGGTCGTACCGGGCCGACCCG
This sequence comes from Coix lacryma-jobi var. lacryma-jobi, assembly GCA_009763385.1. Taxonomy (NCBI): domain Eukaryota; kingdom Viridiplantae; phylum Streptophyta; class Magnoliopsida; order Poales; family Poaceae; genus Coix; species Coix lacryma-jobi. The sequence continues at coordinate 83,698 of VDCT01001214.1, forward strand.
TCGTGACCAGGGTTCGCCCTAGTCACGGCCCGGCCCGGCCCGGCCCAGCCCTGACAACCACTGGGTCGGGCCATACTTGGGTCGTGCCAAAAAGACGAGCCATGAGTCGGGCCGCCGTGCCTCGAGCCTTATGCCTATCTACAATCCTTTGTAACACGTACGACTCGAGAGAGAAAAAGATACAATACGCATGACTCGAGAGAGAAAAAGATACAACACACATGACTCGAGAGAGAAAAAAGAAGAGAAACACACGACTCGAGAGAGGAAAAGAAGAGAGAAAAAGAGATTATCAAACCACGAAATATGTGAAACTGTGAATTGAAACTGTACATTGAGAGAAAGATCTATTTTATTTGTGATTTTATTTATTTTAGAAATCGAGGGACTCATAGAAATTGTGCATTGAGACTGAACGATGATATTTGATGAGTGGCGATTATTTTAATGGTAAAAATAAATTTCCAATTCTTTTCTCTAGATAACACTAAGCTCGAGCCTCGCTGCTGCCGCCGGGCACACGCCTCCTCACTCCCTCCCTCAGTCGCGTTGCTCTCGCGGCAGCAGCCAGGCGGAGAGGAGGCAAGGCAGGGAGGAACAACTCCGGGAGGCGGGCCGGCGGTTAGTTCGAGTTCGACATGGTGGCCACGAGGCGCCAGCAGCGCGAGGCCGCCGCTTCTCGGCAGGCTGCGAACGCAGGTGCGTGCGTATACACCACCAGAGTCGTCCAATCGGGTTGGTCTGGTTCCGATCTGCGACCGGGGAGGATCGCGGCTTATTTGTTCCTCCATTCCGCGCGATTTTCGGGTAGGCTCGCTGTTAGGGTTTACTGTAATCAGGGAGCATTTGGGAGGGGGCGATTTCGTACGGCACCCTGCGGTGCGAGATGCCAATGTCGTCCGCCGGTCAACTTCTCACTCGACATCTTTCCTGGGATGCAATGCTCCGCTCGTTCAGGTCCGAGGAATCAGACGACGTCCGCCGCCGCTCGTTCAGGTCCGAGGAATCAGACGGCCGCCTCCGCCGCTCGTTTAGGTCCGAGGAATCAGACGGCCGCCGCCGCGACCGGCCGACTGCACGCTAGGAACCGGCGAGCGCGGGGCGATATCGGCAACCACGTCACCGCCGCCGCCGCCGCCGCCGTTGATGGGTTGGAAACAAGACGGAATAGCCGCATACTTTTATTTTGACTCAAGCCGCGTCATCTTCATCTTCCTTCGTCTGTTTTTTTTCTTCTGATGAAACAAACATGCCGTCTTCACCGTTACAGGGAGGCCAATCGCCGTCGTATTCACCGTTGCAGGGAGGCCAATCACCGTCGTATTCACTGTTACAGGGAGGCCACTCGCCGTCGTCTTCACCGTTACATGGAGGCCAATGGCCGCCGCCTCACCAGGAGCCTTAGCGCCCAGCTCTCTAGGAGCGCGAGCGTCCAGCCCAACGCCGCCGTGGCAGACGAGGTACCCCTCTCCACTAGGCGTGATTGATATTATTTTGCCTCCGAACTGAATGAAACATTTGCTGCTGTTATCTAATCCCAGTTCGTCTTGGCAGAATACCATAGCTCCTGCTCGTCGCGCAGCAGTGGACGGTGCCAGTGCCAGCAGGGCTGTCTCAGTCGAGGAGAGATTTGAAGAACTCGATAGAAATGTCCAATGGTAATACTTTCGCAACCATCTCTCTCAGCCTTTTTTTTTGTTGGGTGCTGCTGCATGAGATTGGTTCATTTTGCACTGGATGGGTAAACACGTTTTGTTTCTATCTTCCAGGAAGGTCCATGGTCTTGCACTCTTGCTGCATGTGCATCAACACATTTGTAGAGAACATGCTTTGGTACTTTTGTCTAGTCTTCCAAAGTGTTTAGTCTTTACTTTACCAAAGTCAAGTCCATTCTTTTGCGGTTGTCTCAGGCATGTATGTTTATATTTTGCTACATATGGCATCCAAAATTTAACTCTTCAAGACTCTACTCAACCTATCTCACATCGAGTTCCTTGTCTCCTATCTCACATCGTGTGCCTTGTCATTGTGATGAACAGGCTATATACCACGGTTGCTACAGTGCAAAAGGCGATGAAGAAGCTTGAGAGTGAGAAAGCTCAGAAAGAAGCTCAACTCCAAAAGTTGATGGAGGAGAATGTGAGGCTACTCGCAATGCTTGACAAGAAGGAGGCGCAGCTCCAGGCCATGAGTGAGCAGTGCAAGTTCATGGCGCTGGATCGCAACTAGCAGGCCATGACCGTGAGGCGGCTTCCCTTGCCCTACTGATGTAGTATCTTACAGACTGCAGTTACAATGAAAGGTTAATCTGTAGGTGCATCTTTTGACAAATTTGCCAGGGACATTCTGGCACCAGTTTGGCCTAAGTCCAAATTCAGGTGGGGTAAATTTCAGCTCGTTTAGCTGCCCTGTTTGCTCGAACTTATATTATATATCCCTAAGCGAGGGTGATGAGCAAATCAATTGCATCATTTCGATCTTTCAAACCATGACGAATGCTGCAGTGCATTAGCTTCCTTCTGAGTTTAACAACAAAAACATTCGAGAACGTGGAAGTGGAACACAGCTGGATGCATCAATCTTCACTTCTAAGTTAAAGGAGAAACATTTACACATGCAGGCAATAATTCTGCTTGCTTTAAACAATGGTGAAGTTCTATCCTGTCCCAGTACAAAAACAATCACAAATTTACAGGCTCCTAGCTCCTATGTACAACCCGAAAAATGGCAGATGAAATCTCCTCGCCCAAAACTGCCAGATTGCTGGCACTATTAAGATTCACACCTCGATTTGCATGTTCTGTTTTCGATGTCTATTAATTTCTTCAGTAGCAAAAGCATAGGAAAATGTATCATCATACTGGGGAAGGTGAACTTTGCAGAGCTGCGAAGTAGTCCTCTTCAACATTCTTTAGCAGATTGTCACTGCTTAAGCTGATACACCATGATATAGACCCTTTGTCCAAAGGCCAAGGCAACAAAGCTGAAATTAAAACGAAAGTTTTGCTCAGTTCAAGCCTTTTCATCATATAAATATGGTTTTTTTCACCAATGAGCAGGAGAATTGCACATCATCATTATATTAAGAAGATAAAATAGACTCATACATGCCCCCTGGAGTAGGAAATAGCACAACTTTGGCAATAAAGAAATAAAGAAATGACCAGCAACCTAACCGCAAAATCTAGTCATCATAAATATATTATATTACTGCCAAAATATGCCAGATCGACAGTTTTTGGAAGTTTTATCCTTACAAACAAGCCATCAGTCCAAATGAGCTTTTGGTCAGAAAAATAATGAACTATTTGTACAATGTCGAGGAACGTGAATGCTAACATAGGACTATCACCAATAAAGTGATATTTTGATAACACTATTAAATGATAAAGCAATATCTTGACAATTTTTTTGGTCCCACAAATTGTTCAATCCTAATAGGACAGCCTGATTGTTTCTTTCGTGAAATTGGAGCATTAGGAGTTATCGACAAAAAAGAGGAATAACAATTCAGCAGAGCATGATGTATTTTGCTTGAGAAGAATTACACGCATACGTAAAAACAGCAGATTGAGCTAAATGACTGACTACCTGCAGAATTGTTGGCTCCCTCCTCTGCTGTGTGCAACAAAATTGTCCCAGAAAGGATGGTTATTAGGCCACATAATTCAGAAGCAATACTACTAAAGCTTTGACCAGCCCAGTCCTGCATTTCATAGTTTTGTAGTAATAAGCCCGATAAGTCCAAACACAGCCTAGTTATGCTTAATTAACAAAACAAATAGGACTAATTTGTACCTTAAACATAATTCCACTCGCCACTATTGTAAGGGTAGTAAACATTACATAATAAATAGGAGAGACAATAGCCAGATTAAAGGTATCCAATGCCTGCAAAAATAGAAGTTAGCATAACCCTAAAACTGAGATGTACGCTGCAACAATCAGAAATGTACTAGACGAATTTAAGATGCAAGTTTTCTTGATAACTTGTAGTGGTAGTGGATACTTAAAATATGCTTGCAGCTTGTTGCAGAATAACAAATACTCTAGGTACAATCGAGCAAAATACATTCATAGGTGAAGCAACAATTTTTTTTTTTAAAAAAAATGTGCATACCTTGTTCAGGTAATTTATTTGAGAAACCCCACAGACAATTGCAACCATAAGAAAAAACCATGTGTATGGATAAGCAGCCTGATTCACTCCATCCAACGTAAGCTTTATGGCAACACCAATGGCTTTGATGCTAACAACCTACAAAGTACAGACAGCTTAGTAACTGCATGTTCCTACAGTTAATCTGTGCATCAGCCACTCAAAGCACACTTACCGTTAGTGATCCCATTGAAGAGCAGATACCAAGATATATCAGGATGTTAGTCTGACCATATCGAGGTTCAAAGAAGAGTACTAGTGTTCCCACGAGTAACAATGTTGTCAGCGCATATGCTAGGAATCCTGCCAATGATCGAAAGTCCAGGATGGAGACATTCTGTGAGAACTGCAGCTCCAACGAACTGTAATGCGCATGACTGGGTGCAATGACTCACCTGGTTGGGTAGCTAGGTTCCAGATTTCTTTGACAGAGTTAGGCATATGCTCTTCAGGAGCATGCATAACAACAACAACTGAGCCTACTATGCAGGATACACATCCAAGTAACCCGAGCTTCTCAAGCCGCTCCTTGAGCACAAAGTGTGCCAACACTGAACTGCCCAATTCCAGAAAAAAAAAACTCAATGTCAAGCAAAGAAGATTGCAGGACCAGCATATGTAAGTGATATGGTATGAAAATTCACCTCACGATTATGCTTAACGCTCCGAGTGGAGTCACGAGTACAGCTGGTGCAAATATGTAAGCAACGAAGTTTGCGACCTCCCCAAGCAGCACTTGTGAAAATCAACACTAGGCAAATTCAGTTGGGGATGGCAAAGTTTAAATTGAGAGTAAATTTTTTGTGGAGCGCGTGGCATACTTGTGGTCATTCCGGCCCACCACAGAGGCTCGGAGAGGTAAGTGTATCCTCCTCCACCTGTAACGCAAAACAGAAATTGGACTCGATAAGCTTAAATCAGAGGACTATTGGGCATGACAGCATGAATAGAGTTTGTTTTTATCAGAGCAACCGAGAAAGTAATAATTGATGGAGTTGAACACGACAATACTAGATGAAAATATCAGAGCAACCGAATTGGCCACCGTAGCAGGCCCCGAGCTTGGATCACATGTAGTACATCTAGAAGACAGCGACAAGCCGGTTAGGACCGAACCGCTCATGATGCGCACAGGTTTCTGACTTTGACTTGCGGCGGCGCAGGAATGTCAAGATCTAGAATCACAGACATCAGCCGGGTCCAATCGCGGCAGACAAGGCGTCAAATCACGCACCGGCACGTCGCCCGGATCCAACCGCCAGTGTGCCTGGAACCAGCGCGGCGAGTTGACGAGAGCGGGCGGTGCCGCTGGAACGAATGCGGGCTCAGATTCAGAAAGGACGGCCTCCCCGGGGATGGGGATGGGGATAGGAGCAGATCAGATCAGACGACTCAAGAGACGGCTCGCCCATGGCGAGTGGGCGAGATGGGAGTATAGGATCCTAGGACGGACGTGCGTGGAGATGACGACTGACGAGTGGGAGCTAGGCCCGGCAACGCGGGAGAGGTGGGGGTACCTGCGCGGGCGCCGCACTTGGCGGCGCGGAGGAGGCCGATCTTCTTGAGGATGAAGCTGGCGCCGATGAAGGCGCTGGAGGCGACGGCGAGCGCCAGGCCCTTGGTGTTGTCGGAGACCGCCGCCTCCATCACCCCTGGCTGCTGCTGGGTGGTGGATGCCGCCAAATGCCGCCCTCTCTGGCCTCTGCGCTTGCTTGCTCCCCTTTCCTCGCTTCGAATCGAATCGAATCGAAGGGCAAGGAATTTGAATGTGGGAGGAGGGAACCGGGACAAAGGGCTCCTGGTCCTGGGTGGGGGGCCGGCCGGCGCAGGGCAGGGCAGCGCAGCGCAGGCTGTCCCCGCCTCCGCGCTCCTCCTCGTCTGATTTGTCGCTGGCTTGTGGCTGTGGCCTGTGGCCTCCGCCTGCTTGCGCGCGTGCGGCGTTGCTATTCTCCCGGCAGCCGGCTCCCGCTACGACGGACGGCTGCCGGCCGGCCGTTGGTTGGTTGCCTTGCCTCTAGCGGTTGCGGTCTTGCTGCTCTTGCCTGGTTGGCTCGCGCTGGCTGCTTCCGCGATGGAGGGCAGCGGAGGCCAGAAAGCGCGCACGGGCGGGCCCCACAAGGCCACCACACACTTCCACACCTTCATGGTGGACTTGATGCTTCGAAGAGCTGGAACCACATGTGGGGCCAGGATGTCAGCCCGTGGAATGCACGGATAAATAGAGTTTTATATTTTTTTAAACTTAAACTTTTCAAGCTTTGACTAAATTTCTAGAAAAAAAATATTAAGATCAAAGATATCAAGTTTATAATATTAGATATATCATATAATATATTTTCATAAAATGAGCATATTATGAAAATTCTCCTCCAGTTTGTTTGTCGGCGTCCTAGCATCGTATGATCCGTCGATGTCCAAACGGCGAAGCAAACGAGTAGCAGAACAGTGCTTTTCAAAACCAAAAAAAAAAGACCCCCGACGGCCCGACTGGTATTGTTGCTTGTGCGTGCGGCTCAGCGGTCTGGATCACCTGCCTACACACGACACGGCCCGGACGTTGACTTCTACGTTAGTTTGAACTATTCGGTCATTTTAGTCCGTATAAATGAGTTACGAAATATTTAATCCATCTTAAATTATAAGACGTTAAGTGAATAGAGCTTAAATTAGTGTCATCATAAACCAAAAGAAAGAATTAATCTAGTTATTATATTATTACTCCCTTTCCGTCTTTAATTACATGCTGCATTAGTTTTTATCCCGGTCAAATTAAACATTTCTATTTTTAATTATCAATTCCGAAAAGTTGCATAGCTAGGTTAATTAGTGTAAAGATCTACGCTTTTTTAAATCCGCAACGAGATATACTCTCCGTAGTATACATATAATAATTCACATGTTGTAAAACTATATTGATTTTTTTGCATTAAATTGATTGATCCGGCCATCGTAACTGATCGCATATTAAAGCTGTGTTTAGTTATCAGAATTTATTTTAGGAAAAATAATGTAGCATTTTCGTTGTTATTTGACAAACTTTGTTCAAATATAGACTAACTATACTCAAAAGATTCGTCTAAACATGTACATATTAAAAGTACATTTAGTTTTTTTTTTATTCATTTGTTTCATGCATGCATCTAAAGATTGATCTGATGGAGAATCTGGAAATTTTTGAGAAATTTTGGGAACTAAACCGGGCTTAATATTGATTAATATACGAGTATGTTAAATATATAGGGCTATAAAATGCTATTGAAGCAAACTAAGGTCTTGTTTAGATGTCACCAAACTATCAACTTTTTTTCACTCTCTCCATCACATCACCATCACATCAATATTTAGACGCATACATGGAGCATTAAATGTTAGTAAAATAAATAACTAATTGTACTTTTAGTAATTACATGTCGAGACGAATCTTTTGAGTATATATAGTTCATATTTGGACAAAGTTTGTTAAATAACAACGAAATTACTACAGTAGAAAAAATTCTCATCTTTCTCAATCTAAACAAGGCCATGTTGTCGTGCACAGCTGGCCCGCACGGTCGTGGTCGTTGGATATTGTGTTGTGTGTATCCGATTCCGATCCCATCGGGCCGCATGCCCGCATGTCGTCATGCATCGCATGATCATGAAAGTTTCGTTTCTTAATAAAAAAAAATGTCAAGGGAGTTCAATTTGTTCATCTACCAAAGGTCCGGAACACGCATGCGACATGTGCAGGTTTTTGTAGGTGAACAAAATGTGTGGCCATGCATTTTGTTTTTATTTACAAGAGGCGCACGTTGATAGATACGAAAAATATGAAAAACAAGAGGCGCACTACTACTAGCTACAGTTGACTGAAAACCGTGTATATATATATATATTTGGTGCTGTGCGAGAAGCTACATCTCTCGTACTTTATAACAGAAGAAGCTATATTTATATGACTTGGTCGCATTAAAATTATTTCAATGTATCTATCACAATTAGACTATAAAAATTACAGCTATAAATTATTACAACAAATTCCATACAATAATATATTTTTCTGTAATTATTTGGAATAATTCATAGCTACAGTTTGTATAGTCTAATTGTGATCAAATTTTTATGATAGGTTAATTATTGTATGCTTCAACTGTATTAAAAATTTGTACTCATTGAATTATGTATAACTTAATTATAAATTTATTTTAATTAAAAAAACATAGATCTAAATCTACAACAAAAAATTTGTACTAAAATATATCATATTATATGTTTACTGTATAGATCTACTCATGTGGAGTTCAACAAAATAGAACTTTCTATTTTATGATTTTTCTATGATTTACTATGATTTTTTTTAAAAAAACAACGAAAATAAACAAAAAGAAAAAAATATAGTTACTGTAGTATAACCACCGTCCAAAACCGGCCAGAGAGGTAAAATATACGGTTTCAAAAGTTAAGGGAGGTTGTTTGTCCGGTTTTGAAGTTGAGAGAAAAAAAACGAACTCCTTCAAAATTAATGGAGGAAAACTGCACTTTTTCTTGGTTTTAGCGCAAAGCATCGTGCTCATGCCCATGCCCAAGACCAAGCATTTGAACCTCCTCTGTTGTTCTTCTCTGCTGCAATACTGCAAATCGCACGCTTGTTCTCCGTATGACCGTGTTCCAGCGCTTCTGCTTGAAAATCTCGACGCTGCCCTGACAACGTACTTCCACTTCCAGTCATGTATGGTACCTAGTGATCCAACGAATACTAAGGGGCTGTTTGGTTCCCTCCCACTAAAATTTAGTGACTAAATTTTAGTCACTTTTAGTAGCTAAGTTGTCAAACACTCCCACTAAAAGGGACTAAAAAGTCATTTTAGTTACTTTTAGTTCCTTTTAGTAAGTGTGTTGCTACTAAAAGTGACTAAAGTTTAGTCACTAAATTTTAGTGGGAGGAACCAAACAGGCCCTAAGGGTGTGGTCCTATCTTTACAAAATAAATCCAAAATGAACTCCTGCTTCTATCATCTCTTTTAAATTAATGTTCCAATATTTTCTTGACATTTTTTCCACACTTCCTTTTTTTCATCTTACCATTGCAGAACTAATTTATTTTTTGAAGGTTAGGAAATAGACGAAATAGCTCGAAATAAATAATAATTGCTCAAGTGTCTCTCCCCATATTTTTCAAAAATATTATCATAATTATTAGCGAGCTAAAAACTATTTGATATCAGAACTAATTATTAGCGAGCTAAAAACTATTTAAAATTAGCCCTAACACATCTCAACAAGAGAAAAATAGGCGAGTTAAATTTTTTAACTAAGACTTCAACTAGTTGTTAGCCAGCTGCCTAACCAATTTCAGCTAATTCAAATTAAATTTGATCCTCATTAGTAACTAGCTATCTTTAACGCCTCTTTGGATCACTGGACTAATGTTTAGTATGTTGTTGGGTAATAGTAGGCTAATGTAGACGGATTAAACCATTTTTTCTAATAAGTTCTGGCCTACTCATCATTAGCCTATATTAGTTATTTTTTAGACCATGATTAATTCTTGTTTAGCTCTTCTATTTGACATCCAAAATATGGACTAAACTTTGTAGTTTAGGGGGTTGTTTGGACGACCAGGGAGCAAATTAGTAGCCCTTGTTTTTGGATTTCAATTACAAACTCTAAATGCGAGCGAAAACTAGGTTGATAAGAGCCGATGGGGCTAATGAGTGGTTAGAGTTCATCATCCCTAGTTCCATGTTCATTCCACTTTCACAAGCTGAGCTAAATTTTAGCCTAGGATCCAAACAAATCCTTATTAGTCGGTCCAAACACCCCCTAATTGATCTAAACGTATTCATCAATCTCGTACAAAAACTGAAACGGCGACGTTTTTTTTACTATTTATTGTTACTAATTACTCACTTCATACTCATATTAGTTACATTGTCATTTAGGACAACGATATGGTCTTCAAAACAAAACTTTAACTTCTTATTTTTATATATAAAAATATTTATGAAAAAATGATATAGGTATATTTTTATAGAAGTATTTTTCAAGCACCGGCGTCCGCCGCGTGGGCCGAGGACCCCACCGGGCCAAGTTGCCGGGAAGCAAGCAACAGCGGCGCGCGGCGACCTCTGACTCTGACCGGACCACGACGCGCCCGTGCCGTGCCGATCGCGCGCTGCACGAAACCAACCAGGGCGCGTGGTGGCCGCCGTGCCGGACCAGCTTTGGCCTCGCCGTCGCCGCGGCCCGCACGCCGTGCACGTACGCGTTCGCGTGCCGCCGGCGGCCGCCGCCGTTCACGTTCCATGTTTCACACTGAGACACCACCGTGGTCGTCGTTGCTTGGATCAACCACAGGACGAGACGAGACGAGACGACACGAGGCGAGAGCGGCCCTGGTTGTCCACGCAGGACGAGACGAGACGAGACGACACGAGGCGAGAGCGGCCCTGGTTGTCCACGCTCTGCTCTGCTGTGTCTGTGTGCACTGGTTGGTTGGTGGATCCGAGACGCCGTGGCCGTGCGCGGCGGCGAGGCGCGCGCGCGCGTGTCTGCTACCGTCAGGTGGCCCGGTCAGCGTGCGCAAGCTGGCGCTGGCGCTGCGTTCGTCGTTGTGGGGGTGCCACTGCCACGTGGCGCAAGCAGCACACATCACGTGCATGCGGCATGCCGCCTGCTGCTTCGTGGTCAGCAACACCAAATGATTACGCACGCAGTTCTTGACCGGATTACATTTTATCAAAAACATTATTGACCAGATTAGTACATTGCTCTACCAGACAAGGCAGGCGCCAGCCGGCGTGATGGGGACGAGCGTTGCGTGCCAGTACCCAGTACGTAGAGTAGTAGCAGTGGTATGAGTTTTGGGAATCTAGAAAAATTTAGAAAAGTTGGGAAACTAAACACGACCACACTAACAGTAACAGTAGATGGGCGTCGGGCGGGGGCGGTCAATTCCCGCTCAACATGTTCCATCTGTTTCCACATGTTGAATTTTTAGTACATACTATATCCTTTATACTCATTCTTTATGCGATGCTACAACTTTGTGATGTGAACCTAAACTGCCTTTGTGTGTACACAACTTGGTGTGATCTATGTACTCATTTTCTATGGATGTCATCCTACGCATTCCGTGACATATGGATAGCAGTAGCACGCATTCCGGGACGGCTAGACTAAGAGGGTGTTTAGTTCTTACTTAAAAAAAACTTTTCACCTATCACATAGAAATTTTGGACACATGTTTGAGTATTAAATATAGACTAAAAATAATTGATTATATAAATTTCGATAGCTTCGTGAGACGGTTTTTTTCAAGTCCAATTAGTCTATGATTTGACAATGTTATGCTACAATAAATATATGATAATGATAGATTAATTACTTTTAATAAATTTGCCTCACGGTTCCTGGTGAAATATATAATTTGTTTTTTAGTAGTCTATTTTTTAATAAACTAAATTAGTATCACAACATCCACGTCAGATGAGACATCCAAAAACTTTTCAGTCACCCCCTAAGGACATATTGGATACAACTATACAAGGACTAATTGTCAGTTTCCTAAAAATAACTAAAAGTGGCTCTAGTGCATTGCAACCAGAGAGCTAATAGATGAACTATTTTTTTAGCCAAATCTAGCCTACTAGCTAGTCAATCACAACTACTTTGAAATGATTGTTAGCCTCAACTTAATAACTAGCAATCTGTATCAAACATGTCCTAATTATATTAAACAATAAAATAGAGTGTGCTCAATAAATGACTTCTTCTTCTATGAATGACAATATAGATGCAACCGAGTTAATTGCAACACCTAATAACATAAAAATGTAAAGCTAAAATATTAATTCATTATGTCATAAAACATACTACAAGAGTTGACATAACTTAATCTGCTTCAACAGATTATATAAATTAAGCTAAGTTTTGGATTGAATACTACACATTGAGACCCCATCAAAGTACAGTACACCATTGAAGGCATATATATCAGTACAAAAAAGTTTATAGAGATTATAGAGTTTTAAAATGGATATTATTCTAGAAAATGCATACAAAGAGAGTAAAAAACTGAGAAAATGCTAGAGCACTGGTTGGTATATACAGTAGATGAAATCAGATTTATTTCATTTGTTAAAAAGATCACAATTGCATATGGCCAATAGGTCAAACAAAAGCATGTATGCTGTCAACAAAAAAAAGCGTGTATGCACGTGTCCCCATTGAGCAAAAATTTAAAAATTGAACCGGCACTAACTACTACCTGATGTCGAAGTTTACGGTTTTTAATTAGTTTCATGGACCGAAATCCAACTACAGCGGTGCCACACAGGCCGCGGCGTAATTACCACGCAGGAGTACGTGCATTTTATATGCAGCAGACTCGGTGCCGGTCCAGTTTACCATTACGAATTCTAAACTGCACTTATAGTAAAAAAAAAAAGAGATAGAGTTGATCCTACCTACCACTACCAGTCAAGATGTAAGCACTACAATGTTTTTTTTTTTAAAAAAAACTCTATGGGCGTGTGCCGTCTGGCACTACCGATTGACCCTCCTGAGGCCAGCTGAAGCTCGGCTCCCACAGGACAATTTTACAGAAAATTGCAGTACAAGCACAGACAGGACCAGCAATCAAACACGGCCCCTATATATCTAGGGTATATGGTTCCACTTAAAAAAAATCTGCTAGATTGAAGTACTACAATGTCGGGAGGAAATAATTTTTAACTATTTTTTGTTTTTAATCTAGAATATTTATATTAAGAAAAATAAAAGAAACTTTGTCGCACATCTAATTCTACCGTGGTAAGTTTTTGTTTGAGGGGCAGCCGTGGTAATATTATGTTTAGTTTCTACTATTTTTTTTACCTATCACATCAAATATTTAGACACATGTACAGGGTATTAAATATAGACTAAAAAAATAAGTAATTATGTAGATTATGATAATTTTACGAAATAAATTTTTTAAGATTAATTAATTCATGATTTGATAATACTATACTATAGTAAATATGTGCTAAGGATGAATTAATTACTCTTAATAAATTCGTCTTACGATTTTCATACGAAATATGTAATTTATTTTTTATAGACTAAATTAGTACCATAATGATGTGACATCTAAAATTTTTTCGTTTGCAACTAAACACCTCCTAACAGTGAAGGCAAACTGGCAAAGGATCCCACGTAGAGAAACCTGAGGTGAAATGGTGTAATAGAAGGGATACTTTCCATTTCTACTGCTACACGTCTTCTGCCGTGGAAAAAGTGAAGGCAGTGCGGATCCCATGTAGAGAGACGACCTGAGGAGAAACCGAGAAAGAGAAATGGAAGTGTTGTGTGTAAAAGGGTAAGGGGTAGTGCGTGCGGGACTGCGGGTGCAGCGCAGGGAGGCGAGAGCGACGGATGGAGAGGAGGAGGAGGAGGAGTACGGGAGAGGAGAGGGGGGACGACCGGACGAGGACGACGATGGTGACGCGCTCGCTCGGGCGTGGTGGTAGGACGGAACGGAAGACGGAACGAGTCAAAGGTTGCCCACAGCGACGACGACCCATCGACCATGGATGCACGACATGGACAGGCCACAGGCGAGAGAGGAGAGGAGAAGGAGACGGGACGGGGGCGCGGGAGACACCACACGCCACGCCAGGCGCCCAGGCCACGGAACAAAAAGGAGCGCGACGCGCGACCCCATCCCTCGAGTCCCCCTCGACCCCAAACCAACCCCGCCGGCGTCTCGGCTCGGGTGCTCGCTCGTCATCGTCAACCCCAACACCACCACGCACCACGCACCGCCGCGGCCCCTCTCGCCCTCGCCTCCGTCTTCCGTTCCACTCTCCTCGCGACTTCAAAGTTCAACTCAAACCCGCGACCCACGGGCACCAACTGCGCCGCTGGGAGCGACCAGCGACGAGCAGCAAGCCTGAGGAATAGGCTCCAGGCATCCAGAGCGCGCGTGTCCGGCGTCCCTCTGCCTGCCGGCTACTAACCGCCCGACTCCGACTCCGACTCCGACTCCGGCGAGAAGACAAGGCAGCCATGGGGTGCGTGTGCTCGAGGGGGTTCTCGGAGGAAGCGCCGCCGACGCCGGGCTCGCTGGCGGCCGCCTACGACGCGCGCCGCGGGAGGTACGGGCCCGGGGACTTCGACTCCGGCGAGCTCGCCATCCCGCCGCCCAAGCCGCCCCACTCCCACAAGGTACAGCTACCTTCCCTCCCTGCAGTCGCTGGCTGCTATTCTACTACCGCCCCCTCTTTCTCTCTCTCCCTCCACTGCCAGCTCCTTCCTTCCCCCGCGCCTCGGCGCCTCGCTCCGTGCTCCTGCGCATGTGTCGCGGCTCTCCCTGCCTTATTTGCTGCAATCAATCACGGAGGCGCGGTGCTGCTGCTTCGCTGCAAATTCTGGTCACCTTGGACACACACACCGCTGCCGAGTGCTCTGCTATCCTGATTCGATTCGCTAGCGAGGCTCACCGCTCACCACTTCGTCGTCGCCAGGGTTCCCATTCCCCAGCCAACTGATACGCGAAGCGCGTGGCACCGTACCAAAAGGTCCGGCTCCCAGTTTCTAGCCCTGTCTGCTCAGCGACCCTGCTGCTGCGTTGCGGCCGCCGCCGTGAAGGGAGAGGACACGCGACGCTCGTCGTCGTCGCCGCGAGGCTGAAGCTGTTTTCGTTCAGTTTGCGGTTAGCGCCGCCGTGCAGTCTTTATGAAGCCGTTCACACTAATCACCTTTAACCAAATAGTCCGTTTGATCGGAGTTCGGGAACCGGTGCGAGGTGTTTCAGTATCTCTTGCCGAATCTGCATGTGCTCGGTTAGCGGGTAAAGGAAAGGAGACGAACCAAATACATACATACATACAAGTAAAGCCAATAATAGAAGCCAGTCCACAAATCTGCATGTCGGCATACAATGTGAAGTCAAGCTTGGCGGCCCTTCTTTTTGCATATATTCCAAGTTCTCTCCCAGGAGGACGATTCTCTTCTTTTCACTGGGGTAAGTGAAGCCGCAGCCGTGCTTAATCCACATTCAGGCTGCTCTCAGCAAAAGTCTACCCTCTGAAATGGTCAAACCTGCGACCTACAACGCGAAATTGTGTCTGACCGCTCTTCTGTTCTGGGCTACTTTTGGAGTCGACAAATCATACCATCTTACTCTTCCAGAGGCATGAAGTTTCCAGGTTTTATTCGCAGCTAGGAGGTTGCTCTCTTCCGAATGTGCAAGGAGTCTGTCAAACTACAAACTATGACACAATGGACAAACACCAGTCTTACTGCATATTGCTGTCAACATGTGTAGACAACCTTTTTTTTTTTAAAAAAAAAAAACATGTGTAGATAAAGATGTGGATAAGCAGTGGCTAGGTGATTGAGCGTGTCTGGAAATCTGGAATCTCATGGCTGGAGATATAAAAAACGAGGCTGAAGGATATTAAAGCATCTGGTTAAAGTGAATTCACCATTTTTGGTTGTCCATGCACATTTCCTCTGTGTGCTACCATTTGTTCCTCGTCTTCCTAGTTCTCATCTGGTTAAAGGAATTCACCATCTTACTCTGGTCTGATCTGTTATCATCAAGCTAAGGATAATCTTCTGTTTCACAGTAAATTCAGAAGTGCAGTGGAACAACTTTGAAGGACTGACATCTCCTTTTATATTTTTATATCAAGCTTAGTCAATGTTTCATGTTTCCATCTAGTTGCATGAATTTCATTTTTTAGCAGTGCTGTTTCATAACTTTTAACATTTCAAACCAGAATAGCATTCTTATAGAATATATAAATCTTGTTTTATATCTCATGAGCTTGCACCTAATGTCATGTTTCCTGAAGTGATAATATATTGAACCTCCTTTTCTTGACGCTGTTTTGTGCGACAGCCAGTTAGTTTTCTATTTGTAGCTGATGAAATAAAACTAAGAGATTATTACATGAGAGCATAGCAGTAGGTCTTTTCACATGAACTCTGACATACTAAGTTCTGCCAGGTATCAGACACAGGTACATTTTTGGGAAGAGCTAGCATTGCTGGTCTGGAAAAGGCTGTTGAAGTGTTAGATACGCTCGGGAGTAGCATGACAAATTTGAATCCTGGCAGCGGCTTTCTCTCTGGGGGAACCAACCGGGGGAATAAAGCCTGTATTTTAGCATTTGAAGTCGCAAATACAATAGCTAAAGCTTCAAGTTTGTGGAGGTCATGCTCTGATGAGAGTATAGAAGAGCTCAAGAAAGAGATTCTGCATTCAGATGGAGTGCGGATATTGGTGTCCTCAAATACCATTGAGCTGTTGCATATTGCTGCCGTTGATAAAAGGTATGATTGTATGATCTGAACTTGCTCTGAATACTCTCTGTTGCTTTAGTCAAAACTGTGGCTGACTTGGACTTGAAAAATGGAATCATACAGGGAAGAACTTGACATCTTTTCGAGAGAAGTAATACGATTTGGCAACCTCTGCAAAGACCCTATATGGCATAACTTGGGGCGATATTTCGACAAGTATGCCTCTGAAAAGTATGCTTTTCATCTGAGTTGTCGCTATCTACAATCATATTAGCACTTCATGTTCTCTGAATTACTATGATATGCAGGTTAGTGACAGATAATACACCTCAGGATCATTCAAAGGAGAGTATGGAAGCTACTGTCCAGAAATTGACTAATTTGGCACAAAACACTTCTGTACGTATGCTGTAAAGAATTTTTTTATGTTAGCTTTAGTGTCCTGATTTGTGTATTTTTTTTTTGCAAACCTGATTTGTGTACTTATAGGTCTTGAACTTTAAAATACTTATTTTTAGTCAAAAGGTAGCACTGTTCTTTTACATTTCTTCCGTTTAATTTATGGAGTGACCGTTGGTTTCGAAAACTAAAATCAAAGCATCATATACACAATAGCAACTTATAAACTACATTTTCAAGAATGGTGGTATTATCAAGCTATTTTTGTCAATATCACACCAACTCCGAAACTTATGCTTATTAACTATGTAATGGCAGGAGCTCTACCATGAACTGCATGCTCTGGACAGGTTTGAGCAGGATTTTAAAAGGAAATTTCATGAAGAGGAGTCTGTGCCAGCAGCTAGACGAGGTACAATAAGACTGATGCCATTTTAGAGCAGTACCGATAGATGTTAGACTGCATGCTTTAGGCTTTTTTCTCATTAGCTAGCTTGTCTGGAAATAGTGATATGCTTACACTTTGTCAGCAAGGACTTGGGGTGAACATACCATAATATTATCGAGTTATCGGGCTAGCTATTACATTTTGGCATTAGACAAAGGAAATGAAGCTTGAGAACGTGCTCGTAGCATGCTGTTAGGACCTCCATGTGTGAGGCTGTCAACCAGGGCTCAAACCCTGAGTTCTCACAGGAAAAAAGGCCCATTACTGTGTGTTCTCCATGGTTGTGACACAGTTGGTAAAGCGATAGCCAGCGGGTAGTAGCCGGCTTTCAGGATCTTTTCTTGATGTTAAGTGCAACGTCTTGAGAATGTCTCTGCTCCTAGGCCGAGTTTCTTCAAGGGAAATGAATCTTATGTTGGTTGTAGTGCAAACTTTTTTTCCTTGGGCTTCTCTTTGATAAATAAAACAATGTATGTTCTCTGCGATTCCATCCCCATCTTTATTCCAAATGAACCAACTTGTGATAGCCACTTATAAATTGACTATCAGCTGTGTACCATCGCCAGATGGTAGAGGCTGGAACTTTGTTCCATTATCTAAAAAAAACATATAAATTGTCTAGTTAACTAGCTTATAAATTGACTGGATAACAAGCATGACAAGATTGAAAGGCAGAGCTCCTGCCACTTTGTTCAAGAAAAAAACATGCCAAGCTGACAGATAGGATTGAGATGGTAACCAAGGAATCCACACTTTTTAGAAAATGAACTACATGAATGTATGAGACTCCTAACCATGTTCTTCTGAATAGATTCTTAAAATCTGTACATAGATATAAGCATTCTTTCACATTACCAGCTGTTATTTCCCATAGCCCTTTTTGTTGCTATAGCATTTTACACATGCATGTAGGCATGTACAGATGAAACTTGGGGGATGTAATTACATTTTATTTTTACTTTTTTGTTGCAGAGAGTATAATGATATTGCATAGTGAATTAAAGCGCCAGAGGAAGCTTGTGAAAAATCTGAAGAAGAAATCCTTGTGGTCTAGCACCTTGGAAGCTGTAAATTTTCAACCATACTCACTTAGTTGTTTTATAGTTTATACTGTAACTTTATGTCCGTTATTCTTTGGTAATACTGACATACTAACAAGACATTTTTTGGTGGACATGTTACACATGTTGTTCCTTACCCTCAAACATCTTTTGAAGAATGCTGACATTGCATCTATTCTCCTAACTGCAGATCGTGGAGAAACTTGTGGACATCGTAATATTTTTACATAAACAAATCCGAGATTCATTTAATGAAGCTGGTAAGTAGTATTACTAGCTTGTTTTCTTGTTTTTTTTTAAAAAAATGTATCTAATAATATCCTAACACCTCAGGAACTGAATTCTGCGCTACCGAGCAAACTCAGAACAAAAGGCTAGGTTCCTGTGGTCTGGCACTACATTATGCTAACATTATCAATCAAATTGAAAATATAGTAAGTTCTTCTGATAGCTTATCCCATGTCTATTATGTCTGCATGATGTCCTACTTTCATTATATTGGCTTGGCAGCAATTTCCGTATGTTGATCCAGAATATGTTCTGTCAATTTGTAAAACCATGATATATCCATTTTCCTTTCCATACCGTGTACAGTTGTGTACTGTAATAGTATCTGTGCTTATCTCTTAGCAGCAGATCAGTTAAGAAAGCATTGTGCATACCCTTTTGCCTGTATCAAACTATATCACCAGAGTCTACATTCCCAAACTTAAGGCTGGTATTGATGATGCTTCATTGAGTAGAGGGGATGGCATTCTCAAAGTATCGTGTTTACCTATGCAGGTTTCCCGGCCCCTCTCTCTTCCTCCTAGTGCAAGGGACAATTTGTACCATGGTCTTCCAATAACAGTAAAGTCAGCTCTGCGATCACGATTGCAAACATACAACACCGAAGAAGAGGTTTGTCTTTTTGTACGTACAACCTTGCAGTGCTCAAATGTTTCATTTCCTTATGCACGTACATGTAGTCTGTAATAGGTCTGTAAAACTGACTGATGGTGTGGCGCTTGCTCGCTAATAAATGGTGTTTCATTGCTGCAGCGTACGGTAGCTCAAATCAAAGCCGAAATGCAGAAAACTCTTCGCTGGCTTCTGCCGGTAGCAGAAAATACAATAAGGTGGGCAGAGCTTGTTTTAGTTATAATACTGTCAATCTGACTTGACTATAGCACTGTGTTATAACAATTATTTTTCTCATTCATTGACCAGGGCGCACCAAGGTTTTGGATGGGTCGGCGAATGGGCAAATCTTGGGTGAGTACCAAATTGAGAAATCATGGTTCCCATTGAACTTCCCATTGACAATGTAGCCTAACATATTTTGCTTGCACCACCACCTAACATGCATCCACCTTACAGGAGTGACATGAGCAAGAAATCAGGCTCCCAGCACAGCGTCATCCGCATCCAGACGCTTCACCACGCCGACAAGGCGAAAACCGAGCACTACATGCTGGAGCTGGTGGTGCTCCTTCACCACCTGGTGATCCAGGTGAAGAACAGAGGCTACGGGACCAGCAAATCCTCGAGGCACGAACCGTCGTCTCGTACCCGCAAGGTGGCGCCGGACGTCCAACCAGAGACGGAGACGAGGCACAACACGTCGCCCGTGAACAGCTGCATGGCCTCTAGCCTGCTGTCGGACTGCGAGCGCGCGGCGCTGGACCACCTGAGCTTCAAGAGGACGTCCTATGGCAGGAGCCAGAGCTGCGGGCCCCCGCCTGGCCGTCGGAACAAGGCTCACCGGAGCTGGGCCTCGTGCCGGAGCCAGGGCAGCTCGCCGGCGAGGGAGTTCGGCAGGACCCCCGCCGTGGACCGGGACACGGCCAGGGACCTCGATGTAATTGATGGCTTGGATAGAATGACTTCGTTCTCGCACCCGCCCTCCCCCACGTTTTGCTAGATGCTAGTAGTAGTAGGTATTCTTTTGCTGCATCAAGCGGCTCTTCGTACATCTTGTATATGCGTGGTAATGTGTCCATATATTATCCTAGTTTATTTATGTACATATATATTATAGTCTGTGATTGAGTGGAAGTATATAGAGCGAGATCAGAAGTGGTGTTCCGATCATCTAACCTTTGGGAAAATATCAGAGTTGTTTGAATCCTCTCTCTGAATTTAACGGCCAAATGATTTGAATTTTGTATGATTATTTCTCTGTTCAGCCTTGTTGAGAAGATACCTTGGATTGTCAAAGCTTTTTGTTACGAATATACAGAATCATGGATTGTCAACGATAACTAAGACAGGGCATAAGCAAATGCCATTGTACAGCTAGAGGACAACAGAGGGGGTTATGCTTTCAAAAACAAAGCAGAGTATCTAGAAACTGTATACTACGGAGTAGGAGTAGCTGCTAACTGAGATACAACTGAGTGGCAGAGATACAACTGAGATACACAACTGTATACTACGAAAACTTGAGTACTCGTGGCAGGGGTGCTGCATCTGAAATATGAAATCTTAGGTCATTGCTTGCTCAGAGTACATGTTTTTGTCATCTTGCCATACCACAAGGATGGGTGGGCCCTAGTTCATATCCATTGGTCATAGCCCATAGGCCATACCCGGTGGTAGGGCCACACAAGTGGCAGCGGTGGCCCCCACTTTATATCCACAGACGTTGTCCCATGGATAGGAAAAAGCTCATCCACAAATAATGTCTAATCTAGTTTGCGCCACTCAGCGCTGCTCCAAGTCCAGCGCTGCTCCCACCTCCACCACCCAGCTGTTCCGGCCGAAGAAGGGAGGAACCCACGCCGCACGCCGCGCGCCGCGCCCCGTGCACCGCACAGGTTTCCCGCCATCCTTTCGCCGTCGCCGACGTCGTCGCGGCTGTCGGAGCGGGTGGTCCGTGGTCGGCACATTAATTCGCGCACACCTTGAATTTTCTGTGGACAACATAACATGGCAGGCAGAAAAAGAAAAGAGAGCAACGGAACATGTAGGGGGCTATAGCTATAGTTGAGCAGGGGGACGGCGGCTATAGCTCTTGCTGCACTAGTGTGAATTGTGAAAATAACGGAACGGCGCAGCTGAGAGCAACGGCCACCATTATATAACGTGGAGACATGCAAATATATCGGCTAATAAGTTTATCAGTCAACTACTTTTCGGTTATAGAAGAGTGTATTTATCTAACAATAAAATACATCAGACTATAATATGTTCCCACCGAACAATCCTGATATGCTATTGCTATTCTGCTTAGAGTATAATAAGCGGTTGTAAGCACGTTAAATGTTAAGGTATAGAGGAGAGAAGAGAGAGGACAAATAGACTTTAAGCTTACAACCAGTTTAGACATAAAAAAAAACAAAAAAAAATCATGAAAAAGACAAATGAGTCATGCATTAATAATAAAGACTCAAACACTATAAAGACTCAACCAGTTACGAACACTATATGTATATAGCTTGACCAATAAAATGAAGCTCCCTTGTCCAGAAGATGAAATCACCAGAAACATGATAACATCCGCGTAATCAGCAGGTCAGCCAGTCAGATAGTAATAACCATCACCGCAGCATCATCATTTTTCCTGTCCCTGGAGGGGAGGGACCGAGGAGGGAGTTGGCAAGCCGCAATGATAGGCGGCTGCCGGGTCCAATGGTGAAAGCAACAAGCAGGCAGGCAAGCAGGCACACTGGCAGTCTTCTGGTACGGACACAGTGATGGATGAGTCAGCAGAGTGAGAGAATCTCTCCATCTTGATCCTCCCGCGGATAAGATCGAGAGGTGGACGCGCAAGCGCCACCACATGCTCCTCGCCGACACCGCCCTATAAATCCCACGGCGCACCTCCTCGGAGTCCGGCACACCATAGTCCTCTTTCTCCCTTTGCTTGCTTCCTTCCTTTCTCCTCGACGACGGCGACGAAGAAGCACTCCACTCCAAGCACACACCGAGGCACCGACACGCGGCACACGGCAGCAGGCGAGAACGAACAAAAACAAGCAGACGATGGCTTCGTTTGCATCGACGGCGGCGGCGGTTCGTCCGATTCCGACCTGCGGCGCTCGGCGCGGCGGCCGGTGCGTGGCCCGCGCGTCCGCGGTGGCGGCTCCGGCACCGGCGGCGAGGACGCACTACGAGGTGCTCGGGGTCGGGGCCGGCGCGAGCAGGGGCGAGATCAAGGCGGCGTACCGGCGCCTGGCGAGGGAGGTGCACCCGGACGCCGCCGGCGGCCGCGGCGACGAGGGGTTCATCCGCCTGCACGCCGCGTACGCCGCGCTCGCGGACCCCGACGAGCGCGCGCGATACGACCGCGCCGCCGCCGTCGTCGCGCCGGTCCGGAGCGGGAGCTGGGCCGCGCCGTCCGGATCGGGGTCGGGGTTCCGGCCGCGGAGGTGGGAGACGGACCAGTGCTGGTAGAGTAGTAGCATAGCACCACGCCACGTGCGCCGCGTCCCTCCGCTGGAGCGTCGCCGACTCGCCGCCGGTGGAGACGTGGAGTGGGGAGAGTCCCCGGACCCGGAGCGGGTTCGCTGTCGGTGATCTGGTCCGGCCAGTTTGCCACCGGCGGACCATATTGAAGGCCGGACCACATGGGCTATCGGCCCTCACTGAAGATGGACCCCGTCGTAAACGGATCGCGATCCTGGCGGCCCACATGAGCTGGATCGTGGACGCTATGGGCCGGAGGATCTGTCGGGTGTCGGCCCTCACTTAGAATCTCTTGCCGTCATAGCTGCACCAAGAGAGTCATTTTTTTTTTTGACAACAGAAGAGAGACATTTTAAACATCTCTTGTGTACTACTACTAGTACATCCTAAAATGCTAGTAATTGCTATGCTTGTAAATTCGTGCGATTCTAAGTGAATATGGCTATTCTTCATCTATGCTATTTTTTTTTGACAAATATTTATCTATGTTCATATATCAACGGTAAATGATCAAACAAACGGCAGTTCCATATATTATTACAAAAAAAACGGTAGGGGTGTCTTTTCTTTATAACAACCGCCCAATACTTGCACGAAGAGAGGCAAGTTTCAACATCTCTTGTGTACTACCTGACCGGCTTGTAAATATGGGCGGTTGAGTTGTATGTGAATGAATGTAGATATCCTGGGATTTGGATAGTAAATTGTTTATCCAAGAGACGGCAAATCGTGAATGAATGTGCTGACGATGACAAGGATCCAGATCCCCAGTCAAAACAATAATTGGTTTTTGGTGTGTATAGATACGAATACAATACAAAAGACAGGGCAAGCCAACTAACAGCAGCTCTGTCAGTTCAGCAGCATCCATGTCGTCATTTCTCTCTTGGCTGCCTTCTGCTGCTCCTTCAATCCTCCTAGTACCACCATGCAGGCACTGAATTCAGCTGAGAGAACACAAGGTCCCCTTTCATCCGAAACATTATTACAGTCTGATGGCGAATTCCCTGATGGATCAGCTACTGAGCGAACGATTGGCGTCGACGGATGATATGATACGGCGCCGCCGCTGGCCACGGACGAGATGACGGACTCATCTCGTCCGGAGCAAGAGCAAGGAGACTAGAGGTGAATTCCGGACAACAGCTCGTATCCGCATCGCCGGAGCAGCTCACCTCACCTTACCTGGCCTGAATACACTTGGTGTTACCTCCATGGGAGCACTTCTCCCTCTTCTCTGCTTCTGCTGCTTCACATTACTCCTCCAAGGTAACCACTAATTTTCCCAGAGTCAACGCAACCAGCATGCTTAAACCAATTTGCCAAGCAAACAATAGAGCTTACACTTTCTGTTCCCTCTCTTTTTTTTTTGGAAAAAAGGAGAATCTTTTCAGTTCGATTCGAATTGTTTCTTGTGTTCCATTTCATGGAGTGTTTTTTTTCTTCTCCTCTTCCCTGAGTCAACGATCAAAATTTTCCATTGCTCTTATGCTCATCCGTCTGAGCTCCTGTTGCTTGAAAAATGTTCAGACAAGTTTTTTTTTTTATATATATATATACTAGATGTTCAGATAAGTGCACTGTCTCGTGATCACCAGGAGCAGTAGACGCCGCGACGTTCACCATCACCAACAGCTGCGGCTACACGGTGTGGCCAGGCATCCTCTCGAACGCCGGCGCGCCACCGCCGTCGACGACGGGCTTCGCGCTGGCCCCGGGGCAGTCGGCCGCGGTCACCGTGGCCGCGTCGTGGTCGGGCCGCATCTGGGCGCGCACGCTCTGCGCCACCACGTCCAACTCCACGGGCGGCGCCTTCGCGTGCGCCACCGCCGACTGCGGCTCGGGCGCCGTCGAGTGCTCCGGCCGCGGCGCCGCGCCGCCGGCCACCCTGGCCGAGCTCACGCTCGCCGGCGGCGGTACAGGCGGAGACGACTTCTACGACGTCAGCCTCGTGGACGGCTTCAACCTGCCGATGCTCGTCGCGCCGCGGGCGCCACCGGCCGCCAACGGGACTGGGAGCAGCAGCTGCCGGCCCACGGGGTGCGCCGCCGACCTGAACGCGGCGTGCCCCGAGGAGCTGCGCGTCGCCGCGGGCAACGCCTCGGGGGTTGCGCCGGCGGCCGTGGCGTGCAGGAGCGCGTGCGAGGCGTTCGCGGCGGCCGAGTACTGCTGCAGCGGCGCGTACGGGTCCCCGGCGACGTGCGCGCCCACGCCCTACTCCCGCTTCTTCAAGGCCGCGTGCCCCTCCGCCTACAGCTACGCGTACGACGACGCCACGTCCACCTTCACCTGCGCCTCCGCGGCCGCGGCCGCCGGCGGCGGCTACGACGTCGTCTTCTGCCCCAGCGCGTCCAGGTAACACGCCCGCCCGCCGCAGGCGACGCCGTGCCTCTTTCGTCGCAGGCGCCGGCACGTCCATTTGGCATCTCGCTTGCATTCGTTTTCTTGGATGGACGGACGTGGCGTGCATGTGGGCCCCGCCTGTATGTCTGTGCGTGCGTCACCACTCGCCGGTTTTTGTGAAAAAAGCTCCGATCCGTTCGTTTACCACGAATGGAAGGCAAATTCGCGAGTATAAATTTTAAAAAATGACGCCTCAAAATGAAGCAAAAGTCAAACGACCAGTTCAAATCCGCAGCATTTTGGCCAGTCTGATGGACACGCGATTTTATGTCCTTGTTCATCCAATCGGTCGATTGGTTAGTTGCGCAAGTTGCTGCTAGTTTTCAGCACAATCATTTTGCTTGCGATCACCCGTTTCAATCAAATCAAATCGATAAAATAAAAAAGGAGGCATCACCGCGATAGGGCTAGGGCCGTCGTGCGTTTACATGCCATCGCGCAGTCATGATCGGACGATCCTGATGCAAATTTTTAATTTTGAGATTGATTGTCCTCATTCTCTTATCCTAGTAGAATAAATTAATTAGCCGTAACAATTGTATATGGCGAAGTCATGGGTCCATGCTCATCTCATGTCTTGTCTCTGGGTTTCAATAACAATATTTTTAGTTTATTATTTTGAGTTTGGCTAGATTTATATTAAAAATATATCTATACAAATATATTGCATGATTAATCTTAATGGTTTTATATTCGGTATGACTAATATTTATATTTTTCGTAAGAGTAATCAACCTTAAAGCATTAGTTGACTAGTACTACTACTAAAGAGATGTGATTTTTGCCCCCCGGAGGCATTACATTTGGTCCATCATCATCAGCTAACTACATTGTCGGGCTGCTTGCGACTTGGCCGATGCAGACTAAAATCCGGCGGGAATCCCGAGGCGGCGGGCCTGCCGCCGGAGTTCTCTGGAGGCGACGACGCAGGCAGCTTGAGGACGACCAGGCACGCGGTGGCGGCGCTCATGCGGACGGTCGTCGTCGTCGTCGTCTTCTCGGCGATGTCGTGGCAGTGGTGGTGGTGGTGATCTCATCCCGGCAAGCATCGCCTACTTGGCTTTTAAAGTTTTGATGAAGGGAGAATTTTATTTTATTTTTTCTTTTTTGCTGCGGCCGAAGTTGAACAGCTAGCTGCTACACATATTGGTGGTAGATTTAGCCAGTTATTTTCATTACCTAAATATTATCAAGAGGATAGCGGCGGATTTTTGTTACGAAAAGATTCCTCATATTTCACTCAAGTCCTGTACAGAGCGTCCATCTGTACTACTCCGATCCCTTTTGTTTCACATTGTAAATCATTTTTTAGTTTGTCTAAATCAAATTTGCCAGTTTCAATAAGTTTTGTGTCAGTAGTCCTTCAGCACATCAAGCACGAGGCTGACCTTTGGGTGCAAGCTGGAGCTGTCAACCTTGGTTGCTTGTTTAGTGGACGAATCAGACCAGATGTCGGCGAGGCCCTGGTTTGCATCCTGCTGCGACGACTCATTGTAATCATACTCTGCTGCCTTTTTGATCAGGTGCAATTTAGATCGCCGTCTCCGGTGCACGAAAAACGCGCAGTAGCACCGAACGCGCACACGTACCTACAAAAATCTGGAAAAAAATCCAGAAAAAGGTGCGACAATCAGGGTTTCAACCCTGATGGGTAGCGTCCCACCGGACTGCCCTACCACTGGACCACGGGCCCACCATACTCTGCTGCCTAGTGAAAAATATTATCCTAAGTTTGTTTGTGGTGCGAGTTCATCGGTCGGCTCACTGTTAATCATGTGTCAGCATGCCATTCTTTTCCATTGGCATCGGCGTCGCCTCGCCAATAACAGACCAGCTGAGTTTGAGTCGGTTCCGTGGGATGGCAAGGTAAGGTAAATGCAAACCACTAATTAGGCTGAACTAGAGTTTGTGTAGGTACCAAGACAGACAAAAATCCCGTATCGCGTTGCATGGGAAAAATGGGCGTCCCTCAGAACCATCACATTCCTAAACACCAGGCAGTGAGTGGAGCTCCCCAACATCACATTTTCCTACTAAAACGGGAGCTAGCTAGACGACTTCAAACAAATCCGGAAGACGAGACCACGCCTACAGGCTACAGCTCGTCCTTGTCGTAGGACGGCTCCGACTCCTCCTTGGCCGGCTCCTTCTCTTCCACCTCCGGCTGCTCCTCGGCCTCGTCTTCCTCCTCCACAGTCGCGTCGGGGCTCAGATCCAGGCTCTTCTGCACCGACTTGTAGATGCTGGACGCGAACTCCTTGGGGTCGGCGAGGTTGAACCCGCTCTCCATCAGGGCCGTCTGGTACACCAGCCTCGCCGTGTGCTTCAGCTCCTCGCTCTGTTGTTTCCGTTGTTGATTGCAACGAGCAAACGAGTTAACATCAACCAATTAGCAACGTTCCATTTCATCCTCCCATCGATCAATTACTGAGTGTGTGCAGGTAAGTAAGGTAAAGGTACCTCGTTGTCCTGGGCGACCTTGTCGCGGAGCTCCTTGATGATGGGGTGCCTGGGGTTGATCTCGAGCACCCTCTTGCCACGCATGTACGCCTGCTTGCTCGAGTCCGACAGGGTCTGCGCCTGCATGATCTTCTCCATGTTGGAGCTCCACCCGTACTTGGAGGTGACCACGACGCAGGGGGTGTTGTCCAGCCGGTTGCTGATCTTCACCGAGTCCACGTTCTCGCTCTCCAGGGCCTTCTTCCACCAGTCGGTCAGCTCCTTGAACGACTCCTTGAGCTCCTTGAGCTTCGAGTCCTTGCCCAGCTTCAGGCCCTCCTTGGACACGTTCTGGAACTTCTTGTCCTCGTAGTCCATCAGGTATTGCATCAGGTACTCGTCCACAGGGTCAGTGAAGAAGATAACCTGCAGAAGTGTGACTTTAGTTCACAAGCTGTATCCAGATCCCAGACTATAAAGCCCAATGAAAAAGCAAAACTAAAAGGGGCAAACCATTTGATGCAGTGCCTCATCAGGTCTTGATTCCTGAATTAAGATCAGCAACATACCTCGTAGTTCTTCTTGGTTAGCCTCTCAAGGAATGGAGACTTCTCCAGCTGTTCTTTGCTGCTTCCTGTGATGTAGAAGATGTCTTTCTGCCCTGACTTCATCCTTGAAATGTACTCATCAAGGGAGGCAAGTTTGCCATCTGACTTGGTACTGTGGCAAGCAAATATAAGATCAGCTTTCTTTTGCCCAATACATATAATCAAAGATACAATTTAGGAAAGAGTAGGAAAGGGCAAACCTTTCAAATCTAAGAAGCTTCGCAAGGCGGTTCCTGTTAGTTGCGTCTTCAATGATACCCAGCTTGACTGATTTTCCAAACTCATTCCAAAATTTGGCGTACTGACCCTTCTTCTCCTCCATCTCACTTTTGTCTTCATCTGATTAGAGAAGATATTTTTAGTACTGTAATAATAATTATAGAGTATGTGTCTTGCATTCATTGCGTAAAACCCCATTACCTGTCTTATCCTTGTTGCTGTACTCATCAGGGTCTTCTTCAGCAAGCTTCCTAATCATATCAAGAGCTTTGCGGATCAGCTTCTTCTTGATGGTCTTGAGACTGCTATGTTGTTGAAGCATTTCTCTTGATACATTCAGGGGCAGTGTGTCTGAGTCAACAATACCCTAGAGAGAAAAACACTAAGATTTAGTATAATACATGTCTGAATTTAATTGTATATTTGCTCTTCAAGTAGCAATACAGTACCCTCAAGAAGCTGAGATACTTCGGAAGAAGGTCATCAAATTCATCAGAGATGAAAACTCTTCTAACATACAACTTGAGGTTTGACTTGTTACTGTTGTAGTAACTCTCATAGAGATCATGTGGAGCCTTCGGAGGAATGAAGAGCAAAGCTTTGAACTCAACATCTCCTTCAGCAGTGAAGTGGCTCCAACCCATAGGCTTGTCATCACCAAAGTCCTGAAAAAGAATTGTTAAGTTACACAAATGCTTCGCCAACATGACCCACAAACAAAGCTTTCTTTGGCTACAAAAACAACCATCGAGTACTACTAACTCAATGCTACAATACTTTACCTTGGCTAGTGAGTGGTAAAACTTTGAGTATTCTTCATCAGTAACCTCCTTTGGGCTGCGAAGCCATACAGCCTTCACATCATTCAGAAGTTCCCATTCAGAAGTCGTCTCCTTTATTGTCTTCGTCTTGGGCTTTTTCTCTTTCTCTTCGTCTTCTTCAGTCTCTTCCTCTGTAGTTTCTGGGGCTGTTAAGAAACACATGACACGTTAGGACCCACACACACAACTACCATCTCAGGAAAATAAACAACTTCACTAAAGACTTACTCGAATCCTCTTCATCACTTGTCTCATCCTCATCAGCTGGCACTTCAACATCAACCTCCTTGGTTGACCACAAATAGATAGGGAAGTTGATGAACTCAGAGTACTTCTTCACCAAATCCTGCATAAATGAGAATTCAAATTAAACACTTGTAACAACAAAAGCAAGTAGTGGACAAACAGGAAAGTTGATGAACTCAGATGCACAGACAGATATACTTGTCTTATAAGGTCTAAGAGAAGCGTTTCATTATAATGTGTCCAACCCAAGTAGTGGACAGGAAAAACAAGTACTCCAA
Source organism: Coix lacryma-jobi var. lacryma-jobi (assembly GCA_009763385.1). Taxonomy (NCBI): domain Eukaryota; kingdom Viridiplantae; phylum Streptophyta; class Magnoliopsida; order Poales; family Poaceae; genus Coix; species Coix lacryma-jobi. The sequence continues at coordinate 113,441 of VDCT01001214.1, forward strand.
TGTTTCATTAACTCACACAGTAACAGAAAAAATATCTTGTGATTAATGAATCCAATCAGTGAAAATGGAAAATTATTGCCAAGGACAGTTGCTAAGCAACCTGCCATCGCTGTAAAAATGAAACATATTGACCACATGACTTCTGAAAAGATCTTATTCAAATTCCTAGTAAGCACTGTTGGCCTCATGTCCAAGTCTAATATAAGATGCTGGTTTCAGATAACACTGTTGAACTTCAAGTTGAAACTACCTCAGTGCCCATTGTATATTTGCAGCAGAAGCTAATTAACCAAAATAAAAGACAAATGAATATGGTGATACCTTAAGCTTATCCTCTTCCAAGTACTCCTTGGCCTCATCTCGCAGATGTAATCTTATCTCAGTTCCACGGCCAAGAGGCTCGTTCCATGTATCCTCCGAGATAGCAAATGATCCATCAGCTTTTGATTCCCACACATATCTAAAAGAGTACAGCACAAAAATAGCGTGAGGCAAGAATATAGGTAAAACAAGAAATGGACGAAATAAAAACAGCAGCAATATCTTACTGTTTATCATCATTGTGCTTGCTGATCACTTCGACATAGTCAGCAACCAAGTACACAGAGTAGAAACCAACACCAAACTGTCCAATAAGATTGAGGTCACCTCCAGTCTGCATCTTTTCCACAAAAGCTGCAAAAGTTGCACGCAATTTAAATTATTCGAAAGCATAATCCTATTATATTGAACAAATATTGGATTGCAGTAATCAGCCAGAAAGGTGAAAGAACAGTACCTGAAGTTCCAGACTTAGCAATGGTTCCAAGGTTCTTAATAAGATCTTCCTTGGTCATACCAATACCCCTATCCCGAATGGAGAGGATCTTCTTCTCTTTGTCCAACTTAATCTGCATAAGCATATACCAGATGCCTTCAGGTCCAATTCTGAAGCAAGATATGCCAAACAAAAAAAATTGTCTCTCGACATTGAAATTACCTGAATCTCAAGCTTTGCAGTGTCACCTTCGCCCAGAACTTCCTTATCAGTAAGGGAAAGGAACCTAATCTTATCCAACGCCTACAGATATGCAGAACACCACAGTTAATTTCGAGCATCCACAATGCACATGCAGCATAAACACAGCGGTCAGATGCAATACGCACATCAGAGGCATTGGAGATGAGCTCCCTCAGGTAGATGTCCTTGTTGCTGTAGAGTGAGTTGATGATGATGTCCATGAGTCTGGACACCTCAGCTTGGAACTCAAACTTCTCGGCTGAGTTCCTGAGAGTCTTCCTAGAGATAGACTCGGCTTCCCTGCACCAATAAAATCATATTGTTCATAAAAGTGTCGATAACATGACAGTAATAATCAATATTGATCAGAATGCCGTGGGCACCTCTGGGCAACGTCAGAGTCGGTGGACAGGCCATGAGGAACAGCACCAAGCTTCTCCTCTACCTTCGGTGGGTTAGCTAGGTCATCGCTGCTCTCCTCGGCATTCACCTGTAGCTTCTTAGCTGCAGTATAGGCAGGGTCAGAACAAGATTGAAATTCCACAAGGATCAGAAGATTGAAGGTCCACTTATATGAAGGCTTTTGGTATGCAGGTACAGCACAGTAAATGGAAACCAGGGCGGCCACATGGTCCTTCAATTCACCAAGAGTAGTAATGATAGGCACATGTGGAGAGAGTCCTCAGATTTACTAAGAACAGTATGATATATACTAGAGCACTTGATCAGTCAAGTGAGCAGTACATTTACCCCGCAGACAAAGATCCAGGTAGGTCAAGACTAAAAATGGATAAGTTATTACAGGTCTAAACCCCATTAAAGCCCCAAATGGAACAAACCACATGCTCATCACCAGTAAAAGAAAATGTAAAGAGCCACATGACGGATCTGAGAACTAGTCAGCAATCTCGAACTCGAAACAAACCCTGCCATCACATTGGATCGAAGCGGCCAGGAGCCGCTCGCCTCCCCCCATCTAGCGGCAGTTCTAAACACGAGATCTGACAACAAATTGGAGTAGAAATTTCTATCAGAGATCGCATCTAGTGCCTACATCCTCTGCAGTCTGCCCCAACGCATCTGGCAGCTACGGCCGACTCCTTTCGGGTCGGAAATTTACCGCGCGATCCATCACACAGGGTGCTTATACGCAGACAAACGGGACAGAAAACACTACGCAAAACTAACATGATCCGACGTGCAGAGCTAATTACTGATCGGCCGAGACGAATCTGCCACCAATCGACTCGAAAACAGCGGGATCGACAAACCACACAGAAACATCAACTGAAAAAAAAAAAAAGGAAAACTGGAGATCTCCGGCGGGCGGGGACATGCCTGGGTCGGGAAGGCTGGTGAGGAGGAAGAGGAGGAGCAGCGCGGAGGAAAGCGCCCACTTGCGCATCGTCGCTTCACTTCACTCTACGGAGCACCACCAGTGATGAGTTCGTCGCGCTCTGCGCCGGAGACGAAAGGCCCTTTAAAACGGGGCCGGGCCGGGGACAGGAGACCCGTGCGCCCAGTCCACGCGGGTGCGATCCGGCCACGTGGAAGAGCGGACGGCGCCGATTGGATCCGGTCCACGTGGCGGTTTTTCACTGGGCGACGCCAGCGGCCTTGACGTGGTGCGAGAGCGAGTGGAGGGCCGCAAGCCGTCCGATGGGGAGATCTACGTGCTCCAAGGGCTGGGATCTCGTGCGCGCCTTGAATGGTGAACACGTGGAGCGATGTGATTGGTCGGAGGACGGGTCACCCACGTCGATGTGCTGCTAGAAAGTTCGAAGCGCGTGCTTACCGGATAATTTTGTTCAGGAAAGGCGGAGTTGTGGTGGGGCTGGAGCGACGGAGTGGCCCACAAGTCAGTCAACGGGCGTTGACGGGCGACCGGTCGATCGCCGTGCTTGAAACGCTAATTGTGCTGGACCTTAATTCTGATTGCACCATCAGGCATTTCCTCAATCTTCTCTTCTGAAGGCCAGAGCTCCAGTGGGATGCAAACTAGTGGCTTTACCTATAGCAGAGTAACATTTAGGAGGCTTTAGTTTATTTATTTTGTTCAAATACAAATCACACGTTGCACATGTATTTTAGTTCTTCATTCAGTCTTAGACTCTTAATGGGGGTTTTAGCAACTTCTTTTGAAAGAGAAGATTGTTTTACCAAATTGTTAAAGACATTTTTTATTTTTATTTTACCAAAAGAAAACGACTAGAGAGTTCATTTAGCATGTTTTTAGAGCTACACTTACAGGTTATTATAAAAAAATTTAGTTGATCTGAATATAACCTTAATTAAGAGAAGATACGACCAGTCATAATAAGAAGTTTAGTAGGACTTATACCTAGATTTAAGTGACTACTAACGTGCTTTGGCTGATGCAGCTGAACAAGACCTTAAGCTTGAGAGCATTCAGAACCTGAAATATCAACATTCAGAATCCGGTGTTTTCAAACACTCCAAACAGAAGAGTTTTAACTTTCAGGCTGAAAAAAAGGGAGTACCATATAGCATTGCTGATACAACAGAATCTTATATCAGACGTATAGAGTTTTAAACTTCCATTCCATGAAGGTTCCAATTGACACAACAAATAAAATATTTTACTAACGAGTGAAACAAATGAAACATTCAAAGAACGATCGAATATAGCCATACAGGTTCCCTCAGACTGACGGGCATAGCAGCAAAGAGACATGGCACATTAAACTTGACATCTCTACAAAATATTTACACAATGGATTTCGCCAACGATGCATCTAACTAGGCAACAGGGAACACATTAAACTTGAGATCTCTACAGAAAATCTGAGCATCTTAAACCTACCTATGCCAAATTTTAACTAGTCCAAAAACCTTCAGATCCGGTTCAGTTTTGCACTAGGTTCAGTTTTGACTTTTGAGCATCCATAATAAGCAAAATAAAACGAGGATGACCTGTCAGCTTTAGTAGAGCTAACAAACTGAATCGCCTCAGGCACCACAGAAGCATCATCTACATCGGCCACGCACATAGCAGTTCGAACCAGATGCAGTCCTGAATAGAAAAGGTAGCAGTTTGCACAGGGTTTCTTCGAGGCCGGACGGGAGACCCAGTAGTAGTCTTAGTCTCTGAAAAGGAGACCATAAACCCCACCAGGAGACAGGAGAACTGAAAAAATAGCAATAGGATTGGTGTTACTTGAGTTTAGAATGAAAAATTCAAATAACAAGAGACCACGATGTATCGGGCTTATTTGCTGTAAATTATACAAACAAAAGGGGGCGATCGAGTGCTAATGTACATATGAACTCATTCATATGGATATGGCTTGGGACTATCTGAAAAACAAGATATCACCTCATGTTTTTCTTTTTCTTGAATAAGTTGCATGATAAGAGACGAGCAATAGATACATACAGTAACTACCAACAATTTCACTACATGCCAGTACTGAGATCCTTTTCTTTCTTTCTTTTTGTTTCATCAGTGATCAAACTGGCATCCCCAGTATGTAACAACCTGGTTATTAGCTCTCTTAAGAGCAGAGTTAATCTCTTTTCAAAAAAAAAAAAACATGACATGTGTGTACTGTATCGTGCTTTGGCTGACTAAGATGGATATGAATGCAGCTGAGAGCATTCAGGCCCTGAAATATAAACATTCAGAATCCGGTGTCCAGGCTGAAAAAAGGACCCATATAGCATTTGCCGATACATCTGAATTTTATATCAGAGTAGAGTTATAAACGGTGGTAGACGACATAGCAGCAATGAGATATGGCAGATTAAACTTGAAGAGCTTTACAAAATACAGGATTCACACAAAGGATTTCGTGAACGATCTAACATTACAGTATTTACACAATGGATTTCGCAAGAACTAGGAGATCTCGTATGTCAAATTTAGCCAGTCCAACTCCTTCAGATCCGATTCAGTTTTGCACTTGATCAGATAGCATACTAAGCAAAATAAAACGATGATGACCTGTCAGCTTTAACAAACTGAATCGCCTCAGGCACCTCAAAAGCATCATCTACATCAGCCAGTACTCTCTCCATTCCAAATTATAAGTCAATCCAAAAATCATAGAGAATCAAAGTTTGATAAGTTTGACCAAATAATGTAATAACATCTATAATACCAACCAAGTATCTTTAGATTCTTTATTAGTTATATTTTCATATCTATTTGATGTCACACATCTTTATATTTCTCTCTAAACTTTTATCAAACTTGGAAAAAGTTTTGACTCCAAAGATTCTTGGAATGAGTACATGAGTACATCGATAAGCTATAGATACCACTACATATGATAGAAAAAAACTCATCGATGAAATGTCAGATAGCCACATTGTCAAAAACACTCATCCGGTAAGTTCAATGTAATGGTGTATCAGTGTATGCAATGGTGTTAGGGAAACAATAAGGAGCAGGCAGACCAGATACTTCTTATGAATAGAGACTGGACAGCACCACCGACTGTAACACAGGGTACCGTGGCACTCACTTCCTCAAGATGCTCAAGGAAGAATGAACATCTTTCTGACACCACTGGTGTAATCCACACCGATCTCAGCGTACCCCTTCTCCATGAACTGCTTCAAGCAGTCCTGCTCCATGTCCGCGATGTAATTGATGACGGCGTTAGTGTGAAGGAGCTTCTCTCTTATCTCAGGGTTGCCAGCACCAATGCATTCGGCGAGGGGGGGCACCTTCCGCATCGGACGTGTCATCATCAGTTGGATGTCAGAGAAGGGCACCCTCTCCTTCGTCACCAGGGCCCCTGCCGGCTCAGCCCTGTGCTCCTCCCTTGACTTCTTGCTCACCACTGGCAGCTTGATGGAGGATGCTGTCCTCGCCATGCCGGCCCTAGCAACCTCCTTGTTCCCCACAAAGGACACAAAGCCAGTCTTGGTGATGCTGATCTTGCCGATGGAGCTGCCGGCCGCCTCCTTGTTCCCCAGCCCAGCCTTGGTGACGCTGATCCCGCCGGCCTTGGAGATGCCGATCTCGCCGGTGGAGCTGCCCGCTGCCTCCTTGTTCCCCAGCTCAGCCTTGGAGACGCCGATCTCGCCGGTGAAGCTGCCGGCCGCCTCCTTGTTCCCCAGCTCAGCCTTGGAGACGCCGATCTCGCCGGTGAAGCTGACGGCCGCCTCCTTGTTCTCCAGTCCAGCCTTGGTGACGCCGATCCCGCCGGTGGAGCTACCGGCCGCCTCCTTGTTCCCCAGCACAGCCTTGGTGAGGCCGATCCCGCCAGTGGAGCTACCGGCCGCCTCCTTGCTCCCCAGCACAGCCTTGGTGAGGCCGATCCCGCCGGTGGAGCTGCCGGCCGGCTCCTTGCTCCCCAGCCCAGCGTTGGTGACGCTGATCGCGCTGCAGGTGGAGCTGCCGGCCTCCTCCTTGTTCCTCAGCTCAGTGTTGGTGACGACGATCCCGCCGCCGGTGAGGCTGCCGGTCTCCTCCAGCTCAGCCTTGGTGAAGCCGATTTCGCCGGTGAATCTGCCGGACGCCACCTTGTTCCCCAGCTCAGTGTTGGTGACGCCGATCCCGCCGGTGAAGCGGCCGACGGCCTTGTTCCTCGCAACCGCCATCTCGTACGTCGCACGCACAACCCCTCCCTCAGTGTCGATCCGCATCTTGCCCAACACCTCCCTCTTCATCTCTGACATGGCCTCTCACAAGCTATCTGCCTCGAACCCTAGATCTGGATTGGGGAACGGCGGCGGGGCTACGGTCTCGGTTGGTATAAGGAAGGACCGAGGGGTCGAAATATATAGTTCCCGCAACCCTAGACGCTATCGGGTCCTTTCCTTCTCGGCACCGGACTCACCTTTCGAGTTGCGAGTTCCGACTCCGATCCGCTCCTTCCTCCTCTCACACGCGCCGTTGATTCCGTTGCGATGCGGATCCCCAATCCACCACCGCACTCGCAACCGGCATCCGTATTGAAGTGGGACGCCTTTTGGGCCAACTGGGCCGGACCAACCCCGCCAGCTCTCCTGACTTGCAGGCCCGTAACATCCTTGTTTACTTACTAGGAGTAAAAAGTCCATTTATCCTCTTTCAATTTGTGTGAAAGTCTGTTTTTTCTTTCTAAACTCCAAAACTGCATAAACCATCTTTCTCACTTTTTTAAACAACTAGTAAATATATCTATGCATTACAATAGGAAACAAAAAAGCTATCAAATGTTCAATTTGTTTCGTTGTTTGTTTCAGCTACAATGGCTGCAACAGGTGCTACTTTTGATTATCACAAATGAATAAATTTGTTAATAAAAAGAAGGACGTCGATTTTACATAAAATTTTATTATTTCTATAAAATTTAAAAGTTTAACTTTATATAATAGTATATTTTAGTAATAATAATATGGTAATGTCTTACTAATTATGTATTGAATAAAAAATATAACTTTGATACATTGTTTTATTTTGTTGTAATACATAAAATAATTTTTATATTTTAGTTTTTTAATAGCAATTGTAAGCCGAGCTGGGATATAAAAAGCTTAACCCGAGGCCACGTTAGGTTTGTGGTAGCTCGAGAACGAGTTGCTCATCAAAATAGGGAGAGATGTCATGACACTATCAGCCCCAGACATGAGCATGCTAGACGGGGCATAGTCACAACGATCAGATATGGCGAAGGATCAACAAGGATTAGTGGCCGCTAGGCTAGCAATTAGGGGCTAAAAATTAGAATTATTATCTCCATGTGCATCCGTGGGACTGCAGACCTTCAGTCTGATTAAAATTAATTGGTGCTTTATCACTGTATTGTATTGTAGTGTCGCTCTATTCGCTTAAACTTGTTCCGGTTGTTTCAATAATATTATGCGAGAGAGAATAAGTCACAATAACGAACAACTTATAGACTATGACAGATTATCTGGTTTGTCTCATTACAGTTTGGGTGCACACGGACATGAAGATGCTTACCGGGAGAATCACTTCTTGGCTCCATCTTGGCTGCTGCAGTAAACTAACTGGGATACATGTTAGGTTACCCAGAGGAGAGCCTCTTTAGGAAGAATGGTATTGGCTCTCAATTACAACTTACCAAAGTAGCATTCTTATTGGCTATCGAGGAGAGAGATCAAATAGCTAGCTATTGTGAAGTCGCTAGCTATTTGATCTCTCTCCTCGATAGCCAATAAGAGTGCTACTTTTATATTATTTTTATACATCATCTCGCTAGCTATTTGTAAAGTGCTATTGAGAGCCAATAGAATTACTTCTAGCTAGTTATTTGATAACCATTGCGGATGGCCTAAGCAAAATAAAACGATGATGACCTGTCAGCTTTAACAAACTGAATCGCCTCAGGCACCTCAGAAGCATCATCTACATCAGCCACGCATACAGATTACTCAGTACTCCCTCTATCTCAAATTGTAAGTCATTCTAAAAATCTTAGAGAATCAAAATTTGCTAAATTTGACCAAATTTATATAAGAATGTAATAACATATATGATACCAACCAAGTATCATTAGATTCTTTATTAGTTATATTTTCATAGTAAATCTATTTGATGTCACACATCTTTGTATTTTTCTCTAAACTTTTATCAAACTTAGAAAAAGTTTTGACTCTCCAATTTTTTTTTTTGGAATGACTTATAATTTAGAGCAGAAGGAGTACATCGATAAGCTATAGATACCACTACATATGATAGCTAATTATATATAAAAAAACTCATCGATGAGATGTCAGATAACCACATTGTCAAAAACACTCATCCTGTAAGTTCAATGAATGGTGTGTTAGAAATAAAGGCAATTTCCATGTCATTTTAATTCCGTAAATTAACATTATGATGACGACATAATAGAAATAATATAAAAGTGATTTCATAATATCACATATGACCATAGCAGTACGGAACATATGTGAAACAAACATGTGAATCATATATATGATGATAAAACATAATATATCATCTACTGCAGAAAAGCATGTGAAACAATATAACAGACTTACTGAAACATATATGCAACAACTACTGAAACAACGAATCAGAGCTACTGCAACATTCAGGAAATATGTAACAGACAGTAGACCAGAATATATAGCTGACAGCAACACTGCATAACTTACGAAACAATAGAAGACAACTACTGCAACATATTCAACAGTACTACTGAAACAACATGACGGAACAAAATACTGAGTTACGAAAAACAAAGAGAAGATGAACAGTTCATACCCGCCCATCCTTAGCGCAGATCCAGATCCTTGTCCAACTTCCTTGGTCATGTCGCAGTAGATGAAGACGAAGACCAATCACCGGGAAGAAGACGAAGATGAAGACCAATCACCGGGAAGAAGACGAAGATGATGACCAATCACCGGGAAGAAGACGAAGCTGAAGACAGTGATCCTCCTGAAGAAGAAGAACAGCGACGGCGAAGATCGTTCGGGCAGTCGCGTAGTCGCTCCCCAAAAACCTAATTGTCGATCCCTCGTGCAAGGTCTCGATCGACACCGGCTCCGGAGGCACCTGCCCTCTCGCTACTATGCCTTGAATTGACAGTTTTGCGTGAGGTGAGATTCACTCAAGTCCTTTGCTGGTACTAGGCTGCAACAGACATCCCCGCTGTTTGAAGCATATAAGTCACACTTCAGTGCCTTTCATGAGTATTTAGGGACCGCCCAAATCCCATAGACTGTGACTAGCAGTCTGACTCATATAGGTGTATTCCTCATAAGATGTTCTGTAGGACAACATCTCATCTTTAAAAGACTCTCGGAATACATTAAGGTAAATACCAACCTGCCTTACAGAAGGAAAGTTATGCATCAGAGATGGGTTCGAAAGGGAACTTTCCTCTCAATCTACTCATAGCTTGTTTCACCACTCTACTTCACGGGATCTCCGATCACATAGAGCAGGTTACCACTATAGTAGATTTTCATATGGGTCTCATACCCATCTCCCTCGATGCATTTTCTATCACATTTCGTGACAATCCCTTAGTGAATTGATCTGCCAGATTATTCGACGTGTGGACATAATCCAACGTTATAACTCCGGAGGTTTTCAGTTTTCTGACAGATTTCAATCTTCTCTTTACATGCCTTGTAGACTTCATGTTACTCCTGGAACTGTTGACCTTCGCAATCACAGTTTGATTGTCACAGTTCATGGAAATAGCCGGAATCGATTTTTCAACCACCGGTAAATCCAACAGGAGTTCACGAAGCCACTCGGCCTCAGCCCCAGCAGTGTCTAACGCTGTGAGTTCTGCTTCCATGGTAGACTTCGTAATGAGAGTCTGCTTGCAAGACTTCCAGGAAACAGCGCCACCTCCAAGCAGGAACACATATCCGCTTGTGGCTCTAAGCTCATCAGCATCAGAAATCCAGTTGGCATCACAATAGCCTTCTAGCACTTTTGGGTGACCGGTATAGTGAATACCGTAAGTCATAGTACCTTTCAGGTACCGCAACACTCTCTCAAGAGCACGCCAGTGATCATCTCCAGGTTTGGACACAAACCTGCTCAGCTTGCTCACAACATATGAGATGTCAGGCCTTGTTGCACTCGCAAGGTACATTAGCGAGCCAATGATCTGGGAGTATGTCAATTGATCCCTTGCTATTCTTCGGTTTTTCCGCAATAGCACGCTAGGATCATAAGGTGTAGGAGCAGGGTTACAGTCACTATAACCAAAGCGACTTAACACCTTTTCCACATAATGGGACTGCAACAAAGTCACCCCACCATCACCTTCTCTAATTAACTTGATGTTCAGAATAACATCAGCTTCTCCCAAATCTTTCATGTCAAAGTTACTTGACAAGAGTTTCTTAACTTCCTCAATCACATTGAGGTTTGATCCAAAGATCAATATGTCATCAACATAAAGGCACAACATAACAGCCTCACCCCCACCATACCTATAATACACACATGTGTCAGCTTCGTTCACAACAAAGCCAGCAGCTAGTAGAGTATTATCAAATTTTTCATGTCATTGCTTAGGTGCTTGTTTCAGGCCATATAATGACTTTAACAACCTGCACACCTTGTTCTCTTGACCATCCGCAATGAAGCCCTCTGGCTGATCCATATAGATCTCCTCATCCAACTCTCCATTTAGGAAAGCAGTCTTTACATCCATCTGATGAATGATAAGACCATATGAGGCTGCCACGGCAATCAAAGTGCGAATTGTAGTCAAACGAGCAACTGGTGAATAGGTGTCAAAGAAATCTTCACCCTCCTTTTGGGTGTATCCTTTAGCCACAAGCCTTGCCTTGTACCTCTCAACGGTACCATCAGGCCTAAGCTTTTTCTTGAATATCCATTTGCAACCTATAGGTTGACAACCATAAGGACGGTCAACGACCTCCCAAGTTCCATTAGACATAATAGATTCCATCTCACTCCTGACAGCTTCCTTCCACAAGTCAGCATCAGGAGAGGAATAAGCCTGTCTAATGGTGGTTGGTGTGTCTTCCACAAGGTACACTATATAGTCATCACCAAAGGATTTTGCAGCCCTTTGTCTCTTACTCTTTCGAGTAACTATAGTGTCATCCTCCTCAGGTATGTGCACATGAGTATCCTCAGCATGATCTATTTGTTCTGGTTCATAGGGAATTATAGTCTCATGACTTGTTTCACTTGTTTCACTAGGTGTATTCTTCATTGGAAATTCATTCTCAAAAAATGTTGCGTCTCTCGATTCCATGATTGTATCAACATACACATCAGGAATATCAGATTTAATAATTAAGAACCTATACCCAACGCTGTGAAAAGCATAACCTAGGAAAATACAATCAACTGTTTTAGGTCCAAGTTTACGCTTCTTGTTGATTGGCACATTCACCTTAGCCAAACAACCTCAAGTGCGTAAATATGAGAGATTTAATCTTCTCTTTTCCCATTCCTCGAATGGTGTGATCTCTTTGTTCTTTATTGGAACCCTGTTCAGGACATGACAAGCTGTCAAAATCGCCTCACCCCACCATTCCTTGGATAATCCCGCTGTACTCAACATTGCATTCACAAGCTCTGTTAGAGTGCGGTTTTTCCTTTCAGCAATCCCATTGGATTGTGGTGAGTATGGTGGTGTCCTCTCATGAACAATCCCATGTTCCACACAGAACTCATTGAACACATTAGAGAAATACTCTCCACCTCGATCGGACCTTAAACGTTTTATTTTCCTCTCAAGTTGGTTCTCTACTTCAGCTTTATAGGCCTTAAAATAATTAAACGCTTCATCTTTTGATTTTAAGAGATACACATAGCAGAACCTAGTGGAGTCATCTATAAAGGTGAGAAAGTATTTTTTACCGCCTTTAGTCAAAATTCCGTTCATCTCGCATAGATCGGAATGCACAAGTTCTAGAGGTGCCAAGTTCCTCGCCTCAGCAGCCTTGTGTGGCTTGCGAGGTTGTTTCGATTCAACACACACATGGCACTTAGACTTTTTGACTAAATTAAATTTAGGAATTAAATTCAGATTTGCTAACCGCATTAAACAGCCAAAACTTGCATGACAGAAACGTGAATGCCATAAATCTGACTCATCAGAAATATTAACAGAATTCACCAGTTTATTACACACATCATGCAACGATAAGCGGAACAAACCTCCGCAATCATACCCTTTACCAATAAACAAACCATGTTTAGACAGAACACATTTATTCGACTCAAGAACAACTTTGTAGCCATCTCGGCATAACATGGAAGCACTAACAAGATTTTTCTTGATAGAGGGCACATGCTGCACGCTCTTCAATGGCACTGTCTTTCCCGAAGTAAACTTCAGAATGACTGTACCAACACCAAGAACATGAGCACGCGACCCATTTCCCATCAACAAGGCGCCAGACCTCCCGACCTGGTAGGAGGAAAATAGAGATACATCAGCACACACATGTATATTTGCACCACTGTCCATCCACCACTCAGGTGAATTACAAACGGAAAGAACGAATGGTAAAGAATTACCATACCCAGATGTTCCTTCACCATTGTCAGTAGTAACAACATTTGCTGATTTATTGTCCCGGTGGTATTTGCGATCAGGACACTCACTTGCCCAATGCGCATCACTACCACAGACAAAGCATCCTCCCTTCTTGTTGTTGTTGTCCTTTTTCTTAAATTGTGTTGTCTGATTGGTCTTAGGAATGTTCTGTTGCTTGTTCTGGTTTTTCTTCTTTTTGTACTTGCGGAATTTGGAGTTTCTCTTCTGCACCACATTGGCAGTAGAGGTCTCAACATCTTTTCCATTGTCCTTTGCTCTCGCCCTCTCCTCAACATCAAGAGTGCCAATGAGCTCTTCCACATTGAACTCTTGTCTCTTATGTTTGAGAGAGGTAGCAAAGTCCTTCCATGACGGTGGCAGCTTAGCGATAATACCGCCAGCCACAAACTTGTCAGGAAGAGGACAAGGAAAAAGCTCAAGTTCCTTTGCTAGTGCCTGAATCTCATGAGCCTGTTCCACAACAGATCGGTTCTCAACCATCTTGTAGTCATACAGTTGCTCCATAAGATACAGCTCGCTACCAGCATCGGTAACTCCAAACTTTCCCACAAGTGCATCCCACAGCTCTTTACCCGTGGGAAGTATGATGTAGCTTTTCTGGAATTTTGCATCAAGTGCGCTAATCACTGCTCCTCGAAAGAGGTTGTCATCAGCCTTAAACTTAGCCTCATCCTCAGGAGACAAGTTATCAGGCTTGCCCTCAATCACATGAAAGCATGACATAGCAATTAGCCACAATTCCATCTTAGCTCTCCATATCAAGAAGTTTTTCCCATCAAAAGCATCAGGTTTTAACACGGCAGCAAAACCACTGACACAAAAATGCCTATAATTAGGTTTTTGGATTGTTAGAAATAAAGGCAATTTCCATGTCATTTTAATTCCGTAAATTAACATTATGATGACGACATAATAGAAATAATATAAAAGTGATTTCATAATATCACATATGACCATAGCAGTACGGAACATATGTGAAACAAACATGTGAATCATATATATGATGATAAAACATAATATATCATCTACTGCAGAAAAGCATGTGAAACAATATAACAGGCTTACTGAAACATATATGCAACAACTACTGAAACAACGAATCAGAGCTACTGCAACATTTAGGAAATATGTAACAGACAGTAGACCAGAATATATAGCTGACAGCAACACTGCATAACTTACGAAACAATAGAAGACAACTACTGCAACATATTCAACAGTACTACTGAAACAACATGACGGAACAAAATACTGAGTTACGAAAAACAAAGAGAAGATGAACAGTTCATACCCGCCCATCCTTAGCGCAGATCCAGATCCTTGTCCAACTTCCTTGGTCATGTCGCAGTAGATGAAGACGAAGACCAATCACCGGGAAGAAGACGAAGATGAAGACCAATCACCGGGAAGAAGACGAAGATGATGACCAATCACCGGGAAGAAGACGAAGCTGAAGACAGTGATCCTCCTGAAGAAGAAGAACATCGACGGCGAAGATCGTTCGGGCAGTCGCGTAGTCGCTCCCCAAAAACCTAATTGCCGATCCCTCGTGCAAGGTCTCGATCGACACCGGCTCCGGAGGCACCTGCCCTCTCGCTCCTCCGTGCGCGCGGATGAACGAGATGGGAAAGCCTTTCCTGCAGCGGAACTGAGCTCTGGAATGTGTTCGGGTTGGAGAGGAAGAAGGAAGGGCATTCAGCCTTGCGCACAGGAGGAGGCGTTGCTCCTTTTATTCCCGTACGGGCGCAGGGAGAGCGCAGGAGATGAGGAGACAGGCAATTAAATGAGTTAAAACTTCCTTCATCATGGTGAGATAAAGAGTTGTAACTCCCGTGATTAAGGCATGGTTAGTGCGGCGTGATTATTGCGTATTAAAACAAAATTAACACGCCACGCCCACCTGCCTGCCACGCCCCGGCCCGTGCCCGGCCCGGCCGGCCGGCGGCGGCGGCGGCGCGCGCGCGCGTGTGGCACGCCTTGATCCGTTTCACAACTTCTCAAATTAGATGGAATAAATCCCACCATATAAGTTGAGTCAACGTCCCTTTAAATTCCAATCCGGTACAAACAATAATTCTCACAATTACACCGTAGAGTTATTGATTCATTAAATATATTAATGGGCCTGACCCAAAATAAATCTAACATGGTGTATCAGTGTATGCAATGGTGTTAGGGAAACAATAAGGAGCAGGCAGACCAGATAATAAATGATAGTATATATCAAATGATAAACCAATAGTTCACAGTACCAGACTCGAAACACATCACATACTAATAGATAACCAAATAGTTCAGCATATAGCAGATAACGAGTTCAGGACACCACCAGACATAACATACCAGCATCAAAGAACAGTAACATATTATACTACTTATGAATAGAGACTGGACAGCACCACCGACTGTAACACAGGGTACCGTGGCACTCACTTCCTCAAGATGCTCAAGGAAGAATGAACATCTTTCTGACACCACTGGTGTAATCCACACCGATCTCAGCGTACCCCTTCTCCATGAACTGCTTCAAGCAGTCCTGCTCCATGTCCGCGATGTAATTGATGACGGCGTTAGTGTGAAGGAGCTTCTCTCTTATCTCAGGGTTGCCAGCACCAATGCATTCGGCGAGGGGGGGCACCTTCCGCATCGGACGTGTCATCATCAGTTGGATGTCAGAGAAGGGCACCCTCTCCTTCGTCACCAGGGCCCCTGCCGGCTCAGCCCTGTGCTCCTCCCTTGACTTCTTGCTCACCACTGGCAGCTTGATGGAGGATGCTGTCCTCGCCATGCCGGCCCTAGCAACCTCCTTGTTCCCCACAAAGGACACAAAGCCAGTCTTGGTGATGCTGATCTTGCCGATGGAGCTGCCGGCCGCCTCCTTGTTCCCCAGCCCAGCCTTGGTGACGCTGATCCCGCCGGCCTTGGAGATGCCGATCTCGCCGGTGGAGCTGCCCGCTGCCTCCTTGTTCCCCAGCTCAGCCTTGGAGACGCCGATCTCGCCGGTGAAGCTGCCGGCCGCCTCCTTGTTCCCCAGCTCAGCCTTGGAGACGCCGATCTCGCCGGTGAAGCTGACGGCCGCCTCCTTGTTCTCCAGTCCAGCCTTGGTGACGCCGATCCCGCCGGTGGAGCTACCGGCCGCCTCCTTGTTCCCCAGCACAGCCTTGGTGAGGCCGATCCCGCCAGTGGAGCTACCGGCCGCCTCCTTGCTCCCCAGCACAGCCTTGGTGAGGCCGATCCCGCCGGTGGAGCTGCCGGCCGGCTCCTTGCTCCCCAGCCCAGCGTTGGTGACGCTGATCGCGCTGCAGGTGGAGCTGCCGGCCTCCTCCTTGTTCCTCAGCTCAGTGTTGGTGACGACGATCCCGCCGCCGGTGAGGCTGCCGGTCTCCTCCAGCTCAGCCTTGGTGAAGCCGATTTCGCCGGTGAATCTGCCGGACGCCACCTTGTTCCCCAGCTCAGTGTTGGTGACGCCGATCCCGCCGGTGAAGCGGCCGACGGCCTTGTTCCTCGCAACCGCCATCTCGTACGTCGCACGCACAACCCCTCCCTCAGTGTCGATCCGCATCTTGCCCAACACCTCCCTCTTCATCTCTGACATGGCCTCTCACAAGCTATCTGCCTCGAACCCTAGATCTGGATTGGGGAACGGCGGCGGGGCTACGGTCTCGGTTGGTATAAGGAAGGACCGAGGGGTCGAAATATATAGTTCCCGCAACCCTAGACGCTATCGGGTCCTTTCCTTCTCGGCACCGGACTCACCTTTCGAGTTGCGAGTTCCGACTCCGATCCGCTCCTTCCTCCTCTCACACGCGCCGTTGATTCCGTTGCGATGCGGATCCCCAATCCACCACCGCACTCGCAACCGGCATCCGTATTGAAGTGGGACGCCTTTTGGGCCAACTGGGCCGGACCAACCCCGCCAGCTCTCCTGACTTGCAGGCCCGTAACATCCTTGTTTACTTACTAGGAGTAAAAAGTCCATTTATCCTCTTTCAATTTGTGTGAAAGTCTGTTTTTTCTTTCTAAACTCCAAAACTGCATAAACCATCTTTCTCACTTTTTTAAACAACTAGTAAATATATCTATGCATTACAATAGGAAACAAAAAAGCTATCAAATGTTCAATTTGTTTCGTTGTTTGTTTCAGCTACAATGGCTGCAACAGGTGCTACTTTTGATTATCACAAATGAATAAATTTGTTAATAAAAAGAAGGACGTCGATTTTACATAAAATTTTATTATTTCTATAAAATTTAAAAGTTTAACTTTATATAATAGTATATTTTAGTAATAATAATATGGTAATGTCTTACTAATTATGTATTGAATAAAAAATATAACTTTGATACATTGTTTTATTTTGTTGTAATACATAAAATAATTTTTATATTTTAGTTTTTTAATAGCAATTGTAAGCCGAGCTGGGATATAAAAAGCTTAACCCGAGGCCACGTTAGGTTTGTGGTAGCTCGAGAACGAGTTGCTCATCAAAATAGGGAGAGATGTCATGACACTATCAGCCCCAGACATGAGCATGCTAGACGGGGCATAGTCACAACGATCAGATATGGCGAAGGATCAACAAGGATTAGTGGCCGCTAGGCTAGCAATTAGGGGCTAAAAATTAGAATTATTATCTCCATGTGCATCCGTGGGACTGCAGACCTTCAGTCTGATTAAAATTAATTGGTGCTTTATCACTGTATTGTATTGTAGTGTCGCTCTATTCGCTTAAACTTGTTCCGGTTGTTTCAATAATATTATGCGAGAGAGAATAAGTCACAATAACGAACAACTTATAGACTATGACAGATTATCTGGTTTGTCTCATTACAGTTTGGGTGCACACGGACATGAAGATGCTTACCGGGAGAATCACTTCTTGGCTCCATCTTGGCTGCTGCAGTAAACTAACTGGGATACATGTTAGGTTACCCAGAGGAGAGCCTCTTTAGGAAGAATGGTATTGGCTCTCAATTACAACTTACCAAAGTAGCATTCTTATTGGCTATCGAGGAGAGAGATCAAATAGCTAGCTATTGTGAAGTCGCTAGCTATTTGATCTCTCTCCTCGATAGCCAATAAGAGTGCTACTTTTATATTATTTTTATACATCATCTCGCTAGCTATTTGTAAAGTGCTATTGAGAGCCAATAGAATTACTTCTAGCTAGTTATTTGATAACCATTGCGGATGGCCTAAGCAAAATAAAACGATGATGACCTGTCAGCTTTAACAAACTGAATCGCCTCAGGCACCTCAGAAGCATCATCTACATCAGCCACGCATACAGATTACTCAGTACTCCCTCTATCTCAAATTGTAAGTCATTCTAAAAATCTTAGAGAATCAAAATTTGCTAAATTTGACCAAATTTATATAAGAATGTAATAACATATATGATACCAACCAAGTATCATTAGATTCTTTATTAGTTATATTTTCATAGTAAATCTATTTGATGTCACACATCTTTGTATTTTTCTCTAAACTTTTATCAAACTTAGAAAAAGTTTTGACTCTCCAATTTTTTTTTTGGAATGACTTATAATTTAGAGCAGAAGGAGTACATCGATAAGCTATAGATACCACTACATATGATAGCTAATTATATATAAAAAAACTCATCGATGAGATGTCAGATAACCACATTGTCAAAAACACTCATCCTGTAAGTTCAATGAATGGTGTGTTAGAAATAAAGGCAATTTCCATGTCATTTTAATTCCGTAAATTAACATTATGATGACGACATAATAGAAATAATATAAAAGTGATTTCATAATATCACATATGACCATAGCAGTACGGAACATATGTGAAACAAACATGTGAATCATATATATGATGATAAAACATAATATATCATCTACTGCAGAAAAGCATGTGAAACAATATAACAGACTTACTGAAACATATATGCAACAACTACTGAAACAACGAATCAGAGCTACTGCAACATTCAGGAAATATGTAACAGACAGTAGACCAGAATATATAGCTGACAGCAACACTGCATAACTTACGAAACAATAGAAGACAACTACTGCAACATATTCAACAGTACTACTGAAACAACATGACGGAACAAAATACTGAGTTACGAAAAACAAAGAGAAGATGAACAGTTCATACCCGCCCATCCTTAGCGCAGATCCAGATCCTTGTCCAACTTCCTTGGTCATGTCGCAGTAGATGAAGACGAAGACCAATCACCGGGAAGAAGACGAAGATGAAGACCAATCACCGGGAAGAAGACGAAGATGATGACCAATCACCGGGAAGAAGACGAAGCTGAAGACAGTGATCCTCCTGAAGAAGAAGAACAGCGACGGCGAAGATCGTTCGGGCAGTCGCGTAGTCGCTCCCCAAAAACCTAATTGTCGATCCCTCGTGCAAGGTCTCGATCGACACCGGCTCCGGAGGCACCTGCCCTCTCGCTCCTCCGTGCGCGCGGATGAACGAGATGGGAAAGCCTTTCCTGCAGCGGAACTGAGCTCTGGAATGTGTTCGGGTTGGAGAGGAAGAAGGAAGGGCATTCAGCCTTGCGCACAGGAGGAGGCGTTGCTCCTTTTATTCCCGTACGGGCGCAGGGAGAGCGCAGGAGATGAGGAGACAGGCAATTAAATGAGTTAAAACTTCCTTCATCATGGTGAGATAAAGAGTTGTAACTCCCGTGATTAAGGCATGGTTAGTGCGGCGTGATTATTGTGTATTAAAACAAAATTAACACGCCACGCCCACCTGCCTGCCTGCCTGCCTGCCTGCCTGCCTGCCTCGCCACGCCACGCCACGCCCCGGCCCGGCCCGAGCCCGTGCCCGTGCCCGGCCCGGCCGGCCGGCGGCGGCGGCGGCGCGCGCGCGCGTGTGGCACGCCTTGATCCGTTTCACAACTTCTCAAATTAGATGGAATAAATCCCACCATATAAGTTGAGTCAACGTCCCTTTAAATTCCAATCCGGTACAAACAATAATTCTCACAATTACACCATAGAGTTATTGATTCATTAAATATATTAATGGGCCTGGCCCAAAATAAATCTAACAATCCCCACCAAACTCTAGGGTTAATAACTGTGAAATTCCAGAATCTCAATTCTTTGATATACCAGTGTTTCGATGGAGACTGTTAAGTTGAACATCCACCTAGAGCAAGAGTTTTACTCAGTTACAACTGAACAATGGACTATGCCTTGAATTGACAGTTTTGCGTGAGGTGAGATTCACTCAAGTCCTTTGCTGGTACTAGGCTGCAACAGACATCCCCGCTGTTTGAAGCATATAAGTCACACTTCAGTGCCTTTCATGAGTATTTAGGGACCGCCCAAATCCCATAGACTGTGACTAGCAGTCTGACTCATATAGGTGTATTCCTCATAAGATGTTCTGTAGGACAACATCTCATCTTTAAAAGACTCTCGGAATACATTAAGGTAAATACCAACCTGCCTTACAGAAGGAAAGTTATGCATCAGAGATGGGTTCGAAAGGGAACTTTCCTCTCAATCTACTCATAGCTTGTTTCACCACTCTACTTCACGGGATCTCCGATCACATAGAGCAGGTTACCACTATAGTAGATTTTCATATGGGTCTCATACCCATCTCCCTCGATGCATTTTCTATCACATTTCGTGACAATCCCTTAGTGAATTGATCTGCCAGATTATTCGACGTGTGGACATAATCCAACGTTATAACTCCGGAGGTTTTCAGTTTTCTGACAGATTTCAATCTTCTCTTTACATGCCTTGTAGACTTCATGTTACTCCTGGAACTGTTGACCTTCGCAATCACAGTTTGATTGTCACAGTTCATGGAAATAGCCGGAATCGATTTTTCAACCACCGGTAAATCCAACAGGAGTTCACGAAGCCACTCGGCCTCAGCCCCAGCAGTGTCTAACGCTGTGAGTTCTGCTTCCATGGTAGACTTCGTAATGAGAGTCTGCTTGCAAGACTTCCAGGAAACAGCGCCACCTCCAAGCAGGAACACATATCCGCTTGTGGCTCTAAGCTCATCAGCATCAGAAATCCAGTTGGCATCACAATAGCCTTCTAGCACTTTTGGGTGACCGGTATAGTGAATACCGTAAGTCATAGTACCTTTCAGGTACCGCAACACTCTCTCAAGAGCACGCCAGTGATCATCTCCAGGTTTGGACACAAACCTGCTCAGCTTGCTCACAACATATGAGATGTCAGGCCTTGTTGCACTCGCAAGGTACATTAGCGAGCCAATGATCTGGGAGTATGTCAATTGATCCCTTGCTATTCTTCGGTTTTTCCGCAATAGCACGCTAGGATCATAAGGTGTAGGAGCAGGGTTACAGTCACTATAACCAAAGCGACTTAACACCTTTTCCACATAATGGGACTGCAACAAAGTCACCCCACCATCACCTTCTCTAATTAACTTGATGTTCAGAATAACATCAGCTTCTCCCAAATCTTTCATGTCAAAGTTACTTGACAAGAGTTTCTTAACTTCCTCAATCACATTGAGGTTTGATCCAAAGATCAATATGTCATCAACATAAAGGCACAACATAACAGCCTCACCCCCACCATACCTATAATACACACATGTGTCAGCTTCGTTCACAACAAAGCCAGCAGCTAGTAGAGTATTATCAAATTTTTCATGTCATTGCTTAGGTGCTTGTTTCAGGCCATATAATGACTTTAACAACCTGCACACCTTGTTCTCTTGACCATCCGCAATGAAGCCCTCTGGCTGATCCATATAGATCTCCTCATCCAACTCTCCATTTAGGAAAGCAGTCTTTACATCCATCTGATGAATGATAAGACCATATGAGGCTGCCACGGCAATCAAAGTGCGAATTGTAGTCAAACGAGCAACTGGTGAATAGGTGTCAAAGAAATCTTCACCCTCCTTTTGGGTGTATCCTTTAGCCACAAGCCTTGCCTTGTACCTCTCAACGGTACCATCAGGCCTAAGCTTTTTCTTGAATATCCATTTGCAACCTATAGGTTGACAACCATAAGGACGGTCAACGACCTCCCAAGTTCCATTAGACATAATAGATTCCATCTCACTCCTGACAGCTTCCTTCCACAAGTCAGCATCAGGAGAGGAATAAGCCTGTCTAATGGTGGTTGGTGTGTCTTCCACAAGGTACACTATATAGTCATCACCAAAGGATTTTGCAGCCCTTTGTCTCTTACTCTTTCGAGTAACTATAGTGTCATCCTCCTCAGGTATGTGCACATGAGTATCCTCAGCATGATCTATTTGTTCTGGTTCATAGGGAATTATAGTCTCATGACTTGTTTCACTTGTTTCACTAGGTGTATTCTTCATTGGAAATTCATTCTCAAAAAATGTTGCGTCTCTCGATTCCATGATTGTATCAACATACACATCAGGAATATCAGATTTAATAATTAAGAACCTATACCCAACGCTGTGAAAAGCATAACCTAGGAAAATACAATCAACTGTTTTAGGTCCAAGTTTACGCTTCTTGTTGATTGGCACATTCACCTTAGCCAAACAACCTCAAGTGCGTAAATATGAGAGATTTAATCTTCTCTTTTCCCATTCCTCGAATGGTGTGATCTCTTTGTTCTTTATTGGAACCCTGTTCAGGACATGACAAGCTGTCAAAATCGCCTCACCCCACCATTCCTTGGATAATCCCGCTGTACTCAACATTGCATTCACAAGCTCTGTTAGAGTGCGGTTTTTCCTTTCAGCAATCCCATTGGATTGTGGTGAGTATGGTGGTGTCCTCTCATGAACAATCCCATGTTCCACACAGAACTCATTGAACACATTAGAGAAATACTCTCCACCTCGATCGGACCTTAAACGTTTTATTTTCCTCTCAAGTTGGTTCTCTACTTCAGCTTTATAGGCCTTAAAATAATTAAACGCTTCATCTTTTGATTTTAAGAGATACACATAGCAGAACCTAGTGGAGTCATCTATAAAGGTGAGAAAGTATTTTTTACCGCCTTTAGTCAAAATTCCGTTCATCTCGCATAGATCGGAATGCACAAGTTCTAGAGGTGCCAAGTTCCTCGCCTCAGCAGCCTTGTGTGGCTTGCGAGGTTGTTTCGATTCAACACACACATGGCACTTAGACTTTTTGACTAAATTAAATTTAGGAATTAAATTCAGATTTGCTAACCGCATTAAACAGCCAAAACTTGCATGACAGAAACGTGAATGCCATAAATCTGACTCATCAGAAATATTAACAGAATTCACCAGTTTATTACACACATCATGCAACGATAAGCGGAACAAACCTCCGCAATCATACCCTTTACCAATAAACAAACCATGTTTAGACAGAACACATTTATTCGACTCAAGAACAACTTTGTAGCCATCTCGGCATAACATGGAAGCACTAACAAGATTTTTCTTGATAGAGGGCACATGCTGCACGCTCTTCAATGGCACTGTCTTTCCCGAAGTAAACTTCAGAATGACTGTACCAACACCAAGAACATGAGCACGCGACCCATTTCCCATCAACAAGGCGCCAGACCTCCCGACCTGGTAGGAGGAAAATAGAGATACATCAGCACACACATGTATATTTGCACCACTGTCCATCCACCACTCAGGTGAATTACAAACGGAAAGAACGAATGGTAAAGAATTACCATACCCAGATGTTCCTTCACCATTGTCAGTAGTAACAACATTTGCTGATTTATTGTCCCGGTGGTATTTGCGATCAGGACACTCACTTGCCCAATGCGCATCACTACCACAGACAAAGCATCCTCCCTTCTTGTTGTTGTTGTCCTTTTTCTTAAATTGTGTTGTCTGATTGGTCTTAGGAATGTTCTGTTGCTTGTTCTGGTTTTTCTTCTTTTTGTACTTGCGGAATTTGGAGTTTCTCTTCTGCACCACATTGGCAGTAGAGGTCTCAACATCTTTTCCATTGTCCTTTGCTCTCGCCCTCTCCTCAACATCAAGAGTGCCAATGAGCTCTTCCACATTGAACTCTTGTCTCTTATGTTTGAGAGAGGTAGCAAAGTCCTTCCATGACGGTGGCAGCTTAGCGATAATACCGCCAGCCACAAACTTGTCAGGAAGAGGACAAGGAAAAAGCTCAAGTTCCTTTGCTAGTGCCTGAATCTCATGAGCCTGTTCCACAACAGATCGGTTCTCAACCATCTTGTAGTCATACAGTTGCTCCATAAGATACAGCTCGCTACCAGCATCGGTAACTCCAAACTTTCCCACAAGTGCATCCCACAGCTCTTTACCCGTGGGAAGTATGATGTAGCTTTTCTGGAATTTTGCATCAAGTGCGCTAATCACTGCTCCTCGAAAGAGGTTGTCATCAGCCTTAAACTTAGCCTCATCCTCAGGAGACAAGTTATCAGGCTTGCCCTCAATCACATGAAAGCATGACATAGCAATTAGCCACAATTCCATCTTAGCTCTCCATATCAAGAAGTTTTTCCCATCAAAAGCATCAGGTTTTAACACGGCAGCAAAACCACTGACACAAAAATGCCTATAATTAGGTTTTTGGATTGTTAGAAATAAAGGCAATTTCCATGTCATTTTAATTCCGTAAATTAACATTATGATGACGACATAATAGAAATAATATAAAAGTGATTTCATAATATCACATATGACCATAGCAGTACGGAACATATGTGAAACAAACATGTGAATCATATATATGATGATAAAACATAATATATCATCTACTGCAGAAAAGCATGTGAAACAATATAACAGGCTTACTGAAACATATATGCAACAACTACTGAAACAACGAATCAGAGCTACTGCAACATTTAGGAAATATGTAACAGACAGTAGACCAGAATATATAGCTGACAGCAACACTGCATAACTTACGAAACAATAGAAGACAACTACTGCAACATATTCAACAGTACTACTGAAACAACATGACGGAACAAAATACTGAGTTACGAAAAACAAAGAGAAGATGAACAGTTCATACCCGCCCATCCTTAGCGCAGATCCAGATCCTTGTCCAACTTCCTTGGTCATGTCGCAGTAGATGAAGACGAAGACCAATCACCGGGAAGAAGACGAAGATGAAGACCAATCACCGGGAAGAAGACGAAGATGATGACCAATCACCGGGAAGAAGACGAAGCTGAAGACAGTGATCCTCCTGAAGAAGAAGAACATCGACGGCGAAGATCGTTCGGGCAGTCGCGTAGTCGCTCCCCAAAAACCTAATTGCCGATCCCTCGTGCAAGGTCTCGATCGACACCGGCTCCGGAGGCACCTGCCCTCTCGCTCCTCCGTGCGCGCGGATGAACGAGATGGGAAAGCCTTTCCTGCAGCGGAACTGAGCTCTGGAATGTGTTCGGGTTGGAGAGGAAGAAGGAAGGGCATTCAGCCTTGCGCACAGGAGGAGGCGTTGCTCCTTTTATTCCCGTACGGGCGCAGGGAGAGCGCAGGAGATGAGGAGACAGGCAATTAAATGAGTTAAAACTTCCTTCATCATGGTGAGATAAAGAGTTGTAACTCCCGTGATTAAGGCATGGTTAGTGCGGCGTGATTATTGCGTATTAAAACAAAATTAACACGCCACGCCCACCTGCCTGCCACGCCCCGGCCCGTGCCCGGCCCGGCCGGCCGGCGGCGGCGGCGGCGCGCGCGCGCGTGTGGCACGCCTTGATCCGTTTCACAACTTCTCAAATTAGATGGAATAAATCCCACCATATAAGTTGAGTCAACGTCCCTTTAAATTCCAATCCGGTACAAACAATAATTCTCACAATTACACCGTAGAGTTATTGATTCATTAAATATATTAATGGGCCTGACCCAAAATAAATCTAACATGGTGTATCAGTGTATGCAATGGTGTTAGGGAAACAATAAGGAGCAGGCAGACCAGATAATAAATGATAGTATATATCAAATGATAAACCAATAGTTCACAGTACCAGACTCGAAACACATCACATACTAATAGATAACCAAATAGTTCAGCATATAGCAGATAACGAGTTCAGGACACCACCAGACATAACATACCAGCATCAAAGAACAGTAACATATTATACTACTTATGAATAGAGACTGGACAGCACCACCGACTGTAACACAGGGTACCGTGGCACTCACTTCCTCAAGATGCTCAAGGAAGAATGAACATCTTTCTGACACCACTGGTGTAATCCACACCGATCTCAGCGTACCCCTTCTCCATGAACTGCTTCAAGCAGTCCTGCTCCATGTCCGCGATGTAATTGATGACGGCGTTAGTGTGAAGGAGCTTCTCTCTTATCTCAGGGTTGCCAGCACCAATGCATTCGGCGAGGGGGGGCACCTTCCGCATCGGACGTGTCATCATCAGTTGGATGTCAGAGAAGGGCACCCTCTCCTTCGTCACCAGGGCCCCTGCCGGCTCAGCCCTGTGCTCCTCCTCCCTTGGCTTGTTGCTCACCACCGGCAGCGGCAGCTTGATGGAGGATGGCACCGTCTCCATGCCGGCCCTAGCAACCTCCTTGTTCCCCGCAAAGGACACGAAGTCAGCCTTGGTGATGCCGATCTCGCCGATGGAGCTGCCAGCCGCCTCCTTGTTCCCCAGCCCAGCCTTGGTGACGCTGATCCCGCCGGCGGCCTTGGAGATGCCGATCTCGCCGGCCTTGGAGATGCCCGCTGCCCCCTTGTTCCCCAGCTCAGCCATGGAGACGCCGATCTCGCCGGTGAAGCTGCCAGCCGCCTCCTTGATGCGAGGAGGTAGGAGGTCACTTTTTTTTCGCGTGGACGAGGCTATGCGGCGATTTTATTTTTATTTTTTTGGCACGCGGAGACGGGTCGCCTTTATTTGTGGGAGAACGTATCTTTTACTGACCGGGCCACCGGATCATGCCACGTCACCCATTAACCTGTTTACCGTTGGATCGGCCTCGCGCGCGAGATTGACCGTCGATACAGGTTAGATAGTACGTAGTAGAATCTAATTTCTACATATGCTATCTTTCATTTAAATTCATATTCCTAAAAATCTATATATAGTACGTAGTAGAATCTTTAATTTTCTATATAAACCTGAAATATAGTATGGTGTAAATGCTAATCTAATTTCTAAATATGTTATGCTGCACTTTAAATTTCTATTCCTAAAAATTTAGGGTAGCATAATCTTTGCTTTCCAAAATCTGAAATTTTGTTATACACTAGCATTGTTAGTATTGATCTCCCTAGTTACTGGGCCCAACGGCCCTTTATCTAACTTGATCCGCTCCTGATCGGGGAGCCCAACCCATTAATGGTTGGAGGGCCCCTGTCACACTGCGGGATATAAAAGGGAGGTGGGGGCCAAGGCACACGACACGAGGTTCGTCTGAGCCGCCAGTTTCCCCACCGACATCCCCAAACCCTAATCCGATCTCCTAGGGTCGCAGCCAGTGACGGGAAGTCCTCCTCCGCCGCCGCTGCATCGACCCCGACTGCTCCCTCCTCTACTACGACGAGCACTTCACCGCCCCGGCTTCCTCGACTCCATGGCGGACGCTGGATCGAGCTCCAAGGGCGGAGATGGTCGAAACCCTAACTCTTTGGTCTTTTACTTTCACTGTTATGCATCTTAAGCATTTCTACACTTGTTGTTCACTCCAATCCCGAGCCTATTAACACTAAGAGATCTAACAATGGTATCGGAGGACTAAGAAAAATAGATCGGGATTTTTAGAATAAGAAATCAACTAAGAACCCTAAGTTTTGTTTCGCCGCCGAGCGACATGCCCTGAGTATCGTCCCGGGCCAGACAAAAAGCATCAGAAACTCAGAAACCCATCCGGATCTGGACCGGGGGGGGGGGAGAATCGGTTTCGCCCAAAATCCTAACCCTAAGAATCAGAGAATCCCTAAGCAGATCAGCAGGAGAAGGGGTACCAACCTCACTGGATTGGGCTCCGCGCCGCCGAAGCACCACGGCGTCGTCTCGCCGGCGTGCGGGACGAACACCGAGACGGTGGTCTCGGGGCCATGGGCGTCGCCCGCAAGGCCGCTAGACGGCGGCGCGCTCAGCCAAGGGCGAGCGCGCACGCCGGCTAGGGGCTCTGCGGCGGCGCCGCTATCTCCTTCGTCTCCGGTGGCTGGTTCAGGCCGCCGCCGCCGCCTCCGGGTCCGGGTCCGCGCGGCGCGTAAGAAAGGGCGAAGGAGGGGAAGCAAATGAGACTAGGGTTTTGGGGTTCCCCGGCGCCGTCCGGTTTTGCTGCCGCGAGATCAAAGGGCGGTCGTCCGATCTTCATCGACGGCCGAGAGCGACCGGGCCGTCTTTTGGCCCATGCGGGCGCGAGCGCATCCGCGCTTTCCCGGCCCAGGCCCAGGTTGCGGCCTGGGTGCGGGGGAGCCTGGCCAGGGCGTGGGAAAGGCCGTCGTGGGCCGTTTTCCCTCCCTGGTGGCCCATTAGAATTAAGAGATGTTTTCTCAATTTCAGACAATTTCAGACAAACTTTTAAGTTGAAATCTCTGTAAATTTTGAACCAACGAAATAAATTTTCCAGAGAATATCAGAAAATAAGTATAAGTTTATTCAGTCACGTTTTCCGCTGCAAAGTTTATTTTTTGTTCTTTAATTAAATTCGAACCAACGGGAGAATTTAATTGTTGGAACAATTATTAAATTTAGATATTCAGAAAATTTGTAATATTGTTATATTCTGACCAACGTTGATTATATCAATATTATAAATGTTTTAGTTTAATCAGTTTTATGCATTATTTTTATTTTCTGCTCAACGGTGATGTAGAAATAATGCAGAAGGAATTGTATGTTTTAATACTGACCAACGTTGTTTTAAAACATGCAATTTTTATGGATAAG
Source organism: Coix lacryma-jobi var. lacryma-jobi (assembly GCA_009763385.1). NCBI lineage: Eukaryota > Viridiplantae > Streptophyta > Magnoliopsida > Poales > Poaceae > Coix > Coix lacryma-jobi. Next base: position 142,258 of record VDCT01001214.1, read on the forward strand.
ATATTATTTGTGTTAAAGTATCTCACTATTCTGTCAATGGTTTTCAGGAATCAACTGGACCGCTCAGATTCCACCTCTGACTGGGAACAACTATAAGAAGTGGCACGAGCAGCTTGAGTTAGCCTTGGTCATGACGAACAATGACCTTGCTCTCTCTTCACCGTATCCTGTTGCTCCAGAGGACCCAGTGAGAGAGGAGAATGAGGAAGATGCCGCTTTTACGACACGCAAAAGGGATCATGCTGATAAGAGGATGTCCTATGACTTAGAGAAAAGGCAATGGGACAGTTCCAATAAGAAATGTCTCACTTTAGCTAAGGCTACTATTTCAGAGCCTATCAGAGGGTCTATCCCTGAGACACCCACCATTACTGAGTATTTAGAACATGTTAAGAATCAGTTCCATGGAACTACTAAGTCTCAGGCAAGTGCTCTTATCAAAGAGCTTTGCAATAAGAAATATAATGGTGGTGGCATTAGAGACCACATACTTAGAATGAGCACCATAGCTGCTAAGCTTGAGTCCACGAAAATTAAGTTACCTGATCCATTTGTCATTCACATGATCTTTGCCTCACTGCCAAGTGAGTTTGACACATTTTGTGTCAATTACGACATGTTGCCTGATGACTGGAACATGGACAAGCTCATTAGTATGTGTGTGCAAGAGGAAGAGCGCATTAAGGCTTCACATGGGGACTCTGCTCTCTATGTGAAGGATAATAAGAGAAAGTTTTTCAATAAGAATGCTAAACCACAAGGGAAACCAAAGTGGGATGACAGCTCATCCTCCAATGCTAATGCCAAGGGAAAGGCCCCTCAGTTCCAATCTCACCCTCAGTTCCAAGCTCAGCCACAGTTCCCATCTCAGCCTCAGTACCAGAAGGGACAGAAGATCCCTGTAGACAAAGATCAGTGCATGTACTGCAAGGAAAGGGGGCATTGGATGAAAGATTGCCCTGGGTTCCTGAAGTTCCTGAGTAAGAATGGTGAGGATATTATTACATTTGTAGATGAATCATTGTTTCTAAGTTATGACAAATCCACATGGTGGGTTGATTCAGGTGCAACTACTCATGTTGCTAATTCTTTTCAGGGGTTCGCTACGAGGAAGATCCTGCAAAGAGGAGAAAGAACCATTAAGGTGGCTAATGGAGTACAAGCCGACGTCCAAGCCATTGGAGACGTATCATTAGAATTAGTAAATGGTTTTGTACTTAGGCTTCATGATGTACTTTATGTTCCTTCTTTGCATCGAAACTTAATAAGTGTGTCTAAGTTAGATGATGATGGATTGACTTGTCATTTTGGAGATGGCAAGTGTAAGATATTTTTTAATAACCAGTGTGTTGGTCTTGCCTTCCGACAAGACAAACTTTATTTGTTATCCATCTCTGAGAATGTTAATGTTATAAGTTCTGAGAATAAGATTGCTTCCTCGTCTATGAATGTAAGTAAAAAGCGTAAGAATATTCAGGTTGACTCTTCGAAATTGTGGCATTGTCGATTAGGCCACATTTCGAGGGGGAGAATTGATAGATTAGTCAAAACTGAAATTCTTCCGCCATTAGAACTATCAGAATTAGGTCAATGTGTTGATTGCATTAAAGGTAAGTACATTAAGAAAATTAAGAAAAATGCCAAACACAGTGCGGGGACTTTAGAAATAATCCACACCGACATATGTGGACCGTTTCCCGTTATGAGTGTGGATGGTTATGACTCGTTTATAACATTCACCGATGACTACTCACGTTATGGCTACATCTATCCGATTAAAGAAAGATCAGAAGCTTTAGATAAGTTTAAGATATTTAAGGCAGAAGTAGAAAATCAACATAATAAGAAAATTAAGATAGTAAGATCAGATCGTGGTGGAGAATACTATGGGCGACATACCCCGTATGGTCAAGTTCCAGGACCTTTTGCGAAGTTCCTTCAGGAGCGTGGCATAGTTGCTCAGTATTCAATGCTAGGAGAACCTCAGCAAAATGGAGTGGCTGAAAGAAGAAACCGTACCCTGATGGATATGGTAAGAAGCATGGTCAGTTACTCCACCTTACCGATAAGTTTGTGGATGGAGGCGTTAAAAACCGCCATTCATATCCTTAATCGTGTACCCAGTAAGTCGGTGCCTAAAACACCGTATGAGTTATGGACAGACAGAGTACCCTCACTTAAGCATTTAAGGGTGTGGGGCTATCCAGCTGAGGCTAAAGTCTTTAACCCAAATTCAGGAAAATTAGATCCTAAGCCTGTTAGTTGCCATTTCATTGGCTACCCAGACAGATCGAAAGGCTATCGCTTTTATTGCCCTGACAGGCATACAAAGTTTGTAGAAACAAGACATGCTGAGTTTTTAGAACATGATGTGATAAGGGGGAGCAAGGTGATTCAAGAAGTTAACTTAGAGGAAAAACGGGTTCACGCCTCTACTCCGATGTTTCAGGAACCATTCTTCATGCTACCTGTTGTTGCTGCGCCAACGGTGTCAAGCACTGTAGTGCCAGCGCCTGTTGTTGAGCCTCCCTTGCCGACAGAAAATGAGAATCTGGAACCTGTCCTTCAGGAGCCATTAGAACCACCTGTCGAGCATGGGGAAGAACAACAACAGCCCCAAATGGCACCAAATAATGAGAACATTAGAAGGTCACATAGAGTTAGAAGATCAGCTATCTCAGATGATTATGAAATCTATGAGGCTGAAGAGTTTCATATGGAGGATGATCCCACTACATATGAACAAGCCATGAGAAGCGAGCACTCAGATAAGTGGTTAGAAGCCATGAAAGATGAGCTAAGATCCATGGATTCCAACAATGTTTGGGATTTAGTGGAAATTCCTAAAGGAGCCAAGACAGTAGGCTGTAAATGGGTCTACAAAACCAAATGTGACTCCCAAGGGAACATTGAGAGATATAAGGCGCGACTCGTGGCAAAGGGTTTTACCCAAAGAGAAGGAATTGATTACAATGAGACTTTTTCTCCTGTCTCATATAAGGATTCTTTTAGAATTATAATGGCGCTAGTGGCACATTATGACTTAGAGTTGCATCAAATGGATGTTAAGACGGCATTCCTTAATGGGGATCTTGAAGAAGATGTTTACATGGCACAACCGAAAGGTTTTGTTGTGGAAGGAAAAGAAAAGATGGGATGTCGACTAAGAAAGTCCATTTATGGGTTAAAACAAGCTTCGAGACAGTGGTACTTGAAGTTTGATAACACCATAAGACGTTTTGGGTTTAAAGCTAATGTTGAGGATAACTGTGTGTACACAAAGTTTAAGAATAGTAAGTTCATCTTCTTGGTTCTATATGTGGACGATATTTTGCTGGCAAGCAATGATGTCGGTCTGCTAATGGAAACAAAGAAGTTCTTATCCTCACATTTTGATATGAAGGATCTCGGTGAGGCCTCTTTTGTTCTGGGGATAGAGATTCACCGTGATAGAAGCAGAGGGGTACTAGGTTTGTCTCAGAATGCATACATAGATAAGATTCTTAAGAAATATAGTATGCATAAATGCAGCCCGTCACCTGCACCCATAGTCAAGGGCGATAAGTATGGGGAACATCAGTGCCCCAAGAATCAGATAGAGCTCGAGCAAATGAGATCAGTTCCTTACGCATCCGCTGTTGGAAGTTTACAATATGCTCAAATTTGTACTCGCCCTGACATAGCTTTTGTTACCGGGTTACTTGGCAGATATCAGAAAAATCCAGGCATAGAGCACTGGAAATTAGTAAAGAAAGTATTGCGCTATTTGCAAGGCACAAAAGGCTTCATGCTAACTTATAAGAAATCAGATTCCCTTGAGATACTAGGGTTCTCAGATTCAGATTATGCGGGAGAGGAAAGAAAATCCACTTCGGGTTATATTTTCACCCTTGCAGGTGGGGCTATATCGTGGAAAAGCTTCAAACAAACTCTCGTTACATCATCCACAATATATGCGGAGTTTGTGGCATGTTATGAGGCCTCGGGGCAGGTGAACTGGCTTAAGAAATTCTTACCCGGATTAGCAGTGGTAGACAGCGTTCAGAAACCACTTAAGTTATACTGCGATAATAATCCTGCAGTTGAATATGCTCACAACAATAGGTCAAGTAGTGCTGCCAAACACATTGACATTAAGTACTATGTTGTGAAAGATAAAGTTCGGAATCATGTCATTAGCCTTGAGCATATAAGTACAGATAAGATGTTAGCGGATCCGTTGACAAAAGGCTTACCACCCAACGTGTTTAGAAGACACGTAGCCGACATGGGGTTAAGGGAAAGCCTATGATTCCTGAACACTTAGGGCCCAGTTAGAACTCTGTTTCAAATTAGAAAGATGTATTGTAGCCGTCAAGTCCAACGACGCTTTGTTGTGACGACAAGACGCGCTCGACGCATTTCTCTATAATGGAATAGAGCCATATAAGTTGAGTATTTAAGTTAAGAATAAGATAAGTTATTAGGAGATCAAGGGGGAGAATGTTAGTATTGATCTCCCTAGTTACTGGGCCCAACGGCCCTTTATCTAACTTGATCCGCTCCTGATCGGGGAGCCCAACCCATTAATGGTTGGAGGGCCCTGTCACACTGCGGGATATAAAAGGGAGGTGGGGGCCAAGGCACACGACACGAGGTTCGTCTGAGCCGCCAGTTTCCCCACCGACATCCCCAAACCCTAATCCGATCTCCTAGGGTCGCAGCCAGTGACGGGAAGTCCTCCTCCGCCGCCGCTGCATCGACCCCGACTGCTCCCTCCTCTACTACGACGAGCACTTCACCGCCCCGGCTTCCTCGACTCCATGGCGGACGCTGGATCGAGCTCCAAGGGCGGAGATGGTCGAAACCCTAACTCTTTGGTCTTTTACTTTCACTGTTATGCATCTTAAGCATTTCTACACTTGATGTTCACTCCAATCCCGAGCCTATTAACACTAAGAGATCTAACAAGCATATCTTATTTTTGTACAGCTATGATGTTACATATTAGTAAGATAGTGACTACATCAACTTATACAACAAGTGAACTGGTTTACCAAAGTATTAGATTAAACACCTATGAAATAAGATTAATGTCTGACTTAGCTACTGTTCTCCTGATACTTTTCGGTGCAAATCAAATTATTACAATAGTCTATGGAGATAATATATAAGAACCCACGATCATCACTAATTGTTTTATCAGAAGCTGCAAGAAGAAAAAGACGAAGAGCCTCTATTCATAATTAAGAAGGGAAGAAAACAATAGAGCCATATTTTCATCACATAATTTATACAAAATTAATTTCTTTTGTATATATGATTGATAAATCATCTTGTTTTCGAACCTCCTCAAATACTACAACTCAGATTTGTTTCTCAAATGTTTTTCTGTTGAAAATTCAACACCATAGCACAATACCTAGCTCTTTTTTCTCGATCACGCAAAAGATTTGCGCGTCTCTGTATTAAGATAGAGGAAAAGCTTGATACAACACGCCTTAACGACGTCCTAGGTAGTCATAAGAGATAAAAATGGACGCTCCGACAAACCTAGTAACTTGAGCGCTATATTGTTACATTATAAACTGATCGACCCGAAATGCGACGCCGGCTGGGAGGCTATGCCCGACCTGCCGAGCGCTGACGGTGCCGCTTGCGCGGCCCCACGTCACCGACTGGCGGGAACAACTCACGTATGTAGGATCAATCTAGCTCTCAACTCTTTACTCTTGATTATCATTTCAGGTGCCAATCTCATGCTCTCAACAGATACCACCAACCCCTTGGGGGTGAGATAAGCCGTATATTATTGTTTTATTTATCTCAAACATAAGGATTTAAAACCATTTTTTATTAGCACTGTCTTATCACGAAGATATATATGAATTGCAGTACTAGATTGATCCTATGTGCCACCAACCTTAGATATCTGCTTTGTAATTACCCACCAGTTATTTTCACAAGATCTGTTCATTTTTTCTTCAGTTTACATGCACACGGAAATCTCTATAATTAGTTCATTACTAACCTTGATTCATTTTCTTACAAATATTTGCCCAACAACGCTTAACTGAAGCAATCAACTTAAATATCCTATGCTACTCTCAGATTTACAGTCTGTACATGTTGCGTTGTTAATGGTCAAAAAGAATTTTAGCAAATACAGTTTCAGCATATTAACTGTATAGATATACTGCTGCAACTACTAAGTGAAATTGTAATATGAACTACCAAATCAATGCAGTTAGAACTATACAATTTCAAAACATAAAGGGGGCTATGGCTGACGCTCACTTTGTTATCTCGAAAAGAAAAACAGTGATTTATTCATTACATGGAGTGGTAATTTGTTTTGCCTTCGTACACAAACGGCTTTCTATTGCTTGATCACTTGTCCTATACTGAAAGTGATTTTTAAGAATGTCTATAACTCATGAGTTCATCAAGTATACCTGCTATCATCTCTCAGTTTTTTTTTCTCATTTACCTACCATCACTTTTGTTAAGCTTTTTCCCATATCTACAATCTACATTATTGTTTTCTTTGTGTATCCAATATAATCAATTATTTCTTTCCATTCATATGTAGGATTACATGGGGATAGCCCTTAATGAATTTATTGTGGAAAAGAACTGGCCCTCATGTCAATCCTACAACATACCGTGGAATCACAATACAAAGGGAGCTCAGTGGTCAGGGTTGTGCCCACACAATGTTGCTACCCAACTTCGCCAAATCCAGCCGCTGTAATGGGTTGGCATTAACTCTTTTGTTCCGATGAGGTACTCTAGGGCTAACTCTGAATTGCCTCATACGTTCTATGAGTACAAGCGAATCTGATTGTTTACATGGAATTTTTGTTGATTTGTATTCGTCTTGTGCCTCAAACACATGCAGTTATGCCTCATATTTTGTGTGATTGTAAGTGAAACTGATTGTTTACACCGAAATTTTGTTGGTTCCAACCCGTTGTGTGTCTCAAATACTATGACATGGGCGCACAACACCAGACACCACGTGCAAAAAGGATAGCTATTATATTGGGGAACATATCTAGTGCAAACCATAGTTTTTGTGAAAACCCGTGCAAACCACGGTAAAAATATCGTCTAAATTCATAAAAAAAAATCGCACATGTAGATGGTATGATGATACATAACCTTGTAAAATATCTTGTCCAAACTCGACTTCGTTTGTGAGTTATAAAAATAACAAATTTCAAGTCAGAAAGTTTTCTACCTGATTTGTTATTTTTATATCTCACAAATGAATTCGATTTTGGACAAGATATTTTACAAGGTTGTGTATCATCATATCATCTTCATGTGTGATTTTTTTAGTGAATTTAGACGATTTTTTTATCGTGCACGGATTTTCACGAAAGTTGTGGTTTGCACCAGATATGTTTCCATTATATTGTCGGGTCAGCTTGTGGATATATGCCCTGGCCAGAACCCTGTGCTCAGAGATGCATTGCTCCCACAAAAAAGGACCACCTAAAGCAAAAGATCAGTATCAAGGTATGATTTGGAATGGAGGGAGTCATCATCAATACATGGAAGCAATTTTGAACATTCATCCCAGTTTGCAATTTTGAACATTCATCCCAGTTTGCAATTTTGAACATTCATCCCAGTTTGCAATTTTGAACATTCATCCCAGTAAACATTGCAATCAAGGTAGGCGCGGCCAGGTTTTCTAGTCATATGGAAACCAAGAAACTCTAATTAATATATTATAAAAATCGGATTATAATTAATACTATAAAATTTTAATTCGATGGTTAAAGATGAAAGTGAATTATTTTAACATTTAAACCCTCACTGTCCATGTCTGGATAAGATGGGTGGAGCGATTTAAGCGCTAAAATAACCTACCATATATACATACGTTCCGGATGTGAGTCTAAAGTTGTTCAATTCTGAGTCCATAGTTCATCAATCATCAACTTATGTGCACCGTCGCAAACATGTTTTCAAGTTGTAGACTTGAATCTATTGACCTGAGCACCGTCGCTACAAACACATTCAAGAGTTGGGCACGGCCACTCGCGGATGCTGCTGCTGCGCCTTGCCGCAGAGCCGCGCCATGCGCTGGACGAGCGCGTCGACCTGCGCGCCATCCGCGTCGTTCCGCGCGAGCACCTCCCGCAGCACCCCCGCGCGGCGCCTGAGCGCGCGGCTCTCCTCCCCGCGCATGGCCCCGCGCACCGCGCGCGCCACGTCCTCGGCCCGGAACTCCCCGAACCGCTGCTGCGGCACGCGCACGGCGGCGCCCAGCTCCGCGGCCAGGTTGGCGCCCAGCGGCTGGTCGATGTGCAGCGGCAGCGCCACGACCGGCACGCCCGCCGCCAGCGACTCCAGCACGGAGCTCCACCCGCAGTGCGACAGGAACGCGCCGCAGGACGGGTGCGCCAGGACGCGCCGCTGCGGCGCCCACCCCTCCACCACCAGCCCGGGCGCCGCCGGGGCCAGGAACCCGGCGCTGGGGCCGGGGCTGGGGCTGGGCGGCGCTCCGTCCTCGCCCTCGCCCCTGGGGAACCGCACCACCCACACGAAACGCTCGCCGCTGAGCTCCAGCGCGCGCGCCATCTCCGCCAGCTGCTGCTCCGACATGAAGTACTCGCTGCCGAAGGAGACGAGCACCACGGAGGCCGGCGCCTGGGCGTCGAGCCACCGCGTGACGCGGTCGGACTCGGACTCGGACGACGACGCACCCGCGCCGCCGCCGCCGACGTCGTCCACGAGCAGCGGGCCGACGGGGACGATCTCCTTGCCGCCCAGGAGCTCGGAGAGGTAGCCCATGTACGGGCGCTCGATGTCGCCGCACGTCTTGACGGCCACGAACCCCGAGGAGCGCGCGAGGCTGAGCAGCAGGCGGTCGCGCTCGGAGACCAGCGCGTCGGGGTGCTCCCGGACGACGAACAGGGACGTGTACCTGGCCTCCTCCTCGGCGCTGCCGAGCCCGACGCCCCGGAACGGGAACGCGCGGGCGCTGCAGCCGAGGCAGTGGACGACGAAGGCGGTGGCGGCGGCGCTGCAGGTGCTGAGGTGCACCGCGGGCACGCCGCGCGCGGCGGCCTCGAGCGGCGCCCACGGGTAGAGGAAGTCGTAGAGGAGGAGGTCCGGGCGGAGGCCGTCTAGCAGCGCGCCGAAGCGCGGCGCGGCGAGGTCGCACGCGCGCTTGAGGGCCGGCATGAGACCCGCCGGGAGGTGCTTGGTGGTGTGCAGCGCGGGCGGCAGGTCCGGCTCCCGCAGCGCCGTCGTCGGGAGGTGGAGCTCCACGAATCGGATCCGCGGCGTCTGGTGCCGCGCGATCGCCGACAGGTTGACGGGCGTGGAGACGAGGTGCACGGTCACGTCGACGGCGCAGTCCGCGGCGGTGGTGAGGCGCCTGGCCAGCTCCAGGTACGGGGCGATGTGGCCGTGCGCGAGCCACGGGAACATGACCACGCTCAGCTGCTCGCGCTCCGCCTGCGCCATGGCAGTAGATGTCGATGGATGATCGAATGCAGCTGTGTCAGTGCGATCGACGACGAGCTGTTGAATGCCAGGATGGCTATGGCGATTCGACGAGCAGTGTGATGATCGGAAGCACGTGGAGCGAGGGTTACTATATGCATGGAGCAGGCTTGATCGCTGCGGCCAGCGGGGAGGCGGGATGGCGGCTTCGCGACGTGGCCGGTACGTTCCTGAGCAGTGGCCACGTAGGGGCGCGCGTGTCACGCTCGGCCACCACGTCACCTGCCCGGGAGGGAGGTGTCCCCGGGCGGTGTGCGGTATTTTTGCATTTTAGCCCTTTTTTAAAATATTTTTTTTATAAACAGACCTGTTTAAAAACTTTGTTAAAAATTGGGACAAAAGGGTCGGCGTTATGGAACATGACGCCGGACATGACGCCGATCCTTTTGTCCCCATTTTTGAACAAAGTTATTAAACAGATCTGTTTGCAAAAAAAAGTTTTTTAAAAAAAGCTAAAATGCAAAAATATCACCGGCGGTGTGCTCTCTTTTTCTGCCGGTCCACCGCCATGGCCCCGAGCTCCAGCAACCAGGTGGCGCACGATTTGCAGACTCAGCAGCCTTCTTACCTACGGCTACAGGTCGGGCGGGACGGTCGCAGAGATGAGAATTTTTTACCTTTATTTAATATTCCGTATGCGTCTAAAGATGTGACGTGGCAAGACATCTTAAAAAAAAATTAGGATCCAAACATGGCCTGACTCTGGTAGGGCCTTGTTAAGGCTTTTCTAAGTGACTATATATGTCCTCGATGAACATGCTGGGTGTTTACATTATATCGCGCTTCGGCTGAGACCATTCAACCCAAAATATGAACATTCAGAATCAGACAGAAGTTCAGACACCCCAAACTAGAGAGTTAACAGCATCACAGGGTAAAGATAATAAGATATAGAATTGCTGATGCATCAGAATTTTATCAGGGCTACTGTTATATAAACTTCCGTGCAAGTTCCAATCGATGCAACAAATTATTTACTTGACAATGAAATAGTGAAACATTTTCAAACAATAAACGAATCCAGGTTCCCTCAGAACCCGCAGTCCCGCACATAGCAGCAGAGATACACAAGGGATTCCACGAGCGATGCATCTACATAGGCAACATGGTTCACATTAAACTTGAGATCTCTCTACAAAAATCTGAGCGTCTTAGACCACACATGCCGAGTTTTAACCAGTTCATGTTCAACTCCTTCAGATCCGGTTCAGTTCTGCACTTGATCAGAAAGCATCTGGGAACTAATAAGCAAAATAAACGAGGATGTTCTGTCAGCTTTAGAGCTAACAAACTTGAATCGCCTCAGGCACCATAGAAACATCATGGGCGACGAACTCACACACATAGCAGTTTGAACCAGATGCGGTCCTACATAGAAAAGCTAGCGGTTTATACAGCGTTCCTTGGATGCGGAACGGGAGGCCCAAGTGTCTCTGGAAAGGAGAGACCATAATCACCGCCGGGAGTCCTAGAGAAAAGAGCAACAAAATGGGCGTTACTTGTGCGTTTAGAACATGAAAAGTTACTAGCAGCAGGAAAAATGGCAAATAATAAAATACCACCATGTATCAGGCTTATTTGCTGTAAAATATGCAAAAAAAAAGGGGGGGGGGGGGGGGTTATATTGACCATACATGTGTGAACTTATCCAGATGGATACGACTTAGGACTATTTGAAGAACACATCATCTCCTGGTTTTTTTTTCCATGAATAAGTTCCATTGTAAGATATGAGCAATAGCTACATTCAGTAACAAATTCTACCAACAGCTTCACTACAGTCCAGGAATTGAAAAATCAAATGGACATACCACAAAAAAATATATTAAAATTCACTACAAAAACAGCTTAAACAAAATAAAGCAGAAAAGCTGGTGCACTGCAAGACAAACAAATGGCACAACCTAAAGAACTGCCTTCAAAACGAACACACAGTTTACAGGTACATATCACGATCATTTTTTTTTAAAAAAAAAGTCACCAACAAAAGTATTACAATCTCCTATAACTACTTAAGCTAATACGTAATCACTGTAAAACAAAATGCTCTTTGCAAGTAGCAAAATTTGGAGGTTGCTGATGTCTAAAATACTATGGTACCATGGCCTAATGTCCTAATTATTATTTTCTGAAGTGCACAACATTCTCTCTTTTTTTCTTGAAACATGCACAATGTAGTGTCCTAATTTACTATTTTCTTAACATATTCACCAATAAAATGGTTCAGTCACAGCTCACAGCTGGATTGTCAAGGAAAAAATGCAGTGTACTTCAGGATCGAAGATCGATCAATTGACCAAACATGAAAAATAAAATAAAAAGTAGCACTGAGAAAAAAAAAATGGAGTATATATTCAGAAGCCCAGTGTTTGATAAGTTGGCCAAGCACAATCATAAAAATTATCACACTCCTATAGAAAAATTTCTCTCATGCTTTTGCTCAGCTATATGCAGTGGCTACATATGGGACCATGTCGAAACAAGAGCTACTCTGTTAGGTCAAAACAGATGCACCATTGCTTGATCCTTGTGAATACTAATGAAATGTGTACAAAAGATAATGATAAAATGGGTAATGCTATTTTGTCAAGCAGCCATAAGATACTCATTCACTAAAAATAGCTTCGATAAGGCCATAGCAAATTGAATACACCACAGAATACAGCTTGATGGCACAACAATCAAGAATCAACTCATGCTCCTCTTAAATTAGGGCTATAGACAACAAAAGCCTCTTGAGTGTTACCAACATGGCAACACGGTTCCCAAGCATCTGGATTGATAATTGATATCATATTAATATAAGAATTATCCACCAAACACTAAACCTACTAATACAGAATCAGCTTTCAACTATGAACAAAACTACTGTTCATGAGACCTTGAATTAGGATCCCTGCACAGACGTCCCAGCTATTCTTTTAGCATGCAAAATGTAGTGTCCTAATTTCCTATGTGCTGGTTCACGCATAACATGACTCGCAGGTAGTAGCTGGGCTGCTTAGGAGAAGAGTATTAGTATTCTAGCAGGAAGCACATCTACTATCTAGCAAGATGAAATATAAGGAAATGAGCAACCCCAAATGCTGAATTTATAAGCCCCGACAAGTACAGATGCTGATGGAATCCCTTGATTGTTCAATGTTGTTTATTATCTCTCAATTCACCACAACAAACTATTAAATACCCACTCTCAACCCAACCACCCAACTACCCTCAACATGTGCAAGGGAAAAAAAAGAGTGCGAAAATAAAATATTTCCATTTGTTCTTGGTACTTGGTTGAATTGTTTCTCTAGTTCTGACGCTTTGAAACAGTTACTGAACTGAGTGCAATGGACAACATAAAGGTGACTTATGAAGGTTAATAAGCATTTTTTTTCTCAAATCTGAATAAATATCCTGTTGAGCCATATGAAGCATCTTAGTTTCTGGTGTGTCAACAAGACTAGCAATGCTTTTTAAGAGGTACAGGACATCCAGCTGAAAAATAGACCGCTACAACTCTAGATCCTGGATTGACAAGATGGAAAGAAAATCTAATCTTTACCATTCATAATAAGATGCCAATTCACTCAAAATTGCATTTCAGACAGACTGCAGCAAATCAATGGAACCACAAAACAATGGCTCGGTGGCAAGAGAGTCGACTTATGCTCTTTTGAAGCTAAGCTTGCGCCTGATAGATAACAAAAGGCTACTAAGCAATACAATCATGAGTTTGTTAGCTGCTGTACCAGCAGCCCAGGGTGAGCAGACCCTGCTCACCTTCCCTCTCCCTCTCCCTTGAACCAAGGTGGAAGAAGAGCCTTGAGCTCTCTGAACACACACAAACACACACTGCAATTTCAGTTTCAGCGTTGGCTGAAACTGAGAGCTGCTGCTGCTTCACTATGTGGTGGCCAAAAAATGAACTGCCTTCTCTATTGCATTAGGTACATATATATAGGTCTGCATAGTCGGTTCTGCTGTCCAACTTGCATCTCCTAGTAGCTGTGTAGCAGCTGTATACAAGCAAAATCTAAATTGACTACTGCTACTACTAGCTGTCCTTATCTCATATCCTAAGAAACTTAAGGACCAAGCTATACTACTTGGTGTACAAGGAACCAGCAGCAGATTACTCAACAATTCTTCCCCTAATCCTGCTGCTAGCCCTTAACCTCAGCCATGCCAATCATCTGCCTCAGCTCCAGGAACCTGAGACGCCCGAGTGACTTGGTGAGAATGTCAGCGAGCTGCCGACCGGTTTCGACGAACTCGATGACAAGCTGTCCTCCATCGACGCAATCCCGAAGGAAATGGAACTTCACGTCGATGTGCTTGCTCCTGTCGTGGAGGACGGGGTTCTTTGCCAGCGCAATCGCCGGCTGGTTGTCCATCTTGAGTGCCGGCGGCTGAGCTTGAACTCCGGTGAGCTCTGTCAGCAACCGGCGCAGCCAGACCACCTGGCACGCCGCAGTGGCTGCTGCCACATACTCTGCCTCGCACGTAGACAGAGCAACCATCTTCTGCTTCAGCGACTGCCAGGCGATCGGCGCACCGCCGAGGAAGACAAGCACACCAGAAGTGCTCCGCCTCCCGTCCACATCGCCCGCCATGTCCGCGTCGCTGAACGCCGTGATCCCCGGCGCACCCTCCTTGGTCTTGGGCGGAGCCTCGCTGAACACCGTCAGCTGTAGGCTGCCGTGCTTGGGGAAGACGATCCCCAACTCCATCGAGCCCTGGACATAGCGAAGCAACCGCTTGACCGCCGTCCAGTGATCCTCCCTTGGATCCTCCATGAATCTGCTCACGTAGCCCACCGCGAACGCTATGTCCGGTCGCGTGTGCGTGAGCCAGCGCAGCCCGCCGACGATACTCCGGTAGAGCGTAGCATCCACCTTCGCCGCCGTGCTCTCCTTGGAGAGCTTGATGCGCTCCTCCATTGGCGTGGCCACAGCCTTGCAGCCCGCCATGCCTGCCCGCTCCAGCAGCTTCTGCGCGTAGGCGCGCTGCCCGAGCTTGATGGCGTCCGCCCCCTGCTTCATCTCGATGCCGAGGTAGTAGGATAGCGCTCCCAGGTCGCTCATCCTGAACCTGGCGGCCATCTCTTCCTTGAAGCCGGCGATGTCCTGTGCACGCGCGCCGGTGACGATGAGGTCATCCACATACACCCCGACGATGAGATGCTCCTTCCCCCGTCGGCGGGTGTACAGGGCGTGCTCCGTGGCACACCGCGTGAAGCCGAGCTCCGCCATGGTGGCGTCGAGCTTCACGTTCCACGCTCGCGGGGCCTGGCGTAGCCCGTAGAGCGCCTTCCTTAGCCGCAACACCTTGTGCTCCGCTCCCTTGACGACGAAGCCCGGCGGCTGCTTGACGAAGACTGTCTCCGCCAAGTCGCCGTTGAGGAAGGCAGACTTGACGTCGAGGTGATGGACCTGCCAGTCCTTGGCCGCTGCAAGCGCGAGGAGGAGCCGCACCGACTCCATGCGCGCCACTGGCGCGAAGACCTCCTCGAAGTCGACCCCTTCACGCTGTACGTACCCACGGGCAACGAGCCTCGCTTTGTGCTTCACCACGGCGCCGCGCTCGTCCCGCTTCACCTTGAAAACCCACTTGAGTCCGATCGGCCGACAACCTGCCGGCAGATCGACCAAGTCCCAGGTCCCGTTGTCCTCGATTGCCTTCATCTCCTCCAGCATCGCCTTCCGCCACGCTGCGTCGCGCTCCGCAACGGCAAACGTGGCCGGCTCCTCTGCACTCGTCAGAAGCAGAGTAGGGTCGTCATCGAGCACCCGCGCCGCCAGTCCGGGCACCGCCGCATCACCCACGACGTTGTCTATGCGGCGGAACCGCACCTCCTCCCCTTCATGGAACGCGTCCACAAACTCCGAGATGTTGGACGGAGGGGTGGCATATTCGATCGTCGTCGCCGTTGCCGGTGTCCCTTGTTGCGGCGAAGCAGGGGACTGCTCTGCCATTTGCCCTGGCGAGCCATGGGACCCTGCTCCGAGCGGACTAGGTGGCTCCACCACCTCTGCCGTCGCAGGTTCCTCTGCTTCCGCTTCCCCGGTCACCGGTGCCTCCACAACATCGCCGTGTCGACGGACCACCAGCTGCTCCACGACGAACGAGTCGCAAAGCCCGCCGCCTTGCTCCACCCCTGCTTCCGGCCTATCCCAGCTCCACGACGCCGCCTCGTCGAAGATGACGTCCCGGGACACCACCACCTTGCCGCCGACCGGATCATAGAGGCGATACGCCTTGGATCCATCCTCGTAGCCCAGGAACACCATGCGAGTGCTCCTGTCCTCCAGCTTGCCGAGGCCCGGCTTGGTGGCCTTCACATGGCCGATGCAGCCGAAAGTGCGCAGGTACGAGACATTGGGCTTGTGCCCGTGCCACGCCTCGTACGGTGTCATCCCCTTCAGAGCTTTGGTCGGTGATCGGTTGAGGATGAACACGGCGGTGGTGACTGCCTCGCCCCAGAACGCCGCCGGCATCCTTTTCGCCTTCATCATGGACCTTGCCATGCCCACAATGGTCTGGTTCCGGCGCTCCACCACGCCGTTCTGATGCGGTGAGTAGGGAGCCGTGAGATGGCGGCCCACTCCTTCCTCGGCGCAGTACTCGGCGAATTCCACCGCCGTGAACTCGCCGCCACGATCTGTCCGCAGCACCCGCAGCCGCTTCCCCGATTCCGCCTCCGCCCGGGCCTTGAATGCCTTGATCGCGTCCGCGGCGTCGCTCTTGCTCGTCAGGAGCTGCAGCCACATGTACCGGCTGCAGTCATCCACGAGCAGGAGGAAGTACCGGCGTCCTCCATGTGTGGCCGGCGTGATTGGCCCGCACAAGTCCCCATGGACCAGTGCGAGTGGATCAGCCGCCCGGTACTTTGCCGCCTTTGGAAACGGCAGTCGCTTCTGCTTCCCTGCTAGGCAGCTGTCGCAGAGCTCGCCGGCGTGCTTGATCTCCGGCAGCCCGACCACCATCTTGCCGAGGCGGCCTAGAGCGTCGAAGCTCAGGTGGCCGAACCGGCCATGCCACAGCCAGGGCTCCTCCGTGCACGCTGCCGCCAGGCACACGGGCTGCTCCACCTTCAAATCCAGCAAGTAGAGGCGGTTCCGGGAGCGCGTTACTTTGGCGAGAAGACGCCGCTCCTTGTCCTTGATCCGCAGCACGCCATGGCGGATCAGGACCTCCGCACCATGTTCGTCCAGCTGCCCTAAGCTGACGATGCTTGAGCGCAGCTGCGGGATGAAGTAAACATCCGTCAGCGCGCGATGCTCCCTGTTCCGGCATCGGAAGACAACGGTGCCTTGGCCGCGGATGTGAACCCGCGAGCCATCTCCGAACTTGACCGTCCCGGTCTTGCTCTCATCGAGGTTGGAGAAGACGGCCCTGCTCCCCGTCATGTGGTTGCTGGCCCCTGAGTCGAGGTACCACCTCTGCTCCAGCTCATCCCCGACAGCGCCAAGTTGGACCTGCGCACGCGGCTCGTCAAGGTGGACGGCCTGCGTCGCAGTCCTCTGCTCCGCTTCCGCCTCCTCTGCTTCGCCATCCTGCAGCGCGCAGTACTCACCCATCAAGAGCGCGTGCTCGTCATCGCTGTCGTCTTGAGCAAGGTGTGCCTCCTCCTTCTTCTCCGGCTTCTTCTCTGGGCACTCCCGCGCCCAGTGTCCCACCTTCCCGCAACGTCGGCAGGCGTTCGGGTCGGTGTAGCGCTTCTTCTTCTTCTTGTCCGCCGGCGCCTTGCCACGCTGCTTGCTGCCCTCGCCGCTGCGGTCACCACCGCCCCGGCTGGAGGAACCTTCCCTGGACCTGCGCTTCTCTTTCATCTGCGCTGTCCACTCCTCCTCCGTCAGTAGCAGCTGGGACTTCACCTTCTCCGCCGGTGCGCGGTCCTCCACCGCGCGCAGCCGCCCAGTCACATCCTCGAGCGACAAAGTGGACAAGTCCAGCATCGTCTCGATGGACAAGGCAAGCTGGGCATACTTGGCTGGCACGACGCGCAGCAGCTTGGCCACGACGTCCTCGTCGTCGATCGGCTTGCCATACGTGGCCAGCTGACCCGCCAACGACTGCAGACGCAGCGCGAAGTCCTCCACCGTCTCCCCGGGCTTGAACCGGAGATCGTCGAACTCTCTCCGCAGCTGCTGCGCCTTAGCCTTCTTGGCTCGATCCGAGCCAACGCGGAGCGATGCAAGCATCTCCCACGCCTCCTTGGCTGTGTCCTTCCGGCCAAGTGCCTCATGGTACTCGCTGGGTGTAGATGCCATGAGCGCCTCCATGACGCCCACCTCCGCCTCCTCACCGGCGTTCCCGGTCTCCACAGCCGCCCACCACTTGCGTGCGCGCAGCTTCCACTTCATGTGGACAGCCCACTCGCCGTAGTTGGTGCGGGTGAGCATCGGCCAGGAGCTGGCTCCGCCGAACTCCCGCACCGTGCGTATCTCCATCTGCGGCTGGACGACTGGGGACTCTGGGGACTCCTGCGGCTTCTTGCCGTCGCCGACGCCAGGCCTCCCACCGCTCGTATCCATCGCCGGCGGTTAAGCGCAGCGACGTGTACAAGCTCCGATACCACTTGTTAGCTGCTGTACCAGCAGCCCAGGGTGAGCAGACCCTGCTCACCTTCCCTCTCCCTCTCCCTTGAACCAAGGTGGAAGAAGAGCCTTGAGCTCTCTGAACACACACAAACACACACTGCAATTTCAGTTTCAGCGTTGGCTGAAACTGAGAGCTGCTGCTGCTTCACTATGTGGTGGCCAAAAAATGAACTGCCTTCTCTATTGCATTAGGTACATATATATAGGTCTGCATAGTCGGTTCTGCTGTCCAACTTGCATCTCCTAGTAGCTGTGTAGCAGCTGTATACAAGCAAAATCTAAATTGACTACTGCTACTACTAGCTGTCCTTATCTCATATCCTAAGAAACTTAAGGACCAAGCTATACTACTTGGTGTACAAGGAACCAGCAGCAGATTACTCAACAGAGTTTAGATGCATGTATGGATTGCTAACAAAACGATAACTGAAACTAATCCATCTAGACAGTAGACAGGAGTTTTTAAAAGTATATATCAAGGAAAGGCAAGTAACATACCATCACTTGTTTTCAGCATTTGGCAAGCAGACAGCAGGTACTGTATCCATTCCCCCGCAAACAGGTAGCTTAGTGGATCCAGACTTGGTGCTTCCAATGCATTGGATACTCGCGACATCACAGGGACCTTGTCCCAACACCTGACCACTGATAGCGCCCTGCATCCCAGGGCTGCAATACATCTGATCATTGCATCTGAAATCACAGGAGTTGGCAACCTGGGCAGCAGCGCCACCGCCAAGGAAGCTTCCCTGGTCAACACTAGACACGAGGTCGACGCTCTTGACCGGCGGCGGCCTCTGATAGGGAAACGCGCCAATCTCCCCCTCGATCCTGCCCCTGATATCGACGAGCAGGCAGCGGAGCCTGGCCACCTCCGCCTCGAGCGCGGCGTGGCTCTGGAGCTTCTTCATGAGCTGCTGGTTGAGCGCCCGGAGGTGGACCACCTCCTCCTCGAGCGACGCGGTGTGGGCCTTCTTCTTCTCCCGGTACTTCCTGACGGCGGCGCGGTTCCCCGAGGGGCGCTTCTTGGAGGCGGCGCTGTTGCTGTTGTTGCTGGTGTTGTTGTTCTCGGACGGCGACTCGGCGGCGTCGTCCCCGGGCGAGGCGGCGACGATCTTGGTGTGGACGTGGACGCAGGTGTGGGTGTGCGAGAGGTCGTGCACCGGCGGGTTGCAGGTGTGGGTGTGCGTGCACGCGTGGTGCTCCGTGTCCTTGAGGATCTCGTCGAAGTAGCTGTCCATGGAGCAGCTGCTGGGCGGGTCGGTGCCGAGCGCCGGGCACAGGTACGTGTCCGGGTTCGAGAAATCCAGGTCCCCGTCGTCCATTGCTGCCGCGTGCAGGCGCGCGGGCGGGCGCCGGGCAGTCAAGGACACGATCCGCCCACACCTGGGATTGCGAACATGGCCAGAAGAAAAAAAAAAAAAAATCGGATTCAACCGGAGACAAACGAACGAGCGAGCGAATCCATCGAAGCGAGGATAGGAAGGGGTTCCTTACCTGCCACCAGCAACGGGAGAAGGCCAGTCCAAGCCCGGATGGGCGGCGGCGACGACGGCGAGAAGGGGAAGAGGGGTGGGATGGGGCGGTTGCCGGGAGCGGACGGGGAAGGGAAGGGAGGGGGGTTGGATGAATCTGGACGGGGACGTGTTGGGCGCGTAGGGCGGCGGAGGGGAATCCCGAGCCGAGCCTACCACCCACCAGTGCTGAGGGGCCGGGGGCCCATGACCGTGCCCATGGAGCCCAACCAAATGGGTGGTGGCGGCTGGACTGGACGCGGTAGCAGGTGCGAGATGGAGTAGGCGAGTGCGAGTGGACCGTGGAGCAGCAGGCGCGGTTGGGCTGGTCGTTGCCGTTTCACTTTCGCCGTTGTTAATTACCATGAGCTCTCGTTGAACAAACACTGCCACGTTTGGAAGACTGGTTTTAGACTAAATACCATTGTAAATTACAGATCGGTAAAATTATACAGCAGAACTAGAAAATACTATTTTTTCGAGAAATGTCGGGCTCGCTCAACTCTCTGCCCGCATCCTTACGTGTGCTTCTCCAACCTTCTGATTTCTGAGCACCGGCTTCTTCGACCAACTGGCCGAGGAGGATGATCACGACTTAAGCTTGTACGGCTTCTCGATCGGACCTCATACTCCTCGTACGACCTCTCCCCACCTCCGCTCCCTTGCCTTCGCCGCCCCGAGTCCCCGACTCGGTCTCCGCTGCCACGGCCTTCACCTCTAACGACGCGTGTCCAAGGCTCTCCGCACGCTAGCATTATATTTGACAGCCTCGCGTTCCGACCGCCGAGGTCCGCAGCCACCGTAGGAGCAGCAAAGCATTCCTGCTGGCTCTTGGGAGGCCGTGGGCAGGGAGGACAGCAGCGATGGCTGGCTAGCAACGTACGCCATGGCTAAGGTAGGAGAAGCTTTGTTGCATGAGCTGCTAGCCGCTTGCTTGCTCTCGAATGTCTCCACTCAGCATCTACAGTTGCTCAGCTCTTCTTCTCTTCCTCCTCGTCTCACGAATCTGTGTTCTGTGGTGGTGCAGACGAGCCGACGAGGAGGAGCAGTGTGGTGTCTTTGTGGCCAGCTGCATTGGAAGGTTAGCTAAATGACCATATAAAATAGACCAGAGGTTACAGTTGTATTCTAGTGCACATGACATTACATCCAAAAGCTAATCAGTAATAGTCAAAGTGTAATTTAGAAGACTGTGTCATTCTAACTTGCGCCATATAAAATAGACTAGAGGGAGTAATAACATTTTAGAAGACAGAAAGTGCTACAAAAAAAAATCTCCTATCTCATCTTTTATATACACTATGTACCTGTAATTTTTAGAGATCTCAAAAAAAAAGCATCCTTTCTCCTAAATAAATGACTGCACCCCCCTCTTCCCTGTCCCTAACAAAAATAGCAGGTGCTCTCCTATATCCTAAATTGATTTTAAGGCACTTTCTTAAAACTACTTATAGGAAATGTATTATAAATAACTCCTTGCTGACTTTAAACATATATTAGAACTACGTATTTTTATGTGTCATCAAAGGAAATCACATGGCTCGATAGTAAACTCAATAACACAAGATAGTATGAAAAATAGAGTTATGATTTATCTAGGAGCAAATATTTATAAGCATTACAGCAGGAGGAAAAAAATTGTCAAGGTTATATCTTAATTCGAAATAGAATTAATAGGACATTAATGTTGATTTATATTATGCATGTTAGGATCATCGTATTATAGTTTTAAATTTTTATAGGTAAGATAAAACATAAATAGAGATTTAACATTCTCGTCTTCTTTTTTATTAAGGAAAAAGTCAACTATTGAGGGTAGACAATTTGACCCCTAAATTATAAAACCAGATGTTTTACTCCCTAAATTTTCCAAAATCGGTCAAATAATCCCATCAAACGGTTTTAGACGATGGTTTTACTATAGTAGCGTGGTTTTGGTTTTTTTAATTTATTTTGGCTGAATCTCTAAAAAATCGTAGTAAATCACAGAAAATCATAAAATAGAAATCCAATTTTGTTGGACTCTGAATGAGTAGATCTTCACAGTGAATATACAATATAGTATGCTTTAGAACAAAGTTTTTGATGTAGATTTAGATCTATGCTTTTCTGTAATTATTTAAAATAATTCATAGGTGCAATTTCTTTGATCCAATTGTGATGAATTTTTTATGGTAGCCTAATTATTATATGCCTAAACTGTAGCATAGATTTCATACTCATTGGATTAGGTATAACTTAGTTATAGATTTATTTAGATATAACTTAGCATAAACCTTCAGAATTACTACTAAGATGAGTCGGCACTTTCAAAATTACTACTAAGATGAGTCCAAGTCAGTACCCCCAAACAACACCCACAGCCACAGCACTCACAAGGATTAAGAGTAGGAATATAATACTTTTATTTATGTGCATAATAAAAGGCACCAAAAAGAGTGCCCACATCATATGACACACCTGATATATACAGTATTTGATCAATGCAAGGAAAGGAAAGGAAAGGAAAGGGGAAGAACAGCATGCATGACACAAAATGATCGCCAAAAAAAAAAAAAACCATGCACATGAAATAAATATGTGGCCGTCTTCTTCTTTGGTCGACGAAGCTTGGAAACTGCATATACTGTAGTTGAGGCTAGTAACCTGTGCCATCCATCCATCCCATCATCACTTGTTGTCAACATTTGGCAAGCCGCCAGCGCCAGCAGGTCCTGCCGTATCCACACCCCCATGAGCATGAGAGGCAGAGACAGGTTGAGGCGTGGATGATCCGGCGGTGCAGTACTGGATATTGGCGCAGGCGCCATGTCCCACCACCAGAGGCTGACGACCTCTGGAACTGGAAGCTCCCCCAGCAGGGTTGCAGTGATAATCGTTGCATCTGAAGAAATCACAGGATGAGGAGATGGTGCCCTGGGCAGCGGCGCCAGCACCAGGGACGACCCAGGCTCCATGTCCACCATGGTTGTTGTTAACACCGGCGCCGCCAATCTCCGCCTGCCACGCCAGCTTCTCCGCTTGGAGCGCCGCGTTTTCCTCCAGGAGGCGCTGGGTGGAAGCCCTCAGGCGGGCCACCTCATCCTCCAGCGACGCGGCCTCGGCTTTCTTCCTCTCCCGGTACTTCCTCACCGCGGCTCGGTTCCCAGACGGCGCCGGCTTCTTGGAGCCGGCGGCGTTCTCGGGCGGCGGCTGCGACGCGGAGGCGCCGACGGTCTTGGTGTGGAGGTGGACGCAGGTGTGGGTGTGCGAGGGGTCGTTCTCGTTCACCGGCGGGTTGCAGGTGTGGGTGTGGCTGCAGGCGAGGCCCTCCCGCGTGTCCATGAAACAGGGCAGCAGGGGGGCGTCGTCGTCGTTGAGGAAGGCCGCGCACAGGTCGGGCCATTCCAGGTCGTCGCCGTCCGCGTCCGCCCCGCCGTCTGCTGCTTTCGGGACTCCGACTCTTCGACCTGCTGCTGCTGCATCCATTCTTTTCATTTCATGGCAATGGCCGCACAACAATAAAAACGGGCAAAAAGAAGGAAGAAAAACAAAAATCTTAACTTGACGCAAAAAAAAAAAAAAATGAATTTTGGAGGTCGTTGGAACTTTGGAGGATCTATTGCTCGTACCCACCAGACATGAAATGAATTTCGGAATTCGATTGAAGGCTCTCAAATAAAATCAATTCGACCGGCCAACAGTTTTATTTTATTTTATTTTCTCTTGGGAAAAAAAAACATATCATATATAAAAGGAGGAGACAAAAGCGATCCACGGCCACGAGCAGCAGCAGAATCAGCAAGGAAAGAAACAGAAGGGTCCAAGCAAAGAAATCCAAAGGGAGGGATTCCATGAAACGTACCTGCAGATTAGCAGGTACCTTAAACTCCCTGTTTCCGTAGAAAGATGGAGCCGAATTGTATATTCCGGTTGAATCGAATCCTATGTATACATATTCTGGCTGCTGCGTGCTGAGTGGAAAAAGGACTAAGGCCACGTTCAGATTCCAAAATCTCCTCAAATATTTTGCGCAGTACCCATTTTAGACGCATGCATGGAGTATTAAATATAGGTAAAATAAATAACTAATTGTACTTTTGGTCTGCTCATGTCGAGATGAATCTTTTGAGTCTAGTTAGGTCATGTTTGGACAAAGTTTATCAAATAACAACGAAAGTGCTACAGTAACATTTCGCCACATTTTTCACGAACTGAACCAGGCCTAAGCGATCACAGAACGGGGGGATGGTTGGTTGGTTTCCTATACGTACAAGTAAGTACAACGCGCAAGCACTCAGTATAATAATAAGAGGAGAAAAATGACACAAGGCCACAAAATGCAGTGTACTTAGACTTGCTCCCTCTCTCGTTAGGGACGGCGTGCAGCATTTTCAACGGTTTCCTTTTGTGGCCTTTATTCGACGAGAAAAAACTGTCATTCACCGATAAGAATTTTTTTTTCTCATTTCCTCAAATCATAGAGAGACTTTCTTGGAATACAAGCACGATCATCATCTAATAATGTTGACGTGTTATCGTTAATTAATTGTAAAGAGTACTATGTCAAGATTCATTCAAGAGGGGGCCGGTGGAAAGAGTCCAAAGCCGGTGGAAACAATCTTACGATTACGCGCGATTTCGTATACGCGCATGATGGTTTCCGTAAGAATAGGAGGAAATGATGCATGCATGGCGACGAAATGTACAGAAATTTTGACTAATCCAGCTTATGAAAAGGGAAGCAGATTAGTAACGCGTGAACGGTAGCCGGACGGAACCTCTCACGAAAGATACCCTTCCCAAAAAAAAAAAAAAAAAAAAAAAAGGGACCGTTCCATTCCACCAGACCAATGAATCTGATGATCCTTCGATTCCAAGGCACCTAGCCACTGGGATTTTTTTTTTTTTTTTTTTTTTGAGACACAGGTTAGAATCATGCTTGGTCGTCGCTAGCTTGCACAGCCCTGCTGCACCCGGACCATCGGACGGATTGTGACGGTCGTCTACGAGAAGATGGTTTACGTGTCTGTCAAGACAAGTTTGCTTCCAAACGAATTTGCAGGCACGGCCACTAATCTGGTTAATATATACTATAGGTAGTGTACCCGTGCGTTGCTACGGGATAACTAAATTTTTATACTAAAAATACATGGATCACACGATAATAAATAATACTGTGAAATTAAATACCAATGATAAAGTAACATTAATCCAAAAAAGAGCAAAGTTCGTGAAATTAACCGTTAAAAAAAGTTCATACGTTGCAACATGAAAAGACTCAATTATACAATGTGATATAATATTCAAAGGTGATGAAGTCACATCGATATAAATTTGGGTCGAAAAGATTGTTACTCTATTGGCATCGAATGAGTCATATTGACTATAGGTCTGTTCGCTTGAACTCAGCTGAGTTCGGCTGTTTCGGTAGTGTTCCGTGAGAGATAATAGGATGTAGTATGACTAATAAGCCAGCTGAACAGAGCCTAATTGGATTCCCTTCTCCTAAGCACCACATAAAAAATGTGCCCAATTGGATTCCTTTCTCCTAAGCATCATACAAAAAGTTATTATTAAATTAAGTTGAAATTCAAAGTTTGGACCTGCCATGGATCCAAATGTGTTGTCCTGCAGAGGTTCATCTTTCTCTTTCTTTTACGGAGCTTCACCGTGTTTTACGCTAACTCATCCATGGACACCTGTAAGGACCAACAAGGTAGTGAACAAAAGGAGAAACATAAGTCGATGACATGCAAAATTATATATTATTCTTAAAGGTCTCAATCATGGATTATTGAGATTCTCGCCAACACCCTTGGAGCTGAGTTTTCTTTCTAATTTCCATCTTTATTGATATGAGGTTCCATTAGCCTTGAGAAGGAACACTTGTGGTCAGTTTGATAATTTCAGTATTACTCAATCAATGTTAAATGATTATTATAGGTCCATCCAAATCAAATATTAAAGTATGTGCATTAAAATAGCTATTAGTAGAAACTAAAAATTTAGAATGGAAGCCCACATTGCATCAAAGTGTTTCACTGCATGTTCTTTTGCTTTCTTTGCTTTGCATCTACAAAGGCTTCGGTAGATATCATGATGTATAAAGCATATGAAACCAATTCATTAATAGAAACACCAATTCAGGCCAAGGTAACAAGAATGTTAGCAAAATTCTTGTTGTGAGCTTCTGATTGATGCATGGCTCCTCTTGCCAAAAAAATGTTTCCCTATCGCAAATGGTAAACATATGCACATTCTTATGGTGCCTATCTGGACATTCAGCAAACACCTGAGCACTGCTGAATATAGGCCAAAATGCATCACATGAACCGGGCAAGGGAGATAGAATGCTTAAGTCAAAAACAACATGATCATAAAGCAGGATAATTTACATGATTAGATCGATCACATGAAAAGAAGTAACAACAACCAACCAGATCTTCTATTTTGACATCTTAGACTCCTAGCAGGTCTAAGTTTTTTTTTCTTTACATGATTACTGAAATGCGGACAGTAAAACTGGAGTTGCAAACTTCCAATCACATATGGACCAGAATCAGATCAGGGTTCCTCTTTGTGACTGAAAACGAAGTTCCAAAAGAAAAATCATTTACTTCAAGTTCAGTTTACGCTCCTGAGGCATTCCAAGTCAGAAGCAGAAATACCCCCATCATCTTGTAAGAAAAAGAAGCCAAGTTTTCTTCTTACTTTGGTAATTTGAAAATTTCTCAATGTCTATAGTTCCAGATATAGCAATGTCAACAAATCAAAAATACCATGAAATATTAAGGTGAATGATAGGTTTTGTACATTATGATCCACTTACATATAGTTTCTCTGTTTGAAATCCATGAATCTCGCTTTCAAATCCATGAATAGACTGTGTTCTGCACCTACCTCATCTATTGTATCTTGTTGAAAATCCAGAAGATGTCGGATCAAGCTAGTGTGATCTCTCAAGACCATTTTGACCTTGCTAGGGTGATTTATGGAGGATCACAACGGTGTTTTTTGGTAGTAAGTTTATTCAGCATATAAGAAAATGGAAAATCCTGACAGGAAAAAATCATGTAAGTTTATCTAATATCTAGAGATGACAACACTATACAAATATAACTTTGACAAAAGGTAATAAATGGTCTACAGATAGTTGGTGTAAATTGGATGTGACCCCCCTCCCCCTGCCACTAAAAATGTTAGCATTTCTGCTTGGAGAATGTCACCACACTGTTGTTCTAATTTTCTCTTATCATATTGATTGATATTATCCAATCTACATCATCCACTCCCTTTTGTCTCTTTGTTCCCCAAAATTTAAGTATAAGAACAGTAGTGACAAAAAAATCAGCCACACCTTCCTGTCTCTTTGTCCTCACCACCTAATCACCGGAGAACACCTGTGATTAAGAAAGCCATCCTCACCTGCCTCTTTCTTCCTCTGCTCCACCTGGTGATTGTGCGTACAAACTGGCAGCAATCTGAATTGGCATGCCACATGTGAAATACAGAACATGGTGGTATAACAACATTAGTTATTCTATACTTTTTCTAACCTCACATCATCTGCTCCAGATACTTTTCGTTGAGATGTGTAGTAGATGGCAGCAGCTGCTAGCATGCAAAGATAAGCAAAACCAGAGCATCTCACATTTAAATATTTGAGAGTGATTGCCCTATGTTGAAATAACGGTATTTGAGAGTGCTTAGGAGTGTATCCAAACCTTACCTTATAAATTATGTGTGTCGACATTTTAAACTTAAATATGTTCACTATCCTTCTCCCTTGCAGAAATGTCATTGTCATTTCTCTGAATTTTTTCAGTCTTGCTTTCATCATTTCCCAACCTGGCTAAGGACAGGGGCACATGACATGAGTAAATAAAAGAAATAGCATTTAATCATGCAGTGAGGTGCAGTTGAGTGGTACAAGACCACTTCAAGACATTTTGGAACTTTCTCACTATATAATTCTTTAGGATTTTGAAAAGAAGATACCAGTTTCAGTAAACAAAGAAAGAATCTTTATGAAATAAGTGTATTTCCGAAACATGACCAGAGATTCCTAATTACAGGACAAAAAGGGTGCCACTAAACTGGGAGGATTCTTGGCCAAGAAAGTTGAAAACAACATAATACCTTCATGAAGAGCACCCTAGAAACAATAGTAAAGATGTCTCATGCTCTCCTCTGATCGCTAAGATGAAAACAACATAATACCTTGATGAAGAGCACCCTGAAAATCGAATCAAAATGGTGCTCATTTTTTCCCCTGAAATCAGTAACAATAACAATGATGGTTGTGCCGCCAGACGAGAACTGGATGACCATAATTTTTTTTTAAAAAAAAATCAGTACATGTACATGCAGCACAATGGTCTATGGCTACAATTGTCATCAACAAGCATGAAAAATGGATGACAATGACTGTAGTTGTTGCACCCATTATAAGAAAAGAAGTACATAAACATAGATCGACAAAATTCAGAGATTTAGACCTAGGCTCAACGTATCTATCCCAAGTCTTGTATCCAATTGACATAAATCAACAATACTAATCAAGGCAATTTCAATGGCTCCACGTAAATCATACAGCAGCAGTACACATGAAGGATTAAAAAGTATGAAGCTTAGCTAACTCAATATGACAGTGAAAAAAGATGTGACAAACATAACCTAAAATCTCCTAAGAGAAAATATAAGCTACAACCTCTATTTATTTTAGAAAATGTCGCCACCTACATCACTAATGGTACTATCTCAAAATGGTAACTGCAAAGGAAAATAATCAGCACAATACAAATACAAGGTCAAATCAAGTGTAGCTGATACCTTTTATCAGTTCATCCTTTTTATGGTTTTGATGATGTATATATAGATGCCAGATAAGGAGGTTGAAGTACAATTTCAATTTTAATGATGGTTTTAGAATCAAGCATTTTAATGATGGTTTTAGAATCAAACACTTCATCTAGAATAAAAAACACATGTATAAAACTCATTCAGGTCTATGCATTCCAATTCAAAATTGCAACAACAATTAGAGCATAGTGAAGCGACGTTCAGTAGAGGAAGCACATTCAAGTCATTGCAGTTTTTGTTCAGGGTAAGCTAAGAAGTTATAAAATATAAACATATACAAATAGAAAACTTTAATAATCAATGAC
Organism: Coix lacryma-jobi var. lacryma-jobi; assembly: GCA_009763385.1. NCBI lineage: Eukaryota > Viridiplantae > Streptophyta > Magnoliopsida > Poales > Poaceae > Coix > Coix lacryma-jobi. Next base: position 171,016 of record VDCT01001214.1, read on the forward strand.
TTTAAGCTTGCATCAGTCTATAATAAATATCCTAATCCAAACTAATGGCCTCAAGGTTGAATCAGCTGCTTACCTCCATCGGTACGGACGGACGGTGATGGACGATGATGGATGGGGACAGATGTCCCCATGCACGGCGTCTTCACCTCCTCTGCCGGAGCTTCCGTCTGCGCCGCCAAACTTGTCCTCGGCTTCGACTACAACAACGATGAGTAGCTGGAATTCTAAAAAAGTTGTACGAATTCACCATGAGAATTTTCCTGCTGGGGATGTAGTCTTGAGTGGATGAGAAAGCTAAATGATAAGCAACTCTTTTTGGCTGTGCAAGTCATGTTTGATAACAAAAGAAAAAGCAAAAATACAACAAAGGAAAATCGAATTATGTACATCATCCATTCACAGCCAACAGTATTGTAGCAAAGCAATTTTGTTCAAGGGAAAATTCCATCGATCCATGAGTCCAAGAGGGAGGCAACCGGAGAGAGAAGGAGGGAGGAAACTGTAGCGGAGGCACGAGGACGCCGGGAGTAGGCCAGGCCAGGGGCAGCCGCGCTGGCGAGCACATGTGGGGCCTGCTCGTGCGGAGCCGTGGTGGGAGGTGGCCATTGCCAGAGCCCGTTCCTGGGGCTGCGCCGCACGACGAAGGTGTCGTGGCTAGAAAACAAATCGAGCACAAGAGAAGATGAAGAACCAGAGGAAGCCCCTGTTCTTCCCCAAATCCGAACCCTAGAATAAAATAAAAAACCCTAAATCTTACTGCATCTCTAACCCTATAGGCTATAGCAAAGAAATAATAAGGTCATTTACTTACCTTATTAAGAAGGGGCAGGAGAAGGCCATGGCAGTGGAGAAGAGGCTGCAACGGCGGCCATCGCTGGAGATCAGCGGAGCTGTACCGCGCCGCAGCAAGGAACGCCGCCACCACCGACCTCCTTCACTTCTTAGCTGATCTTCCCGCACCGCAGCCACGAACGCCCTGGGTGGACTCGCGGGATCGCAATGGAGATGTCCTTTACGGATAGTACGATCAAACCATGACTTCCGCGAGTTTCTAATTGGAGCAATCGCGGGCACGGAAGGGAGTGCGCGGTGAAAGGAAGTGGAAGGGCGATGGGCAGAAAATTTTTTTGGAAAAAAGAATTCGCAGTCGTGGGTGATCGAACTGTGGGCGGCTGAGCGAGAGCGCGTGGGGGCCTAATTTTTTATTTTTTAGCCTTTTTTTTGAAAAATATTCACAAATAGTCCTTTTCAGGTTTGATTTCAGTTTATGGACCCTGACCTCGGCGCCATGACTTTTGGCGCCGAGGAAACACGTCTCGGCGCCATGACCATTGGCGCTGAGGTCTTCGGAAAGCGTCAGACGTGGCGGTGACCTGGTGCGGACATGGACGAGGGCTCGGCGCCATAGATCTTGGCGCCGAGCTTGGCACCGTAGATCTTGGCGCCGAGCTCATTGCCCTAGATCCCGGCGCTGAGCTGTGAACTTTTAGATCTCGGATAGTTAATAGAACAAGTACTGTAGTTCCTTGCTATATGCTACAAACGTCGCGTGGTGCAGCCGGTTAGCACATGCGCTCGTTATCCTTGAGACCTGGGTTCAAACCCAAACTGCACACTTTGTTTTCGCAGTTTAACAATCTTTTTTGTCCATTTTTTAATCTTTATTGATTATTGAAACCCAAGTCACCTTTATAATAACAATAACGTTGATTTTTCTGCATACCTGAAAATCTGTTTTTGTGCAAATTTCAAATATTGATTTTTTTATAATGACCATGTCACATTTAATAATATAGGTTAATGTTTTATTAAAATTGTAAGATTAAATATAACCTTTATATATTAATATTTATGGTACATAATTAGTATTATTAGGGATGGTGGGAGTATATTATAACTTTAATTTTTATTTTACTTATATGTTGCTTCAGTGAAATATCGAGCTCCGTAAATTATAAATAACAATTAAGGAGTGAAATATCGACCTCTGTAAATAATTAACAAAGGGTTGAATATATGTGTCTTATGTTAAAGCAAAGCATCCTGACTAACTATAATAGATGCAAGTTTTTTTAAGTACAAAAAAAAACCCAACTATAATAAAATTGTAAGATTAAATATAACCTTTATATATTAATATTTATGGTACATAATTAGTATTATTAGGGATGGTGGGAGTATATTATAACTTTAATTTTTATTTTACTTATATGTTGCTACAGTGAAATATCGAGCTCCGTAAATTATAAATAACAATTAAGGAGTGAAATATCGACCTATGTAAATAATTAACAAAGGGTTGAATATATGTGTCTTATGTTAAAGCAAAGCATCCTGACTAACTATAATAGATGCAAGTTTTTTTAAGTACAAAAAAAAAACCCAACTATAATAAAATTGTAAGATTAAATATAACCTTTATATATTAATATTTATGGTACATAATTAGTATTATTAGGGATGGTGGGAGTATATTATAACTTTAATTTTTATTTTACTTATATGTTGCTACAGTGAAATATCGAGCTCCGTAAATTATAAATAACAATTAAGGAGTGAAATATCGACCTCCATAAATAATTAACAAAGGGTTGAATATATGTGTCTTATGTTAAAGCAAAGCATCCTGACTAACTATAATAGATGCAAGTTTTTTTAAGTACCAAAAAAACCCAACTATAATAAAATTGTAAGATTAAATATAACCTTTATATATTAATATTTATGGTACATAATTAGTATTATTAGGGATGGTGGGAGTATATTATAACTTTAATTTTTATTTTACTTATATGTTGCTACAGTGAAATATCGAGCTCCGTAAATTATAAATAACAATTAAGGAGTGAAATATAGCTCGGAGCTTGAACCCAGGACCCCTTGGATAACAAGTGCATGTGCTAACCAACTGCTCCAGACGTTGTTTGTTGCATATAGCAAGGAACTACAGTACTTGTTCTATTAACTATCCGAGATCTAAAGTTTAACAGCTCAGCGCCGGGATCTAGGGCAATCGGCGCCGAGCCCTTGTCCATGTCAGCACCAGGTCACCGCCACGTCTGACGCTTTCCGAAGACCTCGGCGCCAATGGTCATGGCGCTGAGACGTGTTTCCTCGGCGCCAAAAGTCATGGCGCTGAGGTCAGGGTCCATAAACTGAAATCAAACCTGAAAAGGACTATTTGTGAATATTTTTCGAAAAAAAGGCTAAAAAATAAAAAATTAGGGCGTGGGGGCGCCGCGAATTTTTTTTCGCACGCGAAGCGGACCGACGGAGCGAAACTTTTCCGCACCAAGACGATGTCGAGACTAGTACATGAAATTTTTATGCCGACATGAGGTCGGATGGTTTACTTCGTCGGGTCTTCATTTTAAACAAGAAATATTTATGATTTTTTGTTTACTCCATGCCAAAGTCAATAGGATAGGATCGAGCCGGCAGGCAGTGTGCAATGACTCCGTGGATTTTGATTAGTGGAGGACAGATTGGAACAATGGAATAGTTGTTGGGCAACCATCTGTTCCCCTCAGTGAAGGGCCTAGGATTTTACGATAGGGTATGCCACACAAAAAAAAATTTATACAATTTAGTAAGACCATTTTTAATTTAGTAAAACCATGTTCCAATTGGTAAAGCTGTGTGCATTAAATTAAATAATAAGCCTTAAATTCAAAGATTAGCTAAAAACTATGATCAATTACAATATAAAAAGTTTAAATGAAATACAAATAATTTAAAATATAGCCATAAAAGAGACTTACAACGAGACGAGATGAAAACAATGCAAAATAAAAAAAATGAAATAAGTTATTGAAAAAATAAAAAAATAAAGACACATGAGGTCTCATGGAATACAACAAGAGGGGATAAAAAATAAAAAACTAAAGGATAAAGTGCACTTAATTTTAAAGAAGACAAAAAAATTGGAAATTTAAAATAGCATTGTGCATAGCCATTGATAACTGATAAGTGATAATAAAATTATGCCAAAGTTATATCACTTTTAGTTGTCATTTCATTTTATGGCGTGTCTCATGGGGTACAACAGCATCTGAAAAGGGTCTATTTAGATGTATCTAACTAAAATTTAACTAGCTAAAATTTCAACGTAAAACTTTAGCTAGCTAAAAGTTTCTGAGCTAAACTTTAGCTATAGTGTTTGGATGCTCTAACTAATAGACTCAGCTAAATTTTAGATGACTTTAGCTAGGTTAGAATAGTTTAGCCGATGCATCCAAACAGACCCAATTTTTAGTATTGAGATGGATAAAAGACCAAAAACTAAAAACTACTCGCAACTGAGGTTTTATATTTTTTTTGAAGAGGAATAATAAAAACAAAAAATGTAAAACAGAAAGTAAAAATTGTAGTCACGGGAGGTTGAACCGGCGATCTCTTGCTTGAGATGCAAAAGACTTAACATTGAGCTAAGAGGTCAAACTAGCATTATAGTTGCATATTTTTTAATGTAAACAATGATAACTCATTTGTTGAGTAAGTACAGGGCATGGCCCACAGGGTATGCCGTGGCCCACCTGGCATACCCTGTGGGTCCGCCCCTGGTTCCCCTAAAAGAAACTTCAACCATCTCCCTTCTTTTCTCTCTACAAAATTTCTTTCACACAATTCGAAATATGTAAGTTTGCTTGGAAATAAATCATATAAGACACTTACAATGCAGACTCTACAATAGAGTCTAAGTCTAAGATATTATAGACTTAGAGTACAAGTAAGACCTAAAGTCTTAGTTTTTCTCCCTCTTTTTAATAAATATATTGTCATATCAGCAAAAATACTATAAATAAAAGAGTAATAAATAAGTTTAAACTCTAATAAAGTCTGCATTGTGAGTGTCCTGGTATAAATGTTCAAATAGCAAACACGGTCCACATCCAAATTGACCAAACAACAAAATTGAACTTTGCGAGTGGATCCGCAGTGCTCCGCGCGTGTAGCAAAGGTCATGTTTGGATGTATCCAACTAAAATTCAGCTAGTTAAAATTTCAATGTAAAACTTTAGCTAGCTAAAAGTTTTGCAGTTAAATTTTAATTCGGATGTTTGGATGCTCTAGCTAATAAACTCGGCTAAATTTTAGCTGGGTTAAAATAGTTAAATCTAGCTAAACTTTAACTGAGCAGGGCCAAACTTTGGTACTTAATATTATTATTAGTTGGTTCCGAGGCCAAAATCACACTACTCGTGGTAGTTCAAGGGCATAAAATTAGGTTTAAGCCATCAATCAGGAGGAGCAATAAGATATAATGTAAGGTAAAAAAAAAATGCAGAACGACTTCTCTGTCCTCTCGGAAACTAGGACTAAAGCATGAACACTCCTTTTCTCGAACACATATTGACTAGACCATGAAAACAGAAGATGAACGCGCTAATATGGTGGGATAAAAAAAAACTTTTTGCTAGAGTGACAGCAACACAGAAGTAACAAAGGTCTTAGAACATCACCATCACTTAAAAAGCAGTAAGCTTTCGGTTCCCGGCTTTCAGCACACAAATTTACAAGCGAACGCTGCTGCTGGAAGCAGTGTATCCGTGTCGTGACAGAACAAGATCAAGATGAAGAAGCTCAAAGACTCGCTGGGACTTCTGGAAACATCTCTCCCCTTGGTGCTGCCGTGCTGGTGCGCATCCTTCGATCTGAGGATCAGTACAGTTACAAACGGGAACGGCAGCAGTGAACTACTTGCTGCCGTGCTTTGCACGAAGTTCAGCAACATTAGCCTTGATGGAGGACGTTGCGAGCGTCGTGGGTTTCAGGACACTCTTGGGGTTCAAGGCCTGCCGGATCTTGAACACGGCCCAAGCCGTCCCGATGGCGTGGCCGGCGGCATCCAGCCCTTCGTTTGTTGCGGCGGCAGCTTTGTCTCCGTACCTGAAAGACACAGATTCAGTGAACACACGGTGAGACGTGTGATGCAGGATATGGGATCTTCTTCGGTGCAGAATTGAGAGCGTCACATACTTGTGAGATACTAGCCCAGTCGTCACAGTTGATGATGTGGACAAAACATTCTTTCCAGCCACCTCCACGGCGTCGCAAATCTTTCCTGTTTGATTGACGACAACAGAAGAGATGTCAGCAAATGTTGAAAAGCAAAGCAAGTGCCCACAGTTTAGTTGGTAAATGGATAACAGCAATGACAACACCAATGAAAAATCCTAATAATAAAGCATATCAAATAAGAGCTACATATATAGCAGACATTTCGTCCTGAAAGCTTACAACCTAACTAATTTGTTCATCCATGGGACACAAAGATCAGGCGGCACCAACAATCTTCCTGAACTTGGACTTATCGACCATCCTATCAGAAACCATGGTGGCAAGCAGAAATGCAGAATACAAAGCATTCAGGGTGAAAAGTAGCCAAGTAGTTCCATCTATATATCTGTAGCATGAGGTGGAAGTTACTAATGTTCATAAATCTTTAACGACTTGACTTATACAGTATATCATCAACACTGTGTGGCTGTACTGAAACTAACACCAACTCTTCACTACCCACGATATTATAGAGGCTAATCAGTGTCATGAAAATGAATCAGCTCTTCAGTACCAATGGTTCACCATTAATTTGAAGCATTAAAGCATATGGCTACTCTGTGTCATGTGGGAAGAAATGGGGAACATAGCGAAACAAGAACTACCACCTCCACTGAGTACTGAAATTAAATTTCCTCAGAAGTCACTACTACAAAGGTTATCTTCACTAAAAAAACATTCAGACCTATTGAGGACACTATGAAGGGCACCCAAGGCATCTCTATTTACGCTGAAACTAGAACATACACATACATCAACAGAGATAAGTGAAAAACAAGGATTTCAGTCCACATACGAGAGAAATGAGATCTAGGCATAGTAGGCAATGCATAGATCCAAACAACAAATATGTTGACTTGTGCAAGGTGGAGGGCACATTTGAGTTATCACATGCCACTAGATAACATGAATAATGCTACACAGACAAATGATGTTAATAACAACACGTACCAAATCCATCAAGTGAAGCAAGCACAATCTCTCCAGGCAACAGGTTGAAGAACTTCTTGCCAGCTTTTGAGTTGGCCAGCGAGCTTGTGAAATAACCAGTAACCTTCACAACTCCAGACAAAATTCCAGTTGCCACTTTCTCAGATATTTGGCTCACCCTCTTAGCCCTGCAAGCAATTGTAAGCATGAATGTCATTAAGCAACTTAAATATTTGTCAGAAATCATATATCTCAGAAAGGTAATTCACAGAATATGCCAAATTATCTATGTCCAAATTCGTTTAAATAATAAAAAAACTGTATACTATTAAACAGACGTAAAAGACAATATATACAGAAATGAGATAATACAGTCAACCAAAGCATACATAAATTTAACATCCAGAGGCAGAAGCAATATGATGGAATTGGCAAAAGAAATATTCACAAAAAAGGTTTAAAGTTCAAACGCTATACTTGACATCATATCATGATTCATGATAGCATAGACATAAGACATTTGAACAATGTATAAACACCTACATATAATAATACTCAGCCAAGCAATCACAAGTTCAGAAAACAACGCTTCAATGAACAGTCTCATTATAAGTTACAACATCAGCATATATTTAAGGGTATCATTTCAATCCAGTTTAGTCCATTTCTGAAGTCCATCCAAAATGCATACTCCTATGCCAATTTCATTGGGCAAATGGGCATCACTACAAAAATGTTTTAGGAATTGCCGAATTGAGGGCCTCTTCTAGATGGCAAGAATAAGTAATCAGGTCACAGCTATAAAGAGTACTCCATACCCAAATGCTGTACGAAGCAAACATTGCTACTTTAACAAAAAGGACAAAATTACATCTTCTATATATATAAAAGAAAAACAAAGATAGCCAATACCTTTTGATCCTCCTGAGCATCTCAGGGCTGACCTCGGCGTTGGCGTCGCCGGGCTGCATCCTCTTCTTGAGGACTTCATTCCCCCAACGGAGCCTCTCTACGGTCACCTCCCCGCACCACAGTATCCCCTTAGCCAGGTGCTCGGCGCCCGTGGCGATGGTCCTCGCCACCGCGCCGCCGTACGCCTCCACATTGGGCGCGACGGTCGTCCAGTACGCGGCGGCCTCGACCTCGTCGCGCACCCTGCCCTCCAGCTCCCTGGTGCCGACCACGGAGTGGACGGAGAAGCTGGTGTATGCGGCGAGGACGCCGTCGAGGCGCGCGTCGGGGCGTTCGAGCGTGAGCCCGTAGTGGAGCGGGTCGGGGCTGGGGTCGTCGGCGGAGGCCGGCACGGTGAGGGAGAAGGCGTAGTGGCAGGGGTCGAGCTTGACGGCGGCCACGTCGCGCGCGAGCGGCCACTGGACCGGGTCGAGCAGCGCGATGGCGGCGAGAGAGGTGTCGCCGGAGCGGATGCGGAGGAGGGAGAGGTCGCCGGCGGCCAGCGGGTGGCTGCGGCTGCGGTCGATTAGGTGGAGCCGCGCGGCGGGGACCCGGAGGAGGACGTCCTCCGACGGCGGAGGCCCGCTGTCGGCCTCCGCGGCCGTCGGCGACGAGGCAAGGGCGGGCCCTATCTCGACGGGCGCGAGGTCGGCCATGGAGAGCGTCGGGTACAGCGGCGGGGCGGAGGGGGCGGGCCAAGGGTTAGCCTTCGACGACGGGGAGGAGGAAGAGGAAGGGGAGCCGCGGGAGCGGGATGCCATGGGGATGTCGTCGGCGGGAGGGATTTATAGCTCGCCGGAGAAGGGAGGAAGAACCGTGGGGGACGCGGCGACGGCCGGCCGGCGACGTGGCGCTTGTATAGGGGCGCTCCCGGCTCCGGCCGCGTACGTGGCGACGGTGAGTCGGGTGGGGTCCACGCGCTTGAGAACGGTGGGGCCCGGTTTTGCAGTTGGGGTGGTTATCTGGTTTTATTGGGTGGGGAAATTGGCGGGCGCTCCGTTGTCCATGACCTGTGGGGCCACATGTGCTGTCGTTGTGTACCGGCCTGGCTGCGGTCCCACCTGTCGTTGAGTGGATGGAGGGGTGCACCGGTGACAGTTGAGAAGCGTGTGCGCACGCCGCACGGGTACGGGGCCCGCTCGACCGCCCCACGTGGAGATCTCGTCGTCCATCCAATCCAACCGCAGTGGACTGTTTCTTTTTGCCTGACGGGTGGGCCATCGGTTGCAGTCTAACAGTGGGCGGGTGAGATTGGCCCTGGTCGGCGACGGTCATGGCGTTCCGTTTATATCTTTTTTCCTCCTTGATGATTTTTTTTATTAGAATACAAAAAAAAAACAATTCCGTCCTTGATGATTAAGGAAGCAGCAGCTTGGACGCCAAGGGCAATGTTCCTTGCTCCATGGATTGGACTAGGGCAACTGGCCAAACGTGTGCCTTGCCGTGTGGGGAGGAGTCCTAACGTGTCACTCCCATGACGCAATGATACATGAGCGTCTTTTGCCACAACTATACATGAGCATCTTTACGTGAAATGCATTAGGCTAGGTGATCAAAGCGACAGCATATTTAAGCAAGCATATAGTAACACATCGGAACCTCATTGTCATTTTTTAAAAAATGGATGAAGCAAACAATAATATGTGTATGCACACAAACTCGTATGAACTCATGCACATATATACCCAATCTGATCGACTATCTCTATGGTCATATTCATATGTGAGTTCCAAATGTATATCGTTTATATGCCATAAATATAAACGTTGGAATCGTTGGCATCCATTCAACACAAGATTGTCGATAATCATTTATTACCTACTACAAACAGTTGTAACCATAATGTTGTTATTTGTTGGGTCAAGAGTCATGTGCATGACGTACTTAATCTAATGAGCGACGTGGGGTTTAAGTCTTCAGGAGAACTAATTTCTTCCTCTCGGCACCTCTTCTATTTTTCCCCCTAATAAAGGTGCTCATGCATATATAATAGCGGGTCCATGCAAATAGACCTCCTTACAGCACCCCTAAACGCCCAAATGACTATTGACTCCATGCAATAGAGCTCTGAATCATGATGTATGTAAATTCTTTGCATCAGGATCAACTCGATCTGAGGCTAAGCTTAAGGGAACATTACATAGGGCCCAAGCACAGTAGGATAAGAATCACTGCCATCAACTCAGAGGCTGAGTTTAAGAGGTGATTGCCTAAGCAGTCTGGCTGCATCAACCAAGCGTGCAAACAATTCTTTGCCGAGTGTTTTTTTCTTTGCCGAGTGTTTTTTCGGGCACTCGACAAAGAGCTTCTTTGCCAAGTGCCAAATAAAAACACTCGGCAAAGAAAAAACTTTTTTCTTTGCCGAGTGCCAAAAAAAACACTCGGCAAAGAAATTCTTTGTCGAGTGTTTTTTTGACACTCGGCAAAGTTAGTTTTTAAATAATATTTTGAAGCAGTAAATTAATCCAAATGAAAAGGTTTTCAACTACAAAGTTGTTTAACTTCTCAAGATGAACAATTTTTGTTTTGGTGATTTCTTCATTTGACAAACTTAAAATAAATTTGTTCATAAATCTTACATATCTCTCTGGTAGTTTATGAAACTACAAGAGTGATATATAATGTTTGTGAATAATATTAGAACCACAATGTCGGATGCACAAATGGTGAAACAACTAAAATAAACTTTATAGATCTTGACAAGTTATGAAAGTTTGTAGTTGATAACTTTTTAATTTGAAGTCATCTAGTTATGCAAAACTGCATTCGAATTTGAAAAATTTAAAATTCAAATTTTTCAAAAGACCTCGGATGGAGAAATGACCAAAACGAAAGTTGTAGATCTCAAAAAGTTATGAAACTTTGTAGCTGACAACTTTTAATTTGAAATCATCTTGCCTTGCAAAACCGTATTTGAATTTAAAAATTTTGAAATTTGAATTTTTTTAAATACCTCAGATGGAGAAATGGCCAAAATTAAAGTTGTAAATCTCGAGAAGTTATGAAGCTTTGATGTTGACAACTTTTTGATTTGAAATCATCTTGTGAACGAAAACTATGTTTCAAATTATCAAATTTGAAATTCAATTTTTTATAAACGACCTCGGATGGAAAGCTACCAAAATAAAAGTTGTAGATATCAAAAAGTTGGAAAACTTTGTAGTTGATAACTTTTTGATTTGAATTCGTTTAGGGCCTCAAATAAGCAAGTTACACTCGGTTTAGTATAATATACGTGTAACACCTCTGGTGTTTAGCATGTAATTAACTTGACATATCATCATTATCCTCATTAAGCATCTTGATCATGATTTCATGTGTATGAATTTTGCTAGTGTATCATTTTATGTGATTTACCTCTATTGCTAAAACCCTATTTAGCCCACTTCTCTCTACTAGGGCAAAATGGTAATTTCACCTCTGTGCCTAGCTGTGTGTAATTCTTGTTCCTTTGATGTCTTGAAGTTTTGTTGTGTTGGCCAAAGTTCAAAAATCAGAATTTGATTTCAAATCTCTTTGCAAAACCCTGATTTCCAAATCCTGGATTTTATCCCTCTTGTTGTGATTCAAAAATTATTCAAAATTTGGGATTGGTCCAAAAAGCAAAGTTGTAGATCTGACAAAGAGAAACAACTTTGGTATTTACAAATTTTCAAGTTGCAGTACAAAGTTTTGAGTTATTTCAAATTCAATCAAACTCCAGTTTTTGTCCCCTTTTCAGTTTTCAAAATGAGTTCAAAAACTAATGAGTTTCAGGAAAAGTGTATAATAGCAAAGTTGTAGGTTTTGATAAAAGGGACAGCTTTCATGTTTACAGATTTTCAAGTTTCAGTATAAAATCCAAAGTAATTTTGAATTGATTCAAATTTCAAAAGTGTCCCCTTTTCTGTTTTTGAATATTGTTCAAAAACTGTTTGGAATTTGAAAATGTTCATATTGACAAAGTTGTAGATCTCATTTTTCTGAACAACTTTGGTATTTGGAGTTTTTGTCGCACAGTTCAAATTTTGGGAGAAATTTGCAAAATACAGAGATCAGCCAAAGTCAAACCCTACTCCCTAGCACTGTTCCTCTTCTTCCTAGGGTCAGGGGGGGCCCGGCCGTGGCGCCCCGCCGGCGTCGCGCGTGCCGCACGCCTGGCTGCTCCCCACGCGCCACCAACCTGCCACCGCTGTTCCCTTGTCCCCTCCGCGCCCGCACGCGAGCGCTGACTCTCTCTCCCGTCCCCTACAGTCCTCTCCGCGCCGCCGTCGCGTGGCCATCGCCGGCCGAGCTTGCGCCCGAGCCCCGACTGCACGCCCGCGTATCCGCCAGAGCGCAATCGAGTGCGCACGCCTCCGCAAACCTCATCCACACCACCCCGAGGTCTCTACCGGCCCTGGCCGTGCCTATAAAAGCCCCGCCGGAGCCCGACCTCTCGCACTCACCTCCGCCACCGTGGCCAGGCCAGACCAGTGCCTCCGCCGCTCCACCACCTAGCTCAAAAGCTCCGCCGTGTTCTTGTGTTGCTTCACCACCCTTCAATTTCATCCCTACCGCCTCCAATCGCCCGGCGTAACCTCACCGTTCCCATCTCCGGCAGAAACCCGGCGAACTCGGGTTCGTGAAATTCGCCGTCTCCTGTCACGACCATCCCTCACCGACCCCCGTGTCGTGTTCCTTGGTTCCGTGCGACTCTGACCCGGCCCTTGCGGTCTCGTGTGTTGCGCAGGGTCGCCGGAGCGCCGTCCGCCGCCCGCCGCCGAAGAAGCTCCACCGAACCACCACCCTCGAGCGCGTGTCGAGCCTCACCCTCGAGAGCGTGTCGAGCCTCACCCTCGAGAGCGTGTCGAGCCTCACCCTCGAGCACGTGTCGAGCCTCACCCTCGAGCCCTGCCTCCGATCCGTGGTAAGTACCCGAGGCCTCGGCCTCTGCTTCCACTCCGCCTCGCCCGAGCCCAAGCCTCGAGCACACGTTTCCGTCTCGCCCGAGCCCGAGCCTCGGCGGACAGACCCTCACCACTTCGCTCGAGCCAGGCCTCGAGCGAACCCGTGCACCCTCCGCTCGTCGAGCCAGGCCTCGGACGAAGCACCCAGTTTCCGTCTCGCCCGAGCCCGTCTCACCCGAGCCTTTCTTAGAAGGAGCACAGTGCCCTTTTCTTTTTCTGTGAGTTATGAATAGTGTTCTGTTTTCTCTTTTTTGTGTGAATTAATCTGTTGTTCCTTAAATGCTGAGAAAATTATGGTATGCTCCTTGCACTGTGTAATATTTTATAAAAATATAAAACTTGACTTTTCTGCAAAAATTTGAAAATGAAAAATCCCCCTTTTAATTAATAAATGATGGTTTTGGATTTTTTAGAAAATGATTTATAACTCCAAAAATTTATGAGATCACTTTTTGTGAGCTAGTTATGCCATGACAAGTCTCTGGTAAAATTTTGAAGTCATTTGGAGCAAGTTGATTTTGGAGCTTTATTTTAATTAAGGAATAGTGTCTTTTGTTAATTAAATGTCTAGATTTAATTGAGCACCTTAATGACCTCCAAAAATTATGGAATTTGTTTTGCCATATACTTGTACCCTAATGAACTTGTGTGATTAATTTGGTAATTTTTGGAGCACCTTCATAAAATGACCTTTTTAAATAATTAAGAAAAATAGAAAACGGTAATTAGGTTTAGCGTTGAATGACCTGTGATGTGACTTTTGGGATTGCTTGATGTTCATAGACCCCTACCCTTTGGTCTATGATGTTTGTGATGCCATGTTTGGTTGATGCTTAGGATAGTTATAATAAAGTCTAGTTTAATCAATTTTGCTTAAGGTAGAAATGGTTACCTTTTATGCTCAACCTAGATTTCGATCATGCATTGCCTAAAAGTAATCTTGAATCTATGGTATTGTCTTGCACATTAAGTCCATATCATCATTCTCATGAGCATTCATCATTGCATCCGTATAGTTGACGAAGAAGGCCCTGAAGTCGAGGTAGCCGCCGAAGGATCTGTCCCCGAGGCAACCCTGAGCTCCGACGCTTATACCTACCCCGACTCTGCTCTTTTTGCCATCCAAGGCAAGCCCCGGTGCATTTAACCCTACCTTGCTTTTATAAATATTTTCCTTAAATGTTTTGAGTTAAATTATTGCATTAGGTTGATAGGAGTTGAGTGAAATCCTATCTGATGCATTACCTACCTTGACCAATGATACACCCGATACCTGCTTTCAAAAACTATTTGCAAAAATGCTTAGCAATGCTATATGATAGATTTGCAATAAAAATGCCAATTTCAAAGTGTGATCACTTTAAGAATATTTATGGGAATTTCTGGTTTACTCCCACTATTGGCTAAGTATCTGATCCGTACTTAGTCAATGGGAAGGAGAGGTTGTCCTTGCGTACGGTGCCGTCATGTTGTAGTCCGGGACTCAACAGTTGACACCGACCGGGACAGGGTTGAAAAACTGACAGGACTATTACGCTTGGGTGAGATATAACCAAGGTGTAGTTCTGGCTGGAAAATTAGGGACCATCCGTATGGGGGCCTGCTGGTCAAGACTTGTAACTATTCACATACTTCGGAAAGCTCTGGCTCCGAGAAATCCTTTATTGGACCGACAACCGCGCACTGGGAGTGGAGAGATGGCGGAAGTAGCATGTACCCACGTGTCAGGACCTGTACTCTTGGGTTAGAGTCCCAAGGTACTTGTCGCTGGCGGAAAATTGGAGGGTTAAAGTCCCGAATCGGAGTGGTGTACTGTACTTCCGGGTGGCGTAGGACCGGGCCCAATCTTGGAGGAATCGTGGTAGACGAGTTGGCATATGCAAGCTTGGGTGCTACATATGCAGTGTGGATAGGGATCCTCAGCTGAGTATTATTTATCCGGATTAACGTTGCTCCTCGGTTATGGAGACTTGGTCCACTGACTGTCAACGGAGAGTGGTTCTCAACTAGGTCTGTTTTTGGAAAGTAAAATGAATCAAGGATTATGATGGAACAAGGGATACCGAATCTTTCAAAATTAAAATAAGGTTTACCAAAAATGCTTTTCTGCAAAATACTTGAACTTGCTTAAGCCTTACCTTGACTACCCTAAGCCTGCATTCCTGAGTCTTCTCCCTTTTCTTTAGTCGGGTAAGTCTTGTTGAGTACCTTTGTACTCAGGGTTCTTTTACCCATGTTGCAGGTATGGCAGATTCCTCAGTATGCCTTGGACCCTGCTGTGTGACTGTTGTTCAGGATGAGGCCGATGAGGCCGATGTGTAATTATTCACCCTTGGGCTGGGTGAAGTATCTTTATCTTTTAGTTGTTGTCATATGCTACTCTGCCAGCTCTATCTATTTGAACTATGGTCTGTAATAACTTCACTTTAATTTTATGTTGAACTCTGGTTTGTAAAACTATTGTTATCTAAGTCTTCCGCTATTTACTCCGATGTTATTTGTCAAAATGTTCAAGAGATTGTAACTGAATTGTGAGATGATCCTGCGGACATCGGGCACTGATGTAGCCCAGTGGCGAACCCGGTCTTAATCTCTTGGCTGTACGGATCGACTGTCAGTGGTTGATAGTGATCAGTGGGCCATGGGGTTAGGGTCGTTACGTCACAGAGTGGTATCGGAGCATCTCACTACGACGTTGCAATCTTTTTGCGAAAACTTCAAAAGGTTTTTAAGTCCAAAAAAGACTAAACTTGACTATTTTGAGTCCAAATTGCTTCTCTCATCTTATCTTGTCTTTGGCAACTAGTAGCAAGACAACCTGTTTAAGCCCTATGTACCTTACCTTAGTAGTTGCATTGCCTTGTTCCGTAGGAACGATTCATGCATCATGTCATAATCACTTAAGTTAATAACTTCCTCTCTAAGTCGGTTGGGTTAGTATGCCTTTACCTTTTTCTTGCTAGCCTTTCTCACCTATAATCTCTTATCCAGATATGGTCATCCTCAAGCGGACTGCTCGCAAGTCGACTGGACCGCATGGTGTGCCGCGTCACCAGCTGGCGCCACGCACCGGAGAAGAGACTGGAGAATCCTCCAACGGACGTCACTTGTCCCGCCGCACCCGCAAGCAGCTGAAGGAGGAGATCAAGAATCTAAAGGCTGAGATGGAGAACATGGAGCATGACTTCTATCTTTCCCGCATGGAGTTTTATGAGGCACGAGCTTCCCTGGAGCAGGCCAATCGGAACACGGTTCGCGCTATCGAGCAGCGCAATGATGCTTGGACCCGCGAGGACGTCGCCAGAGCCCAATTCCATGGACTGCAGCAGTACACTGCCCAGATTGAGCAGTACAATGATATACTTCATGAGGAGGTACATCAACTGTACGACCAGCTTCACCCCGTGGCTCCACCTGTTGCTGAGGATCCAGAAGATGGAGTCGTGGAGGAACCTGAAGTAGAGCATGAGCCAGTCCAGAATGTAGAAGTGGAACCTGCTGAAGATGTTCACGTTGAAGATGAAGATGAGGAGGAAGAGCCTGAGCTCATCATCGAAGATGAAGATGGCGATGAAGAGATGATCATCATCGATGACGACTAGATTCCTTGTGTCTGTACCATCTGCTCACCTAAAGCCTTAGTCTAGGTTTGGGACGTTAGTTGGTCTTCTGTCTAGTCGAGTCTGTATCTTGTTTGGTATCTTTCCTTTGTCAGTTAGTGGTTATCTATCGAACTTCTGTATCAGTTATCTACCCTTGCATCAATGAATCTTATCAGTCAGTTTCGTTCAAGATCAATCTTTGGATGCTAAGTTCCCAAATTCTTATCGAATGCCTTCCAGAGAGTTGGCAGAGCTGAAGATCCAATTGCAAGAGCTCTTGGACAAGGGTCTCATTCGCCCAAGTTCATCTCCTTGGGGCTGTCCTGCTATCTTTGTGAAGAAGAAAGACAAAAGTCTTCGTCTGTGCGTTGACTATCGCCCACTCAATGAGGTCACCATCAAAAATAAATATCCCTTGCCTCGCATTGACCTTCTTTTTGATCAGTTGTCTGGAGCCAGAGTGTTCTCCAAAATTGATCTCAGATCTGGCTATCATCAAATAAAAATCCGTCCAGAAGACATTCCTAAAACAGCTTTCACCACCAGATATGGCCTATATGAGTACTTGGTCATGTCCTTTGGCTTGACCAATGCCCCTGCTCATTTCATGTATCTCATGAACTCTGTGTTCATGCCTGAGCTTGATAAATTTGTAGTCGTGTTCATTGACGACATCCTTGTCTATTCAAGAACTCCTGAAGATCACGCCAAACATCTTCGAATCGTTCTCTCTCGTCTCAGAGATCACCAGTTGTATGCCAAGTTCAGTAAATGTGAATTTTGGCTAGATCGAATTCAATTCCTTGGTCATGTCCTGTCCGCTGAAGGTGTGTCAGTTGACCCTGAAAAAGTGGCAGATATCTTGGATTGGAAGCCACCTACCACTGTCCGCGAAGTTCGCAGCTTCATGGGAATGGCTGGATACTATCGTCGATTCATCCCAGATTTCTCCAGAGTCGCCAAGCCTATCACGGAGTTGTTGAAGAATTCCGTGGATTTCGTTTGGTCACCAGCCTGTGAGCAAGCCTTTCAAGCCTTGAAGAAACTGCTAACTACATCACCAGTCCTAGCTCAACCAGATATCGAGAAACCCTTCGATGTATACTGTGATGCATCTGGTACTGGTTTGGGCTGTGTTTTGATGCAAGAAGGACGAGTAATTGCTTATGCCTCACGACAGCTTAAGCGACATGAGGAAAACTACCCAACCCATGATCTTGAGCTAGCCGCAGTCGTGCATGCCTTGAAGATTTGGCGTCACTATCTGTTAGGTAGCACCTGCAATATGTATACGGATCACAAGAGCCTAAAGTATATCTTCACTCAAGAAGAATTGAATATGAGGCAGAGAAGATGGCTTGAGTTGATTAAAGATTATGATCTCGAAGTACATTACCATCCTGGTAAGGCAAATGTAGTTGCCGATGCCCTCAGTCGCAAGTCATACTGCAACTGTCTGACGACGAAGCCCTATGATCTTTCCTTGTGCCATGATCTTGAAAGGATGGGTATCAAAATGATTTCGCAAGGAAGCTTGAACAATGTCAGCATAGAAACATCCATCAAGGATCAAGTCATTGCTGCTCAGAAGGATAACCCTGGAATCAAGCACATCATCGAAAAGATCCAGACCGGAAAAGCTGATTGCTTCAGGATCGATGATGTAGGAGTTGTTTGGTTCAAGAACCGTCTAGTAGTTCCCAAGGTGCCTGATTTGAGACAGATAATCCTTGATGAAGCACACTTGACCAGATTCTCTATTCACCCCGGTAGCAACAAGATGTACCAAGACTTAAAGCAGAGATTCTGGTGGACTAAAATGAAGATTGAGATTGCCCGGTATGTCGCTCAGTGTGATACCTGCCAAAGAGTCAAGGCAGTACACATGAAGCCTGGAGGAGAATTGCAACCTTTGTCAGTACCCGCTTGGAAATGGGACGACATTAGTATGGATTTTGTCAATGGACTACCCAAGACCCAGAAAGGTTTTGATTCCATTTGGGTAATCGTGGACCGACTCACTAAGCAAGCTCACTTTCTGCCAGTCAAGACCAGTTACACCGTCCCCATGTATGCCACTTTGTACAAGAACAACATAGTAAAGCTTCATGGCATACCCAAGACCATTGTCTCTGACCGTGGTACCCAGTTTGTCGCTAAGTTTTGGAAAGCGTTCCATACCTCACTTGGAACCAAGCTCTTACATAGCACAGCATATCATCCGCAAACTGATGGACAAACTGAGCGAGTCAACCAAGTGCTGGAGGACATGTTGAGAGCCTGTGTTCTCACCTTTGCAGATACTTGGGATGACTGTTTGCCTTTGGCAGAGTTCTCTTATAATAACAGTTACCAAGAGAGCATCAAAATGGCACCCTTTGAAGCGCTGTACGGCCGTCGTTGTCGTACACCCCTCAGTTGGTCTGAGCCCGGAGAAAGAGAATTCTTTGGAGTTGACCTGGTCAAAGATATGGAAGAGAAAGTCAAGCAGATACAGGAGAATATGAAGATTGCCCAATCTCGACAGAAGAGTTACGCTGATAAGAGACGTCGACCTCTGAAGTTTCAAGTTGGAGATTATGTATATCTCAAGGTCTCACCAACCAAAGGAGTCACTCGTTTTGGAGTCAAAGGAAAGTTAGCACCCCGCTACATTGGTCCGTTTGAGATTTTGGAATGTTGTGGCAAGGTAGCTTACAAGCTGAAGTTGCCCGATCATCTCTCCGCTGTCCACAATGTTTTCCATGTCTCCCAACTCAAGAAGTGTCTCCGAGTACCAGAACATGTCGTGGAAGTTGAAGGTGTCGAGCTAGAGCCTGATCTATCTTACTCAGAATATCCAGTTCGCGTGTTGGACCACAAGGATCGCGTTACCCGAAGAACCACCACAAGATGGTACAAAATCCAGTGGAACCAGCACTCTGAAGAAGAAGCTACGTGGGAATCTGAAGACTTCTTAGCAAAGAACTACCCCGACTTTCTCGAATCCCTGTCTATGTAAGGTTTTGCCTTTATCCCTTCTTTATCCTTCCTTAAGACGTGGAATCTCGGGGCGAGATTTCTTTAAGGGGGGGAGGCTGTAACACCTCTGGTGTTTAGCATGTAATTAACTTGACATATCATCATTATCCTCATTAAGCATCTTGATCATGATTTCATGTGTATGAATTTTGCTAGTGTATCATTTTATGTGATTTACCTCTATTGCTAAAACCCTATTTAGCCCACTTCTCTCTACTAGGGCAAAATGGTAATTTCACCTCTGTGCCTAGCTGTGTGTAATTCTTGTTCCTTTGATGTCTTGAAGTTTTGTTGTGTTGGCCAAAGTTCAAAAATCAGAATTTGATTTCAAATCTCTTTGCAAAACCCTGATTTCCAAATCCTGGATTTTATCCCTCTTGTTGTGATTCAAAAATTATTCAAAATTTGGGATTGGTCCAAAAAGCAAAGTTGTAGATCTGACAAAGAGAAACAACTTTGGTATTTACAAATTTTCAAGTTGCAGTACAAAGTTTTGAGTTATTTCAAATTCAATCAAACTCCAGTTTTTGTCCCCTTTTCAGTTTTCAAAATGAGTTCAAAAACTAATGAGTTTCAGGAAAAGTGTATAATAGCAAAGTTGTAGGTTTTGATAAAAGGGACAGCTTTCATGTTTACAGATTTTCAAGTTTCAGTATAAAATCCAAAGTAATTTTGAATTGATTCAAATTTCAAAAGTGTCCCCTTTTCTGTTTTTGAATATTGTTCAAAAACTGTTTGGAATTTGAAAATGTTCATATTGACAAAGTTGTAGATCTCATTTTTCTGAACAACTTTGGTATTTGGAGTTTTTGTCGCACAGTTCAAATTTTGGGAGAAATTTGCAAAATACAGAGATCAGCCAAAGTCAAACCCTACTCCCTAGCACTGTTCCTCTTCTTCCTAGGGTCAGGGGGGCCCCGGCCGTGGCGCCCCGCCGGCGTCGCGCGTGCCGCACGCCTGGCTGCTCCCCACGCGCCACCAACCTGCCACCGCTGTTCCCTTGTCCCCTCCGCGCCCGCACGCGAGCGCTGACTCTCTCTCCCGTCCCCTACAGTCCTCTCCGCGCCGCCGCCGCGTGGCCATCGCCGGCCGAGCTTGCGCCCGAGCCCCGACTGCACGCCCGCGTATCCGCCAGAGCGCAATCGAGTGCGCACGCCTCCGCAAACCTCATCCACACCACCCCGAGGTCTCTACCGGCCCTGGCCGTGCCTATAAAAGCCCCGCCGGAGCCCGACCTCTCGCACTCACCTCCGCCACCGTGGCCAGGCCAGACCAGTGCCTCCGCCGCTCCACCACCTAGCTCAAAAGCTCCGCCGTGTTCTTGTGTTGCTTCACCACCCTTCAATTTCATCCCTACCGCCTCCAATCGCCCGGCGTAACCTCACCGTTCCCATCTCCGGCAGAAACCCGGCGAACTCGGGTTCGTGAAATTCGCCGTCTCCTGTCACGACCATCCCTCACCGACCCCCGTGTCGTGTTCCTTGGTTCCGTGCGACTCTGACCCGGCCCTTGCGGTCTCGTGTGTTGCGCAGGGTCGCCGGAGCGCCGTCCGCCGCCCGCCGCCGAAGAAGCTCCACCGAACCACCACCCTCGAGCGCGTGTCGAGCCTCACCCTCGAGAGCGTGTCGAGCCTCACCCTCGAGAGCGTGTCGAGCCTCACCCTCGAGAGCGTGTCGAGCCTCACCCTCGAGCACGTGTCGAGCCTCACCCTCGAGCCCTGCCTCCGATCCGTGGTAAGTACCCGAGGCCTCGGCCTCTGCTTCCACTCCGCCTCGCCCGAGCCCAAGCCTCGAGCACACGTTTCCGTCTCGCCCGAGCCCGAGCCTCGGCGGACAGACCCTCACCACTTCGCTCGAGCCAGGCCTCGAGCGAACCCGTGCACCCTCCGCTCGTCGAGCCAGGCCTCGGACGAAGCACCCAGTTTCCGTCTCGCCCGAGCCCGTCTCACCCGAGCCTTTCTTAGAAGGAGCACAGTGCCCTTTTCTTTTTCTGTGAGTTATGAATAGTGTTCTGTTTTCTCTTTTTTGTGTGAATTAATCTGTTGTTCCTTAAATGCTGAGAAAATTATGGTATGCTCCTTGCACTGTGTAATATTTTATAAAAATATAAAACTTGACTTTTCTGCAAAAATTTGAAAATGAAAAATCCCCCTTTTAATTAATAAATGATGGTTTTGGATTTTTTAGAAAATGATTTATAACTCCAAAAATTTATGAGATCACTTTTTGTGAGCTAGTTATGCCATGACAAGTCTCTGGTAAAATTTTGAAGTCATTTGGAGCAAGTTGATTTTGGAGCTTTATTTTAATTAAGGAATAGTGTCTTTTGTTAATTAAATGTCTAGATTTAATTGAGCACCTTAATGACCTCCAAAAATTATGGAATTTGTTTTGCCATATACTTGTACCCTAATGAACTTGTGTGATTAATTTGGTAATTTTTGGAGCACCTTCATAAAATGACCTTTTTAAATAATTAAGAAAAATAGAAAACGGTAATTAGGTTTAGCGTTGAATGACCTGTGATGTGACTTTTGGGATTGCTTGATGTTCATAGACCCCTACCCTTTGGTCTATGATGTTTGTGATGCCATGTTTGGTTGATGCTTAGGATAGTTATAATAAAGTCTAGTTTAATCAATTTTGCTTAAGGTAGAAATGGTTACCTTTTATGCTCAACCTAGATTTCGATCATGCATTGCCTAAAAGTAATCTTGAATCTATGGTATTGTCTTGCACATTAAGTACATATCATCATTCTCATGAGCATTCATCATTGCATCCGTATAGTTGACGAAGAAGGCCCTGAAGTCGAGGTAGCCGCCGAAGGATCTGTCCCCGAGGCAACCCTGAGCTCCGACGCTTATACCTACCCCGACTCTGCTCTTTTTGCCATCCAAGGCAAGCCCCGGTGCATTTAACCCTACCTTGCTTTTATAAATATTTTCCTTAAATGTTTTGAGTTAAATTATTGCATTAGGTTGATAGGAGTTGAGTGAAATCCTATCTGATGCATTACCTACCTTGACCAATGATACACCCGATACCTGCTTTCAAAAACTATTTGCAAAAATGCTTAGCAATGCTATATGATAGATTTGCAATAAAAATGCCAATTTCAAAGTGTGATCACTTTAAGAATATTTATGGGAATTTCTGGTTTACTCCCACTATTGGCTAAGTATCTGATCCGTACTTAGTCAATGGGAAGGAGAGGTTGTCCTAGCGTACGGTGCCGTCATGTTGTAGTCCGGGACTCAACAGTTGACACCGACCGGGACAGGGTTGAAAAACTGACAGGACTATTACGCTTGGGTGAGATATAACCAAGGTGTAGTTCTGGCTGGAAAATTAGGGACCATCCGTATGGGGCCCTACTGGTCAAGACTTGTAACTATTCACATACTTCGGAAAGCTCTGGCTCCGAGAAATCCTTTATTGGACCGACAACCGCGCACTGGGAGTGGAGAGATGGCGGAAGTAGCATGTACCCACGTGTCAGGACCTGTACTCTTGGGTTAGAGTCCCAAGGTACTTGTCGCTGGCGGAAAATTGGAGGGTTAAAGTCCCGAATCGGAGTGGTGTACTGTACTTCCGGGTGGCGTAGGACCGGGCCCAATCTTGGAGGAATCGTGGTAGACGAGTTGGCATATGCAAGCTTGGGTGCTACATATGCAGTGTGGATAGGGATCCTCAGCTGAGTATTATTTATCCGGATTAACGTTGCTCCTCGGTTATGGAGACTTGGTCCACTGACTGTCAACAGAGAGTGGTTCTCAACTAGGTCTGTTTTTGGAAAGTAAAATGAATCAAGGATTATGATGGAACAAGGGATACCAAATCTTTCAAAATTAAAATAAGGTTTACCAAAAATGCTTTTCTGCAAAATACTTGAACTTGCTTAAGCCTTACCTTGACTACCCTAAGCCTGCATTCCTGAGTCTTCTCCCTTTTCTTTAGTCGGGTAAGTCTTGTTGAGTACCTTTGTACTCAGGGTTCTTTTACCCATGTTGCAGGTATGGCAGATTCCTCAGTATGCCTTGGACCCTGCTGTGTGACTGTTGTTCAGGATGAGGCCGATGTGTAATTATTCACCCTTGGGCTGGGTGAAGTATCTTTATCTTTTAGTTGTTGTCATATGCTACTCTGCCAGCTCTATCTATTTGAACTATGGTCTGTAATAACTTCACTTTAATTTTATGTTGAACTCTGGTTTGTAAAACTATTGTTATCTAAGTCTTCCGCTATTTACTCCGATGTTATTTGTCAAAATGTTCAAGAGATTGTAACTGAATTGTGAGATGATCCTGCGGACATCGGGCACTGATGTAGCCCAGTGGCGAACCCGGTCTTAATCTCTTGGCTGTACGGATCGACTGTCAGTGGTTGATAGTGATCAGTGGGCCATGGGGTTAGGGTCGTTACGTCACAATACGGTAACCGAAACGGAGATAGAATGTATATGAGTGTGTAGTGCAGTGGTAGAGGAGGCTCCGTGTGAACGAGAGGTCGTGAGTTCAAATCTGACCACAATTGGCATTGCCTAGTGGGCTTGTCCCTTGATTAAATAATAATATTTTTCTATTTTTGGATTTTTTTTGTTTTTTTCTTTACCGAGTGCTTTTCGTTGCCGAGTGCCACATCAGCACTCGGCAAAGCCAAGCCTTTTGCAGACATTTTCTTTGTCAAGTGCTCTTTTGCCGAGTGTGGCACTCGGCAAAGCCTTTGCGGAGTGCATTTAAGGCTTTGCTGAGTGTGACACTCGACAAATAATTGATTTCCCGTAGTGATCAGACTCATGGACTTGCTCATTGACTATGAATCCGGTTTAGCCCACAAAGTGTATAATTATTGGTCATGTGATTGGACTATCAGGATAAGTGGCTCTCATCCACGCTGAGCTGCACCAAGGCATGGAAGCAGGGAGTCTGCATGCAATTTTTTTCCAGCCCAAGCGTAGGAGGGGTAACAAATCCAAGGTCGACCTGGGGGCTGACTAGATCACCGTCGATGTGCTTTGTCGCTGTGATGTTTGTGTAATTTAACTTGGCTTCATTTCTTCCATTTATTTAGGGTTTGAGTTCTAGTGTCGGGTGCTTTTGCGTCTATGAGACTATCTCCAACAACTAAAACCCAAATACAATACCCATTTAAAGTTTAGGTAGCGCTACAGTGAAAAGTTTCAATACTCATTTAACATCTTCTCCAATAACAAGACCCAAAAGAGAATCCTTTCTGCAAATGGGTTTTCAGGAGAGAGGAAACTCATATTTAGGTTATGTCTCTCAAGCAACCCAAAATGGGTCTTCTGTATGGGTACTCTGTTGGAGGCTGATTTTAGGTTTCCTGTTACTCATTTTGTGTTTGAGTGCTCATATAGGGTATCTGTTGGAGACAGTCTGAGAGATGAGAATATTGTGCCTTCATTTCTGACTGTGATCAGTGGGCGCACTGAGTCTCTCAATCCATTGTTTATTTAGGGAATGTTTGAATTCTTAATTGGATTATATTAATCTAGATTTCGGAAGAGGTATAGTAATATAAAAACTAGACCGTTTGGATACCTAAGTTACAGAGGTGGATTCTTGTTAGCTAGTATGTACAAACGATCTTTTGTCTAACAAAAACAGGTCTAAAATGGATTATAGAATTACATCAATCTTGTTCTCGGATTAGTATGATCCAACTCTTAATTTAAGATGTTTGGATCGCCTTGAGATTATTTTAGCTGGTTACTATAATCTGTTTGGATCCAAACACCCAATATAGCCTCAAAAATAGGACTTATATTAGCGTCTTATTCACATATAAGTCTATCTTCATTTTATTTATTGGAAAAAGTCCAGTTTTCCTCCCTCAACTTCTGAGGAAGTCCGTTTTTTCTCCCTTAATTTCAAAACTAGACAAACAACCTCCCCCAACTTTTGAAAACCGTGCATTTTACCTCCCTGGCCGGTTTTGGACAGTGGTTTTGCTACACTAACAGTGGTTTTGCTACAGTAACTGTGGTTTTGTCTTTTTCTTTCTTTTATTTATTTTCACTGAATCTTTAAAAAAATATAGTAAATCACAGAAAAATCATAAAATAGAAAATCTAATTTTTTTGGACTCCACATGAGTAGATCTATACAGTGAACATAAAATATGGTATACTTTAGTACAAAGTTTTTTGTTATAGCTTTAGATCTATGTTTTTTTATAATTAAAATAAATTTATAACTAAGTTATACATGATTCAATGAGTATAAATTTTTTAATACAGGCGAAGCATATAATAATTAACCCACCATAAAAATTTGACCACAATTGAACTATAGAAACTATAGCTATGAATTATTCCAAATAATTACAGAAAACACATATTATTGTATGGAATTAAAATTAATTGTAATAATTCATAGCTGCAGTTTCTATAGTCTAAATGTGGTCAAATTTTTAAGGTGAGCTAATTATTGTATGCTTCAACTGTATTAAAAAATTTATACTCATTCGATCATGTATAACTTAGTTATAATTTTTTTAGTTACAGAAAAGCATATATCTAAAGCAACAACAAAAATTTTATACTAAAGTATACCACATTATATGTTCACTGTATAGATCTACTCATGTGGAGTCCAATAAAATTAGATTTTCTATTTTATGATTTTTCTGTGATTTACTATGATTTTTAAAGATTTAGCAAAAATAAATAAATAAAAAGAAAAAAACAAAACCACGGTTACCGTAGCAAAACCACGTTTAGGGCTCCTTTGGGAGCAAGGGGAGGCAAGCCCAGGGACGCCAGGCCCCGAGGGGGATTTAATGGCCAGTTCGAAACCCTGTTATTTCCCGTGGCAGCGTTTCTCCTCCTCTGTCGCAATTTGGAACAATCCTGCCGGGGTAGGCTTAGCACGGGAGCGACTTGACCCCGTGTCCCGTGGGCAGTGTGCGGCGCCAAGACCCGTGGGCACCAAGACGAGGCGAACTGTACCAGCCCTGTGCATCGAGAACGGATTTTCGGAGACAGCAGCGGCTGTCGAGCGATGCTCCTGCTTGCGTCATGAGCAGGACGCAGCCAGGGAAGAGCTGCCCGAGGGGTCGAGGTCGGGAGGGCTTGCCCCGCGGAAAACGTGTGGGTCGGGTGTGGCGTCCCTGTTGCGAGCGCTTCCAAATGCCAGGGTAGACTGGCCGGTGTCTAATTTCCGCGCGCCGTTTCTTCCCAGGGAAAACGCGAGGAAACCCCCGAGGTTACGAGTTTCCAAACGAAGCCTTACTGTAGCAAAACCGCCGTTCAAAACCGGTCAGAGAGGTAAAATACACGGTTTTAAAAGTTGAGGGAGATTGTTTGTTCGGTTTTAAAGTTAAGAGAGGAAAATCGGACTTTCTAAAAAAATGAGGGAGCAAAACTGTACTTTTTCCTTATTTATTCATTACCACGGGTTTGTTGATGCAGGCTGGTCGACTAGGCCCAAAGAAAGTCGACGACAGCCATGGCGAGCAAATGGCCCGAGATGCCCAGCCCAGCCCACTTCGTGCACCACAACATTAACATTCCGATTCCAACCTCTCTTTTTTTGCACTTGCACCTCGCGTTTTCAACTTTCGCAACATCGCCAACCTTTCGCTTAAAAGCCCTATATACTAGAAACAGACACCTGTCGTTCAAAAAACAGAAAGAAGACGACGATCTTTCACACGAAGCCATCTCGAATCGAATAACCAAAAGCAACACACGCGGCCAGGGGAAGGGAATGAATTTATGCCATCTCCCACCAGTTTGTGCGTTGCATGGGCAATGAGCAACGACGCACCAGGAGAGGAGATATATATATATTTACAAGTCCGAGTCAGATCAGATAACCCAGCGGAGAATAAAGGCGGGAAGAAAGGCTTGCGAGGTCCCCCGTTCTTTCTTTGCTCGCCCGGATTTATTCGATTCTGCAGGGACGGCCTGCAATCATCCACTGACGCGACGCATACTGTAAATTCCTGCACTCGTAGATAAAAATCTCCATTCCAACGCCTTTACGGATTCCATCCCAATGGTTTTGACGCATGGTGTATGTAGATAAAACGACAGAGAGAGAGAGACACACACACAAAGGTGAAGATGACAAGGAATTGCAAAGCACAGCATATGTTCTCGTATGTAAGATCATGGAGACATTTCAGCTTCAACTTTACTAATATATGCACATATTCATTCAGCTACGGAATGGCCCAATCGCATCGCAATACGACTTACACCTTCCAGGATCATGATGAGTAGAGCCACCTGGTTATTACTGTAGGTCATTAGTTGTACACATCCATCCATCATCACACACGATAACGACGCCAGAAGGCACCAGTAATAACAAAAAAAAAACTAAAATTATCCGCTACTAAACCGCAGGCGTTAACCCCGGATCATATATCGTTAATCACCGCGGACGCCACGGCCCACGGCAGCCGCCGGGAGGGAGCTTTCAGCTTCAGAAGGCGTGGAGGGCGTCGGGCTGGGCCGCGGCGGAGGTGGAGAGCATGTGCACGACCTCGCGCATGGTGGGCCGGGCCGTGCTGGCGTCCTCCACGCACGCCATGGCCACCTTGTAGAGGTCCGCCAGCAGCGTCACCGGCTCCGGGGACAGGCGCCGGTCCGCCACCGCCAGGACGGGCGCCTCTGGGGCGGAGGCGTCCGGGAGCTCCGCCGTCACCTTGCGCACCCAGTGCACGATGTCCACGCCGTCGCCGAAGCTGCCCACGGGACGGCGACCCGTGATGAGCTCCAGCAGCACCACGCCGAAGCTGTACACGTCGCTCTTCTCGTCCACGCGCAGGGTGTAGGCGTACTCTGCATGTGGGGCGGAAAACACCGGTTACAGGTTTCATTTGAGACTATAGGGATTTGCTAAATTTCATGTGTCCGAAATTTAGTTTTTTTTGACGAAAACCGAAATTTAGTTTTTATTTCGGGTATGTATTCTATACTAAAATTACGGTTTTAGCTTGTTGCAATTTCTACAGTCTGCAATTTTGTGTTCGAGACTAGAAAAAACACACAAGACAGAACCATAAACCTGAAAAAAATCTAATATATGTCTGCACAAAGATAATTTAATAATTTACAATTATTACTATAGTCAGACAAGAACAAAAATTCGATATGTTATCACAAACGTAACAATTTCCTTCTAATAGGTAGTATAAAAGTGTTGTCTGAAATTATCTTATATAATTCAGGCACCTAAACTATAGGAGAAGTGGAGAATATATTGTATATGAATTGCTGCTGATCAGAGCTTACTGTGCCTAATATGAGAAGTGCTTGCCTCATGCATAGACATGCACCTCAGGATATACACAGTATAAAGTAATGACTTCAGTAAAAAAAACAGCATTTTTAAATTTGAATTAGATTGAACTTATAGAAAATATTATTAGTATTATAACTCGAAATAGATAGATTATAGAAATATATTTCATAATTATTCTAATGATAATGATAGCATTTTGAAAGGGTTAGTAAGATTTTAAAAAGTTACTGTAGACTCTTTGCATTTTTTACGGACAGAGTTTAGTGAAGCCGACAAGTTTATGAGGGACCTGACAAGTCAAACATGTGGGCAGATCTGCTCCAGGCAAGGTGCCATGGACATGGAAGAGAAGCTCTTAAACCCTGTCGGATCAAGGTAGCTGCATGAAAGGGCCCACAAGGATACACACAAACAAAAACTAACAGCACGAGCGCTAGATCCTGTGTGATCCCAAGGCAGGCCTTTTGTCCCCCATTGACCTTCACAGATGGCAACAAGATCTGCTTCTAGGACAAGCCAAATCCATGCTACAGTACAATCCAAGGAACAGAGCTAGAGCAAGACACTAACCACATTGATTAGCCACTGTCTCTATCTATATCCACTGTTACTAGTACATCCATGCATTGCAACAGCAGAGATAACCTTTCAAAAAAAAAAGAAGTACCAGCAAAGATGGTATGGCAATGACAGTTGGGTTTTCATCCGTGGTACTCTACGCAGCTTGTCTTTTTAGCATGGTGGCTCCAGCTCCAGTTGACTACGCTACGCACAAGGCAACAACAGCATGCCAGTGCAACCAGCGTAGTACTGTCTGCGAACGCATGCCCAAACAAAAAACTGCAAATTTCAAATCATGGACCTGTAGTAGTAGTATTTCGAGATTTGTCCATGTCTTTGTCACGCTAGTAGTAGTATTTCGAGATTTCTAGTACAAGTGGAATTTCAAAAAACTGCAAATTTCAAAACATGGTTTCCAGTGAGTTTTGTTTACCTGGGGCGATGTAGCCGTAGGAGCCGGCGATGGCGGACATGCACTCGGACGTGGCGCCGCCGCCCGCGCCACCGCCGAGGAACTTGGCGAGGCCGAAGTCAGCGACGTGCGCCTCGAAGCCGGAGTCGAGCAGGATGTTGTTGGACTTGACGTCGCGGTGGATGATCCGGGGCGCGCAGTCGTGGTGCAGGTAGCAGAGCCCGCGCGCCGCCTCGGCGGCCACGCGCGCCCTGGCCTCCCACCCGAGGTGGCCGCCCTTGCCGCCGTGCAGCATCTCGCCGAGGGAGCCGTTGGGCATGTACTCGTACAGCAGCAGGTTGGTCTCCCGGTTGGAGACGAAGCCGAGCAGGCGCACGATGTTGCGGTGCCGGATGCGGCCCAGCGTGGTGACCTCCGCCGTGAACCCGCGGTCGTGGTCGCCGCACCCGCGCCCCACCAGCCGCTTGATCGCCAGCTCGGCGCCGCCGCGGGTCACGCCGTGGTACACGATCCCGGCGCCGCCCTTGCCGATGATGTTGTCCTCTTTGAGGCACTCCACCACGTCGTCCGCCGAGAAGTCCAGCTTCTGGAACGCCGTCATCTTCCACGCGCCCGACCGCCGCCGCGCCGCCTCGCGCCACGCCTCGCGCGCCTTCCGCGCGCCCAGGATGGCCAGGACGAGGAGTATGAGGAGGACGACCAGCCACACCAGCAGCTTCTTCGAGTCCCACCGACGCAGCGAGAACGGCGACCGCGCGCCGCCGACGACGGACAGAGGGGGGCACGCGCCGCTGGCGAAGGGCGCGCCGCACAGCCCCGGGTTGCCGACGAACGAGCTCTCGTTGAACACGAGGAACTGTCCCTGCATCGGCACCGGGCCCGACAGCTGGTTGTAGGACACGTCCAGCGTCGTGAGGCTCGTCATGTTGGACATCGCCGGCGGCAGCTCGCCCGACAGCCTGTTCATCGACACGTTGAGCGTGCAGAGGATCTTGAGCGACGTCACGGTGTCCGGTATCTCGCCGGTGAGGCCGTTCCGGCTAAGGTCGATGGCGCCGAGGGAGCCGCAGCCCATGAGCTCCCTCGGTATGGCGCCCGTGAGCGCGTTGCCGCTGGCGTTGAGCCTGGTGAGGTTCCTGAGCCTGCCGATCTCCGGCGGCAGCGGGCCGGAGAAGTTGTTCGACTCCAGGGACAGCGTCTGCAGCGCGGGGAGGTTGCCGATGGCGGCGGGGATGCGGCCGCCGATCCCGTTGTTCCCGAGCATGAGCATGCCGATCTTGTCGCCGGCGATCACGTCCGGGAGCTCGCCGGTGAGCAGGTTGTCGGTGAGCTCGAGCATGTCCGCCAGGGGCAGGTCGAAGAGCCCGGGCGGGACAGGGCCAGCGAGGAAGTTCTTGCCGAGGCGGACGCGCGTGAGCGTCTTGCAGTCGCCGAGCGAGTCCGGAATGCTGCCGAAGAAGCCGTTCTCCATGAGCACGAGCATCTGCAGGGTCCGTCCGGCGCAGAGGTCCGGCGGTATGGTGCCGGTGAGGTGGTTCCCGGTGACGTCGAGCTTCTTGAGCCGCCCGTTCCTGCCGAGCGCGGGCGGGAGGCTGCCGGTGAGGTTGTTCTCCCACACCTGCAGCACCTCGAGGAACGGGTAGTCCCCGACGAAGTCCGGTATCTCGCCGCGGAGGTGGTTCCGGAAGAGGTTGAGCAGCGTGAGGTTGGTGAGGCCGGCGAAGGTGGCCGGTATCTCGCCGCTGAGGTCGTTGATGGAGAGGTCGAGCGACTGGAGGCTGGCGAGCGCGCCGAGCTCGGGCGGTATCACCCCCGTGAGCTGGTTCATGGATAGGAAGAGCGTGTCGAGGCGGGACAGCCGCGCGAGCTCCGGCGGGATGGGCCCCGTGAGCGTGCAGCTGCTCATGTCGAGGCGGACGAGGGATGCGAGAGCACCGAACTCGGGGGGCACCCCGCCGCTGTACTGGTTGTAGTAGCCGACGTACATCTCCCGGAGGCGGGACAGGCGGGAGAGCGACGGCGGGACCCGGCCCGACAGCGCGTTGCCGTTGAGCCCCAGGTACTCGAGCGCGGCGAGGTCGCCGAAGGTGTGCGGGATGGAGCCGTTGAAGTAGTTCCCGCCGAGGTGGAGGTAGCGGAGGGTGCGCGCGTGCGACGGCGCGGCGCCGAGCGGCGGGAGCGGGCCGGACAGGTTGTTGTTGTAGACGTCGACGAGCTCGAGCGCCGGGAAGTACGGGGAGCCGGGGGAGGGCGGAGACGGGAAGGGCCCGCTGAGGTTGTTGTTGGAGAGGTTGAGGTGGCGGAGCGCGGGCATGGACGCGAGCGCGGGGGGGACGCGGCCGTGGAGCGAGCAGGCGGCGACGGTGAGGCTGGCGAGCGCGTCGAGCAGCGCGACCTCGGGCGGGAGCGCGCCGCCGTGGAGCGGCACGGCCGTGAGGTTGATCGCGACGACGCGCGACGTGGCGGCGTCGCAGGTCACGCCCGTGAACGCGCAGTGCGCCGGCGGGGTCGCGGTCGGGTCCCAGTCGGACAGCGCGGCGGCGGCGGTGGTGGAGTTGGTGGTGGACGTGACGAGGGACGACTTGAGCCTGGACAGCGCGTACGCGTCGCGCTCCGGCGTGGCGGAGCCCGGGGCGGCGGGGAGGAGGAGCAGGAGAAGGAGGCAGAGGAGGATGGGAGGAGGCATTGTGGTTGTGGTGTGGTGGCTGTGGACGGGCGCGCCGTGGTGGCGAGTGGGACGTGGGGGTGGCGGATGGAATAAAAGGGAGCGGAGGGAGGGGACGGTGGTGGTGGTGGTGGTGGAGGGAATGAGCATATGGAATGGAATGGAATCCGCCGCGGCGGGGACGGGGCGGGCGAGCTGATGATAGGCAGGTCAAAGGCAAGCAGCAGGGCGGGCCGGCGGGGAGGGGGAGGAGAGGGGCCGGTGCTGGATGGCTCGGCCTCGGCGCACGGCAGGCTGACGGCGTGCGGTGTCAGATAGGCGTAGGCGCGGCAGAGGAGAGGGAGGACGGCGCTCGGTGGGATGCGACGGGACGGGACGGGACGGGACGGGGTCTGAGGGGACATGACCGGCGCCATCAATTTTTGCTGCCAGAGGTGCTATGTACGGAGTAGTAGCTTCCGTTGTTCCATGCACGATTAACCCTCGTCCCCCTCCAGCACAGGTACAAGCATTCCCACCGAGCGCTATTTTTGGAGGTGATTTTGCCCAAACATTAAAAAAAAACATTTTTCCCGACGGAGGTAAACCTGCTTTTAAAGAAAACCAAACAATCATTCTGGAACGTGAAATCATTTTTTCTATACGTAAGAGTGGTCTGATTTCTTAGCCTGCGTTCATTATTTATGGCTGATTTTAACTAATTTAATAGTATTGTGTGTGAAAAAATAAGCTGAAATATGACTGATAATCTGTCGGCGGCAAAGCGAACGGCGTCTTATAAAACTCCTACATTACTACTGCATTTGAAGATCGTCCTAAAACTTGGCTCAAAGCTACTAGATGCGAGTACAGGTTGAGGCCAACACCATGTGTGGTTGTGCAAAAGGAGGATGTGAATTCCCAGTATTGGCAGCAAATTTCGCTTCTTCTTTTTTCAGAACAAAGGATCATCGTGATGTGAAGATCATCACAAGGAAATTTCCACGGGCCTTTGTGTTGTCGACTTGTCGCTACTGCATCTCTTTCTCTGCAATCTGCATGGCTTTCTTTCTCTTGTGTCGCGTGTGATAACCTGCAGAAGGGGAAAAAATGACCCGGTGCCTTGTGCTGTGACTGGTCCCTGCTGGTCCCACTTCCTGACAGTCCTGGCTTCAAACGTGACCACGCACAGGTCATGCATGTACTGTTGCGGTTACTGCTCCGTTGATCCGTTCGTACTCCCACGGTACGGTACTGTACTCCTCCGGTACGAGTCAAAGCAACCTCTTGTCTCTTGCTGTGGACCTGCACTTGTTGTGCTCATGCATCAACGTCCGTTCAGGCCCTTTGGATCCAAAGCAGACTATGTACTCCCTCCGTTCCAAAGTCGTTCTAAGAATTTTGAAGTGTTAAAGCTTTTTCAAGTTTGATCAAAATTATAGAAAGAAACACAAAGATTTGTGACATTAAATAGGTATACCATGAAAATATAACTAATGAAGAATCTAATGATATTTTATTGGTGTCATAAATATTATTATCTCATTATATAAATTTGGTTAAACTTAAGAAACTTTGACTCTCCAAGGTTTTTGGAATGACTCATAATTTGGAATGGGGAGTACTATCCTAGCTGTCCAACCATTCTCGAGAGATAAGTATAACTGACACTGATAATTTCTTTTCTGTATTATTTCTTTCTCCTATAGATTGTGTATATATGTACTATACATTGGCTCTGTTCGGCAGGACTTATAAGCCGATAATAAGCTGAAACGACTGATTTGTTGTGAGAGGAAAATACTGTTCCACCGCTGATTTGTACGGATTAAAGCCGGCTTGTAGCTCAAGCGAACAGAGCCATTAGCTATACCTTTTCTATATTGTAAACCAAAACACTAAACTCCAAATCTAAACCCAAAACCCTAAATCCTAAATTCTAAATCCTAAACTCTAAACCTTAACATAAATTCTAAACCCTAACCCTTAACTCAATACAAGTTTTACAGTGACTGAAAAAAAATATGGAGCATCCATTGATCCAGATCGAACGGTGATAAAATAGGAAGTACCAGAGAAAAAGTACCAAGAAATACCAAAATATGTGGGACTAATACAAAAATATGTGGAACCAGTACATATAAATTTTTAGTTATTCTTAAAAAAATAAAGGGTGCCCTATTAATTTTACCCCTCTACGGAGTATGTGTACACGGATTCACAGATTTCTACCCTCGTACTGTACAGCCGTACGTATGCCTGTTCAAGAATAGAGATAAAAAATAATACTCCCTCCATATAGGAAATAGAAGTCGTTTTGGATAAGGTTTGGGTCAAACATTGAGAATATAAATCATGAATAACTTTTAAATTATTGAGCTTAGAGATGTAAAAATCATATAAATAAATTTGTCTTGAAAAGTACTTTCATAAAAATATACATATACCACTTTACAATAAATATTTTCAAAAAAATAAGTGGTCAAAGTTATGCTTTGGAGACCGTGTCGCTGTTCTAAACGACTTTTATTTCCTATATAGGGAGGGAGTATGTCCACAAGTAGAGCATGGCGCCACGGCCAACCGCCTGCGGCCGCGTTGCCCGGCCGCTCGGCGTACGCGACCTGCCAGCAAGCTGCGCGCCGTGCCTACCGCGGCGTGCGTGTAGCTTACCGGCAGGGAGATGTGTGCATAAAAATTACTCGCAGCATAAAAATTTCCGTCCTGTTGCATACAGTACTAAACCAGGGCAGCGCAGCGCTATTGTGCTACCGGTGCATCAGCGTTCAGCGTCCAGCTGCTGAACAAGAACGAGAGCAAGAACAAGGGAAGGGAGGACGTCGCAGGATCATCAAAGGATCCTCTGACTGTTCAGTTGCTGCCGTGCTGGTTCTGGCAAGGCACAGCAGCAACACCAAGGAAGGAGGGCCAGTCACATGGGCATCTGCATAGTTTGACGATGCAGGGGATGGCGCTGCCTGCTGCCTGCTGTAGACCTTTTTTTTTTTTCTCTTTCTCCTTCCTGGCTTTGGCTTCTCCATTGTCGACTCGCCATTGCTTCCAACAGATCTGCCTTGGTAGCCGCGCCATGCCCCTGCCGACTGCCGAGGCCTAGAGCGATGCGATGAAAGGTCGTCTTCTTTTCCGAACGATCCACTCTCCTACCTGCAGCAGTCAGCAGCTGCCCCGGCGCAGGCGCAGAGACGCACAGTGCACTGCACGGCTCCGGCCAGGCGGCCCACGGCCAGTCCGCCACCTCCATGCAGGCAGCATGCATGGGGATGTGTGCTACGGCTACTAGCCGTATCCCGCCCTGCCCCACCCTGGACATCTGAACTGCTTGGTCGTCGCGTAAAGCCAAAGCAAACCAAGCCCAAGCCCAAGCCCAAGCCCGGCACTACTGCTTAATTCAAAAGGCATTATTAATTGTGTATAAAAAATTTGCATATCTAAAAACAAAAATCAAAACATCTTAATTCAGTTCTTCATTTCGATCACGCAGCAGCGGCAGCAGTCAGCATCAGGGTTTGACGAAGAGTGAGGCCAGCGGCGGATCCAGGACCAAAATCCACCTATAGCCAAGTTTATACTGCCAATTTATGTCATAGAGCAATTATATAGAAAATAAGATATAATAACCGTGTCAGAATCTCCGATCTCTAATCTATCTCTTTTTTTTTAAAAAAAAAACTCCAATTCTCAATCCCAATCCCAATCCTGGCCTAGTGGCATGACTCTATTCGCTTGAGCTACAAGTATTTTTCTCGCAACAAATGATCCGAGGTACTAAGCGCATGTTCGTTTCCAGCAAAAAAATTTAGCCCCGTCACATCGGATTTTGCGGCCCTAATTTAGTCTATTAAAAATAGAGTAATTAAAAAACTAATTTGTCAGCCGAAGACAATTACTCGAGACAAATCTATTAAACTTAATTAGTTCATGATTTGACAATATGGTGCTACAGTAAACATTTGCTAATAATGAATTAATTAACCTTAATAGATTCGTTTTGTTAATTAGCATATGTCGGTGTAATTAATTTTATAATTAGTTTATTTTTAATAAACTAAATTAGTGCCGCAACATTCGATGTGACAGGCTATTTTTTTTTTTTGGCCACAAAACGAACACCCCCTAAGTCTTACCGAACAGTCGTGTCAAAGAGAGAACAATGTCAGATTTAGTGGAGGAATCCAGACCCGTGCCGTGCGTGACACCTGCATACCAGCAGTCTTTGAACATTCAAAAGGGAGGCAGCATGTTATTATTATATATACTAATACGATTAATAATGCGCCACTCGTCCATGGAATCGATCTCACTCGCAGTCAGGTTAGGTTTAAGCCATGGCAAGCAAATAATATACATACATATATAGCCGCATTTTGCATCTCGCAAAAGAAAAAATACTAGTGCTATTGCCCTAGTAGACTAGATACCGCATTAGGAAAGAATATTAACCTGAAAGGAAAGAACATTCCTCTCCCACTTCCTCCTGCTCTCCATTACAGCTCCCCTTTGATTATAAATTAATATACTACTATAACAAATATTTAATTGTCCTCTTTCAGCATGATGATCTGCGGGCGATGGACAGAGCAGAAAGGCTACCTACCCTGCTGCTCATTGCCATCCATGTGCTGCTCTACGAGTACACTACCTGAATGCATGGCATGGCAGCTAGTAGTTCTTTCTTTGTTTGCAGCAGCAAAGCCAAAGCCTGGCCACCTTTTGTTGCTCTCAAGTCTCTCTGCTTTGGCCTTTGGCACAAGTCAAGCAATAAACAATGGGAGTTCGGGTGGGAGATATAAAATAAAAAGAAGAATCGAATCGCACAAATGACAAATGTTCTACTAGCTCTGGAGAGAGCTTGGGTGGTGGTGTTAAGAAAAATGGCAGAAAAGCGTCGTCCGTCCATTGCGAATTTGCAAAGTTGCAGACTTGCAGTGCTGCTTGCTGCATGGGCGTTCTAGGGGAGATTGGCCGACCGGTTGATTGATTGGAGCTGCCCGCGGCCGTGAGTGGGTGTGGGTGTGGGAGACAAGAGAACAGATGCAGGCACTACTAGCTCTTCCAAAAAGTTGTAATTCTAGTTTTATGTTGAGTCAAACTTTTAAAATTTTGACAAAGTTTATAGGAAAAACTATTAATATTTATATGAGTCTAAATAAATGTAGAATCGAAATTATTGCATGGCTATTCTAATTATACTTGGTCGGTAGTGAATGTTACTATTTTTTTATACATTCGGTTAAGTCTATAACCGTTTAGATGAAGGTAAAACTCATTCATTCTCGGAGTGTTTGGATTCAAGGCTAAAATTTTAGCCGTTTCACATCGAATGTTGCATGTTGCTACACTAATTTAGTCTATTAAAATTATACTAATTATAAAACTAATTACACTGTCATATGATAATTAACAAGACAAATCTATTAAGTCAAATTAATTTATAATTAGCAAATGTTTACTGTAGCACCAAATTGTCAAATCATAGACTAATTAAGTTTAATAGATTCGTCTCGCGAATTAGCCTCCGGTTGATAAATTTGTTTTGTAATTAGTTTATTTTTAATAGCCTAAATTAGGGCCGCAATATCGGATGTGATAGGGCTAAAACTTTTGCCAAAGAAAGCGAACACCCTAGCTGGCTCGTCCTGCTTGCTTCTGCTGTGTGCTGGCAAACACTTTGGCTTTGTTAGGCCTCCTCTGCATCTGCACTTGTGCTGACGATACGAATTCACCGCGGAGTGCGTTTGTGCAGTGCCGCGAACATGTTCCAAAGCAAGCGGAGCGGAGGACGGAGGACCGAATCATCATTCATCATGGCCTGCCTCACTGCCTGCTGGGTGGAAGGTGGATGCTAGTCCTAGTCCTGTCGTCCTGCCCACACCACCACCACCATTCCATGCTTATGCTTATCCACCGGCGTCCACTCCTTGCCTGCTTACCACCTGCACCTCCATCCGATCCGGGCGTCTACCGTAGAGACTAGAGATGTCCACTTTGCATCATCAAACTATACCATGAGCAAAACACATTTTTTTTTAGCAAAAAAACACATGGAAAAATACATAAGTAAAATGACCATGAGGCTCTCTCTACGTGGAAGCCCAAAGAATTGAACCCCAAAAATAAATAAAATACTTCTCCTACTCATTTCCCTCTCTAACAGACGGCCCAACAAGGCTTGGCCCAACTTAACTTCCACCAGCCATCAGATTCACATCCGAGGATCGGACATTGCCCCGCAGCGCTCCTCTGTTCTCTTTCTCGTTTTTTTCCACAAACCCTAGCAGTAGCCAGTAGGAGGAGGCGGCGGCTGTCGGCGGACAGCTAACTCCGGCGGGCAGCGCGTCGGCCGTTGGCGCGAGGCGGTGGCCGCACCCGCCGTGGCCCATCGCGCGAGCTGCTACTGCAGCGCCACTGACCTACTGGAACTGTGAAATTCAATTTGTAAGTTAAAATTTGTTCAGTTGTCTTCCCAGATTTTCCATTCAATATGTTACCGATTCCAAGTATAACCACCAACACTGATCATTACCTAGTCTATTTATCATATTGTCTACATATTTCGCATGTTGGAACTTTAATATGTTGAACAATTGGTACTTTTTGTATGCTAAACAACTTCAAGTTATACCCAATTCTATGAATCTATGAAATCATGCACTATTATGTGTTATATCTGCTGTATATTATACAATATTGATCTCATCAATACAAGTTCCAAGTTCGGCAGATCTCCTGATATTAGGCCTAAGGTTGTAAAAATAAAAGACGCCTCTTCATATTTCGAATATCCACCCTCAAAATTCTGAACCTGCCTACCCTTGTCAAGTTTTAGCCACACATATTAACTTGCTAAAGCCTGTGAGAACTACAATTCTGCATCGATGAACTTCATCGCGCCCCCTTGTCTAGATTGCACATTAATATAAGGAGCCTTTTACCTATATACCATTATAAAAGATGGTCTTAACCTACGTACCACTAAAAAGTTCGAGCGCACATTTATGCCATCGTCGAACTTTTCTTCTCCACGCCATTTCGTGTGTTTTACGCATTGTTCCTGCTTGTCCTCGATACATCACTGCAGTTGCAAATGACGGTTCATTTCATTTGCTTTAACCTCCAGCTAACACT
Source organism: Coix lacryma-jobi var. lacryma-jobi (assembly GCA_009763385.1). Lineage (NCBI taxonomy): Eukaryota > Viridiplantae > Streptophyta > Magnoliopsida > Poales > Poaceae > Coix > Coix lacryma-jobi. The sequence continues at coordinate 210,548 of VDCT01001214.1, forward strand.
GTTTTTGGCTTCCTTTCCTGTCCAATCTTTTCTTTGCCTGCAGAACACTACACAGCGATGGACGGCCAGCCTGGTGCTGCGACGGCGAGTCTTGGTCCGAGAGTAAAAGCAAACCTGGTCCTTGGATCCGAATCGTTTGCTATCAGCCCCGAGTCTGGTATCCTGTCAGAGCAGCTGACTAATATGAAGGAGAAGAGCATGGCGATCCTTAAGGAATACACCACCAAGCACAATGCTCCAAACGATGTCCCTGATGAGTCCGTCGAGGGCGAATCTGACGGCGAGGGTGAAGCTCTTGTCAACAAGCCGCCGAAGAAATCTAAGAAGCAGAAGTGACCGTCCTGAACTTGGTCAGATCCATTGTTAGCTTGTGATGTAGAAAGACCAGATTGTTGTTTGGCACGTGTTGCTTGTGTAGGACCAAGAACGACCAGACGGTCGTCAGACAAAACCTGCAGGTGTAAGAACTGTTCGTATTTTCTGTCCAGCAGTTCATACCATTATCATGTAATTCTGCCTGTCATCTTTCATATTTTCTTGTCCTACACTGTATTTTTTCTCTGTCCGTGTGCTGCATACTCGGTAGATCTGTAGCAGATGTCCATGCTATTCTATGAACTCTGAAGTCTGAATTGAGTTACATTTATAGCTATGGAAGGGCTATCAATGGATCTGACTAGTCTGTATGGTCAGGACTCGGGAGTGTGCCGATGATCCAGACGGCGGCCGGATGAACTGGTTGAGTTGCGACCAAGCAACGAAGCAACTGATATTTTTTTTTGGGTATATGGTATTCTTTTTCTATACTATAAAAGAGTGAAAGAATTGTAAAATAGCTCCCACCTAAAAAATACCTACCCACCTAAGGTCTCCTCTCTTGGATATACAAGTGGGACCAACATGGACGGAACATACTGACACGCGTATTTCGTACAAAATTAGTTCCTTAGTAGCACTTCACGTTATTTTTTTTCTCACCTTAGATTTTATACCCATCCAACCGTAACAACATCTCCCATCTTTTTTTTTTCTACGCATGGAAATTTCTGCCCGCACACACTTGCGAGGACCCCCGCTACCCTACTGCCACCGCCGCCGCCCCCGCTAGAGCTTTGGAGAAAGGATCGCCGATGTCGACGGCTCCCAACGCGCCCCTTCCAAGGCCATCTAGAAGAGGAAAACTTGACAGCTGATTGCATCATCTCATCGCAGACCACGAAATTGACAAGGTACTGATCTCCGGTGGATCCTCGACCGCGAGGTGAAGGCTCGCCGCCACAGATGGCGCTCCTCCAGAGTGACAGCTTCTCCTTCCCACCTATGCATGCTCTCCAACGCCTCCTCTGCACCGGCATTGCCCCCTTCCCCTCCTGCATGCCCCTCGCCCTGATCTAGCGTTGTGGCCCTTCTGGATTGGATCGAAGTCAAGCCATCCCATGGACATCCCCTGCTGCTGCAGTAAGATCACCACGCCTAGGTACGTTCTCCTCTCCTTTCTTCTATGATTTTCTAGCTCACATAATCTAGGGTGTGATGATAGGAAACTCTTTTTTTGTTGCCAGAAAGTTGAATGGATTTTGTGCAAAATAGGTTACTCATGATGTAAATATCCTTTGTTCAAACCATTATTTTTAAAGCAAATTTATATATTATAAAAATATAGAGATGTACTGTGTACAAATACCTTTTTATTCAACAACATTAAGATTTCAATTTTTATTGACACTATGTGCATTGTTATTTATCCACTCAACTATTCTAACATTTTGGTTCATCTCTCCTCAATGCTTTGATGATTTGCTACATGGCTTGGCTGCTTAGGATTGGGAGGAGCTGCTTAGGATCGGGACGGGCAACTATGGTAATGAGGTAAGTTCTTTTTCTTCCTTTATGTATGGTTCAACAATTCTGTTGGAGAAGTTGACTGATGTTTTGATATTGATCTATATTATTTTTCAAAATTGTTTATGGTAGAATAGCAAATAATTGCCAATAAGTCAGGTGCAATATAGCAACCAAATAGAATGATAACCAGCTCCATTGATCCTTTTTGTAGTGACATCTATTTTAAGAATGCTTTTCAAATTATAGTTATGAAAGAACTTTAGATGTTGGAGAGTATTATATCTTTTAAGAACATAAGTCAAAATGGTAGGAGTTTATTTATACTGAATTGCTAAGATTGCCAAGTTCATATCTTATTTTGGGGCCTTAATTAGTAGGATACAACCATATATATCCATGTCTTTTGTTTTTAAGTTTCCTCTTGAAAGATTACTTTGGATAGTTACATAATATCTAGCGCTCCTTGACAGATGGCAATGTTAGAAGTGGAAATGTGTACATTGGATGCTTTGGAAAGTACATGAAAGAAATTATGAAACAGAGTTAAGTTAATAACTAATTCTTGATTAGCCTGGTGAGCAAGATATGTAGATCAATTCCTTCATCACTAACTAATTTGAGTTACACACCAATTTTTATCCATAATATTTGTTCCCAATTTGAAGTTTTATTTGTGGGCTTAAATTTGTTTCTTATTGGTACTGCAGGAAGCACTAAATGTTGAGGGAATGTTTATCCCATAGGTGGTTTGTGCAACAAACTATAGTAGTTTGAAGTTGAAACATTTGTGGGTCAGTTTTTCTTTTAAACTGAGAAGAGGTTGCTGATCAAATTAATTATGAGTCAAGGATTCTAGAAAAGGTACTATCACCTCTCTACTTATATTAAATTAGTCATTTTAGCTAACTGCTTCCATTTTTTTCATTCATATTTCCATTCATAATTTTGAAGATGGGCACGCACCCACAACAGTACACGTGGTGTCCTCATTGGCTTCCATGTGACTGCCTCGTGTACAACCCCGCCATGCTTGGCTGTGTTGTCGCCTCGCAGTGCGACGCTGACTTGCCCTTCGTCTTCAAGGTCCATCCATTGCTGTGTAACCCACACCTTTCTTTTTTAGTTCAGTCACTGCATGTTCCTCATCTTGTTCCTCAAGGTCCATCCATTACTGTGTAGCCCACACCTTTCTTTTTCTGTTCGTCACTGCATGCTCCTCTTGTTTTGTCAATTCAGTAGTACAATTGATTCCAGTGGTGCATTGTGTATGTGTAGGGCTGACGTTGGTGAACACACTATGGATCTAGGCACATTCGGACAACAAGCTTACCATGAAGTTGAGCCTAGCCACATACCGCGATGCCAACCACAAGCCAAGATGGATGTGCTGTTGCCATTGCCGAGTACTATGCATTGATCACCTGCATTTCCTGTGGCCCTGCATTTGTTTGTGTGATGTGCCATTGATGATAGAACTAACCAACCTGGCACCAATAGAGAAATGCATGCAATCCTGCTAAACCTGGACATGGTATCACCAGTTAATAATGGCGAGAGGTTGTTGGGTAAATTCGCGCCTTGTAGAAGACAACCGTTTTACTTTTAAATAATCCTCGGTCCCTGGAGTTATGCAGCGGGTTGATCACGCATTTTGGCGTGAAAATGGTTTTCTTAAATTTTTGCCATGTAGAAGAATCTTACTGATTCAATGAACAACTATAAGAAGAGTGAACTGGCCCAAGCCTTAGTTGTTGGAGTCCAAGTTGACAGGCTTGATACAAAGTTAGAAGTAATGAAGGTAAACTCATTGGCTCTTGATCTGTACCTGTAGAGCAGGCTGCCATTTTATTCTATTTGTTGTTTTTTAATCTTATTTCTAAATGTGTTTATGGATTGTTATCCCTAATAAGTGAGCTTTTGAAAACTATGCTAAAAGTTTTCATCAATTATAAAGTTCTCTTCTCTTGTCGCTTTAGAAATGATTCTTTTTGTATAGCATTATTATTTATACTCCAAAAAGTGGTGCTTTATGCCCTTTGTATTATTTGTGACATGTTTTTTGTGTTGAAAAAAATATATCTAAATCTTTTATGTAGGTGGAGGTTAAATTAATGATAATTCTTGCTTATGATCAGGATACACCACTCATGAAGAACAATTGATCTTTTGTATGCCTAACAAGATGTTGTCATGACCAGTGCTGAATAGCTCATCATTATCCACCAGTTAACCCATTGTCATCCATCAAGATCCACATGCACCAGAAGCTAAGGAAGATTTGCCCAATGAAGTCCTAGCAATGTAAAATTAGTATTTTCGTTTGATATATATATATATATATATTGTACTGAATTATGAATTTTGTCTTGCCAACCTGACCATGTGCTTGAAATGTGAATTATATATATAATTATAAAATATGAGTTGGCTTCTCAATACTATTATTCATTCATTCATCACAATGTATACAATATAGATCTAAATATATAACTTGTTTGTGAATAAATTAGTGTGAATTTATGACGAATTTAATAACAACTGGATAGGTTGTATAGGAAAATAGAAGAAGTTTTGGACATCGACACGGTCTCCAAATTATAACTTTGACTCTCTTTATATTAAAAAATATTTATCAAGAAGTGATATATGGATATTTTTATTACAAGACAAATCTATTCATATGATTTTTATATTTTCAAACTCAACAACTTAAAAGTTATTCATGATTTATATTCCTAATGTTTAACTGCAACCATGTACAAAATGTCATCTATTTTCTATACGGAAGGAGTACAATATTATCTCAAATATATTTTTTATTCTAAAAAGTTCATTACAACATTTTTAGCACGTGTGTGTCGCACGTGCATATTTACTAGTCTCCTGTTAAAAACTCATAAGTTGGGTAATCTTCTGATACCTTCCTCTCGGGCGCTTGACCTCAGTTATTGGCTCTGTTCGGCAGGACTTATGGGCCGGCTGATAAGCTGAAACGGCTGATTTGCTGTGAAAGAAAAATACTGTTCCATGGCTGATTTGTACGGATTAAAGCCGGCTTGTAGCTCAAGCGAACAGAGCCATTGACTTGTTCAGTAGTCTGAACTATCTAGCTTGGAACGTTGTTTTTGGCGAAAATGGGTTGTGTAGCATCGAAAAATCACGATATCTGTAGAATACCACCGAAAGTTTGCATCCCGTAGAATACCACCGAAAGATTGGACCGTGAACTGAAAGTAGGGTGACCGAACTCACCGTGAACTGAAGGATCGCCATGCTCTCGGATCAAGTCCGACCGCATAGCGCGCCCGCCCTTGATGAAGTCCCGTGCCAGCGTCAAACACCATGAACACGAGGACGGTGCGCGAGAAGTCAGAGATGCCGTGCTTCACCAGCCACGTGGCGTACGACATTCCCAGCGCGGACTTGGAGATGCAGTCCGTTCTGGGCGTCGAGCGCGAGCCTGGCGGCGACGCGCACGCTGGCGTTCTCGTTGGCGTCGAACCAAGCGATCTCGTTGCGGAGCACGGCGGCGCGGGAACATCTTCTCGTCATCTTGCGCACACGCTTGGTGAGGTTCTTGCCGACCGTGTCCCAGAACACGTGCTGCACCATGCTGAACGGCAGCGCCGCGGAGGACATGCCGATGAGCAGGTAGCAGTACTTGGCGATCTCGCGCTTCATGTAGCGCGGGTGATCTGGCTTGGCGATCTCGGGCTTCATGTAGCGCGGGTACGGCGCGTAGTAGACGCTGAGCACAGCGCTGACCGCTGAGGATGTAGGCGAAGATGGCGCTGAAGGAGCGGCGGACCATGGAGCAGCAGGATTGCGGGGTTCTTGAGTATGGCGCGGGCGATGGCGATGCACTGAGCCAGCTGCTGGACGCGTGCTTCTGGCGCGAGCTTCTCCGAGTTGGCAAGGACGCTGGACGCGTGCTTCTGGCCGTCGGAACCTGCTGCTAGCGCTGGTGGAGCGGTTCTAGGAGCCCATGTCCTGGCGCATGCTCCTGGACGACAAGGACGTGCGCAAGCACCACCTGCGGGCGCTGTGGCGCGTGGTGGCGGTGGTGCCGCAAGAGCCGTTCCTGTTCGCGGCGAGCATCCACGTGAACATGGCGATCTTTCGGTTCACGGCGTGTTCCGTCAGTTCCGTCACTTCTTTTTAACAGAATGCTACTTTCAGTTTCAGTCCACGGTCCAATCTTTCGGTGATATTTTACGTGGGACGCAAACTTTTGGTGGTATTTTACGTAGATCGCGATGTTTCGATGCTACACAATCAATTTTTCCTTGTTTTTGTGGCCTGTGTGCTAGATCCTGCAAGGCGTGTTTGCTGTTGCTGGGCTGTAAAATGATTTGAAATTATTGTTCTTACAACAATGGGGCAATCCATTCGGGAACTCGTGAGCTGCCTGCCTGCTGCTGCCTCCTAGACTATCCGCACTCTTCGTACTCTAAATTCAACCTCTAAAAGGAATATTCCGTCCTAGTCATTCCTTTATACCACTTTCTCCCGCACTCATCCATCCTCTATATCTTGTACTCTATATTAACTACCAACAGTGAGGTCCACTGTCACTTTATCTAAATATATCCATATGAGATCTTGTTTTGAAGGATTTATTGAAATGAATTTAATGGTGTAATCAAAATTTAATTTGACTTTTTGGTTTGTGGGTTATAATATTTTTTAACTAGATGAAATAGTAGGGCCCGCCACACATGCAGTCTCTCTCCTCCCGAGCATGCGCGCATGCGCTCTGCTACGTCGCGTGGTGGGGCCGGCGCGGCATAGCGGAAGTCCGCTAGCGCGTTATATTTGGCGGATGCGGGACGGTACCGTAGCCTTTAGCGGACGGCGCTGCAGCAAATTTGATACTGGAGGGAGCAGTAGCGGACCCTTCCTAGTACCAGGTGCGGATAGCCTTAGGGCATGGCCAACAACATCTGCAGCTACAAATAGAAGCAATTGTTATAAAAACACGTCGCTAGCAGGTAGACTTTTTCCTCTCCGTCTCTCATGATCAATATATAGTAGATAAAAGTAAAACACATAAACACAAGAGGTAGGAAGACTATTCTTTATTCCTCTGTATATTCGGTGATTACAACATAGAGCTCCTATGTATATATATTCCTATCCAGATCTAAAAGTTTAGTAAGAGCCCACGTACAAACGGACTAAGATTAGGATTCCTCCTTCTCCTTTCCTTCTAGGATTGGGTGCGTATGTTTTACAACACTTCCCCTTAGGCAATTACCACGACATGCACATGCCTCATTAAAAACTTCATCCGAAAAACCCAGTGGAAAAAACGGTTTTTGGAGAAAAGAGTACACCGCACTCGTTAATTGTATTGCACATGTTGCCTCATTAAAAACCTTATGTGAGAAACCTTCGTGTAAAAACTCACATAGGAAAAAAGGAGTATAACATTTAACCTTCTTGGTCATGTATTCTTTAGGATATTCTATTATTTATGAATAGATATTGATCTTCCTGATCTATGCATAAACTTTAATGTTTTTGCAAATATGATCTGCTTGATCTTTGTAATTCTAGTGGTTTTAATTACCTTCAAAGGTAGATTCAATCAAATTTCTCCCCCTCATAAAGCCATCCTTTGAACTTCATTATTCAAATCACACTTTTCATAAATGTGTACTTAATAATAGTATGCAGTACCATAATACTATATCTTTCAATATGTTGGCTCGTAATTCTTCTATGAATTATAATATAGGTATAAATAAGAGCAATTATGCTTCATGCATAATGACCACCTATTAGTTGTGCAAAACAAATAAATTTTATCCTTCAAGGTAATAAATCTTTTCAGGGGATTATAGGAGTAAATAAGTTACAATATTCAATATCTTCTAGATAGTGTATCAAATCTCATACTAGAGTTTGAATACTTATAATTGTTTTTTAGTGGATTTTCAAATAATATGTTCTCCAAATCTTCGGGATTTTAATTGTACCACTAAATAATAAATTCAGTCTTGCATTTGGCATTTAGGAGATAATTCAATTGCCAAATCACCAATATTGATGCACATAACATAGCTTAGAAAACTATTTCATTGTCTAGCTTCTTAATTGTTTAGCCCAAATAATTGATCTAAATACTCATACATAAAAAAAATTGGACCATATACTTCAATCAAATGTATAAAATACGCAACATTCAATCATATGGAATTTCTTCTAGAATTTATCTAATTGCCATTAATGCAAAATTTCCTTAATGTCTTTTCTTCATAAATCCCAAATCATCATAAGTATGTTATCCACCATCGTAATTCTACAATTATTCATCCTATTAATTGGATCACTTCTCCATTTAGCCAATTTCAGATTAACCAACTCCCCCTGATCTTTCGGCCATATACTCATTCTAGAGAGTAATCAGAAAATATATATCCTGAGTTCACTACACTTCAACCGTAGCAAAATATATATCTTACATGGATTTAATATTGACCATAACAAATAATTCTACTATTATGTTGAGAGTAATTCCAGGATATGTCTTCTTCTTTCAAGGCATGCATATTAACATAAATTGGACCATGTGCATATAAGCTTACTACATGTAAACTAGTAGCAAGGTTCAAAAAGGTAGTGGATGGTTATGCAAAAATATTCTTAGAAGCATCCTAGTATTTTTCAGGATTATGATATATGCAAATTTTCAGAATTAATACCAAGCATCTGTTCATCCTAAAAATCCATTATGCTAGGAAAAACAAATATGAGCCTTTCAAGGGTAATAAGTCTAAGGTCTGCAGGATTCAAAGAGCTCATATACCTTATAACATGTTTCTAGTGTAATCATTCATGATTTTGCTCTTGCAATTACATGGTATAAAATTCATAACATAGTTTCACTAGCATATTTCAGAATTAAATTCAAGCGTAGAAATTTTTTGGAATTAATCTACTTTTTAATTAAGAAAAAAGCTAGAAAATGGCAACAATTAAACTGCAGATTAATATTTGTATACAAACTCTTATACATGCGGGTATAAGATATACAATAAATATGCATAAACAGGGGGTCTAGGTTTAATTAATTAGGAAACTGCTATAAAAACTAAAATTCTCAAGGGGTGTATTAAAAAAAAGACCTCGATTCCGTAATTCTGAGAAAGTGCAGGATCGGCTCTTCAAGAGTAGAGGTCAAATACGTAAATTCTTCAAGAAACATGAGCCTCTTCATAAAAATTTCAGATTTATCAGACCTTTTCTTTATTTTCTGGAAATTTTTACAATTTTTTTTTCACACAGCCAATTCGATAGGCCCATTCCTAACGAGTCATGTGTGCTTGCCCACTAATAGACCTGCTATGGCCCGATTCTCTATTCGACTAGCTTGGTCAATGGCTGGACAATTTAGGTTAACCATGTGTTTGGTTTGGGAGCCAAAAGGGATGAGTTAGGTCCATCCCACTTTTCTGGGTTGGAATAAACCCATCTTGTGTTTGGTAACAGGATTGGCTTCAACCTAGTTTTATGTTTGGTTGGAGGATGAAGTGGGTTGGAGTGGCCCATTCCTTGTTTGGTTAGAGGGATGTGGGTTGGCAGTGAATATGATCACCTCTTTGGTGACATTACCACGCCTTGCAACTATCTTCACTTGCAGGCCGCCCGTCACCTTCGGTCGCCCGCTGCCGTCGTCCGAGGAGACCTGCCACCCATGCTCGGCGCCCTCCACCTCCTACGACGCACCGCACTGTGACACCCTGGTGTCAAGCACTGCATTAGAATCATCATTAGCCACTAATCATCATAAGCATTGCATTGCATCATCATGTGTTGTTAAAAGGTGCTATGATTTCATGTGTTTCAAATTAAAAATCTAGGTTTGAATAGGACTTGCTTGTTTAAGTGAAGCTTTGACTTGAAAAATAATTTTATTAAATAGTAAATAATGTATACAACACTTTTCATATTGATGACTTGTCCTAGTTAAGTGTGGTTTAGGAACTAAAAATGCAAGTTATAAATTAGTTTCTAGCTTTAATATTGGCTTTAATTTAGTACAGGGAGTAGAAATATTTTTCTCTGTTTGTGTCCTATATAAAAGTTGTGGAGAAAAATATTTTGAACAACTTTTGTTTTTGGGCCAAACCCTAGTTTGGAGTTTTTGAAACTGTTTTCAAATTGCAAAGTTTGGAAAAGATTTCGAAAAAAGAAAAACGCTGGAAAAACCTGGAAAATAACCGCGCGTCCCTTTCGGCCCAATCGTCCTTGCCGGCTGTAACACCCCTGGTGTTAAGTAGTAATTAAAACCCTAATTTAGTTGATTAGTGAGCATAATCATCTAGCATCATGGCATAAGAGCATTTCCTGTTTAAGTCATGATTGTGATGTTTTACATGTTTGACAAGAGTGTTGTATGATCATGTGTGGTGACTTCCATGTTTGACTTGTATGTTGTTTGAATATGTTGTTAGGAGTCACATGGAATGATGATTAGAAAACCCTAGTTTCAATAGTCCTTTTTATACCCTTTTTAATAAGTCAAAAAGTAAGTCAAATTTCAAAATGATTTTAAAAGCAAAGTTGTAGCTCTTGTTGAGAGGAACAACTTTGGTATTCCAAGTTTTCAAAGTTTCTGTACAAAAGTTTTAATAAATTTGAAATCTTTCAAACCCTAGAATTTGCGTTTGAACTACATTTTCAAAACTATTTGGATTTTGAACTTGAGCCTTTAAACAAAGTTGTAGAGGATGTCAAATAGAGCAACTTTCATGTTGATAGATTTTGATGTTCTTTTAAAAAATCAAAAGAAATTTTGAAATTTAGTTTGGTCCAAATTTGAATTTGAACTCCATTTCAAAATCTAAACCGAATTTGACTTTGGTTCTTTAAGCAAGTTTGTAAAGCACAAAATTTGGAGCAACTTTTGTTCTGGAAGTTTTTGTTGTGTAGTACAAAAGTTAGGAGAAATCAGAAACGGGGAAGTTTGCCTTGGTACAGTAACCGGAGGGGGGAAACAGAGCAGATGCTCTGTATCTGCCGCCGCCATCGTGCCGTGGCCGTTCGGCTGGCCGTGGGCACGCGCCGCACGTCCGCCCACATCGTCAAGGTCAAGCAGGAGCTGGCGCTCATCTACGTGGGGAGTACCACGTCATAGCGCTAGCGTGAGCCACGCAGACACCGTCGCCCTCCACCTCTCTGGAAGCCCTATTTTTCGGTATCGAGCTGTCGAGCTCCGCCGACCGATCCCTCCTCTCCCAGTTCATGTCCAAGCGCCACACCTTGCCCTTTGATCCGCCTCGTTCCCATGCTCCTTCCGAACCACTCAGCGCAAGCTCTAGTGTCCTGCATCACCGCCGTCATGGTTGTCTTCCTCATGACCGGTTTAGCGCCGCCGAGCTCGGTCTTGCCCTCGTCCAGTGAGCTCTGCGTCGCTCCGGCCGAAACAACCACACCACTAGCCCCGCCTCAGTGTTGTGCTTACGGTTGGCTCACTAGTGAGGTCTCTACCGCGCCATAAGCCCTAGAACCACCACCGCCGAATCGGCGCAAGCTCCGCCGTCGCCGCCGTCGTGGGCAACTTGCTTCCGGTGCTCCTCCAGCGAGTCTAGCGCGCGCACCGAGTTTTGGAAGAGTCCCTAAGTGTGTTGCGCCCCTCAGCTAGGTCTCTATCGCGTTTTCTTGGCCGATCCGTGTGGTTCGCCGGCGGTGCTTGAGCCACCATGGCCGCCACCGTGGACCGCTTTAGTCCGAGCCGTTTCCATCCAAGTTAGCGTGCGCATCGTGGTCAAGATGAGTACCTAAGTGTGGTGCCACCCTTAGTTGGGTCTCTACCGAGCCCTAGGGGCCGGAACGCCGAGCTGCCACCGTGCTCGCCATGGTCGAGCCGCCATGGCCGCTGACAGTCCGTAGTCGTGTGCGTGCTAGGCCTAGTTTAGGGTGGAGTTCGTGCGCGAGGTCAAGCCGGAGGCGCTGAAGTTCTCACCGTCGCCGGAGATCTCGCCGGTGTAGGGGACGACGACCGGTCAACCTGGCCGCGCGTTCGGTCAAGGCCGGTTGGAGCCGGCGAAGGTAGAAGGAGGGGAGAGATCGACTTGGGCCGAGTTAGGCCCAGTCTGTTAGGGTTTGAGGAGTGCTTTTCTTTTTCTGTTTTAAGTGTTAGGGTAGTTTTTTTGTCTTTTTTATATGTTTTTCTAGGAAGCTCCAAAATTTGAGTAGCTTTCTCAAGCTATCTAGTATTTAAGAAAAAATTGAAACTGGAGTTTTGAACAAATTTTGAAAGTGATTTAAATAGGCCTTTTAATTAATAAATGTTCTTTGATGATTTTTATAGGCTTATTTAAATGTCCAAAAATCTTGAAATTATTTTTGTCACTGTTTTTAGCTTAAAATGTATCTTCACAAAAAATTTGAGCTCTGTTGGAGAAAATAAATTTTATTCTTATTTCTATGCCTTATTTAATTATTTAAATGTTTTTAGTCAAATTATTTCTGCAGGTTTATTTGCTTGTCAAAAATTTCTGAAATTTATTTTATAAGTAGTGGCCGTTTCTCTAGCCAGATCGACTTTGTCCTTACAAGAAGGGGGGATAAACACACTTGCGAGGATTGTAAGGTGATACCTGGAGAATGTGTGGTTTCTCAGCACAAGCTAGTAGTGTCCGATTTTCGCTTCCTGGTGCAACCTCGTAGAGTTAAACATGCCAAGAGTGCAAGGACAAAGTGGTGGAAATTAAAAGGGAAAGCATTGAGTGTCTTCAAAGAAAGAGTTATTGAAGAGGGCCCTTGGAATGACGAAGGAGATGTAAACAACATGTGGGTGAAGATGGCGACATGCGTTCGGAAGGTTGCCGCAGAGGTCCTTGGAGTGTCTAAAGGAAGTGGAAGCGACCCGCAAGACACTTGGTGGTGGAATGAAGATGTGCAAAAGGCTATTAAGGAAAAGAAGGAATGTTATAAGTGCTTGCATCAGGACCGGTGTGCGGACAACATAGAAAAGTATAAGGTGGCAAAGAAGTCTGCAAAACGGGCGGTGGGGGAGGCGAAGGGGCGGGCTTACGAGGATCTTTACTAACGTCTGAATACGAAGGAAGGAGAGAAGGATATTTATAGGATGGCTAGGGCTCGTGATAGGAAGACAAGGGACTTCAACCAAGTCAAGTGCATTAAGGATAAGAGGGAGCAGCTCTTGGTGAAGGAAGATGAGATTAGACATAAGTGGCAAGAATATTTTGATAATTTATTCAATGGGGAGAATGAGAACACCATTCGGTTGGATGACTCGTTTGATGACACCAATAGGCGCTTTGTACGGAGGATCCAAGAGCAGGAGGTTAGAGAAGCATTGAAAAGGATGAAAGTGGATAAAGCGATGGGTCCTGATGGTATTCCGATCAAGGTGTGGAGATGTCTCGGGGATATAGCTATAGTTTGGCTAACCAAGATGTTTAATAATATCTATCGGTCAAACAAGATGCCTCAGAAGTGGAGAAAAAGCATTTTGGTACCAATCTACAAGAACAAGGGAGACATCCAAAGTTGCACTAATTATCGGGGAATCAAGTTGATGAGCCACACAATGAAGCTGTGGGAGGGAGTAATTGATCATAGATTGCGAGGAACGACGCGGATATCCATGAACCAATTCGGTTTCATGCCTGGAAGGTCAACCATAGAAGCAATCTTCTTAATAAGACAAGTTATGGAGCATTTCAGGGAGCAAAAGAAGGACCTACACATGGTTTTCATTGACTTGGAGAAGGCTTACGACAAGATACCAAGGAATGTTATGTGGTGGGCTTTGGACAGACATAAAGTTCCAACAAAGTATGTTACCCTCATCAAGGACATGTACAACAATGTCGAGACCAGTGTGCAAACAAATGATGGTAACACAAATTACTTTCCGCTTAAAATAGGTCTTCATCAAGGGTCAGCCTTGAGCCCATATCTCTTTGCCTTGGTTATGGATGAGGTTACGAGGGACATACAAGGAGATATCCCTTGGTGTATGCTTTTTGCAGATGATGTAGTGTTAGTGGATGAAAGTCAGGCAGGAGTAAATAGGAAACTGGAGTTGTGGCGGCAGACCCTTGAGGCCAAAGGGTTTAGAGTAAGCAGGACTAAGATTGAATACATGAGATGTGACTTCGACAACGCTGCACAGGATGAGGGAGAGGTGAGCTTGGAAGGCCAAGTGGTGCCTAAGAAAGATGTCTTTCGGTATCTAGGATCGATGTTACAGAAGGATGGAGATATTGATGCAGATGTTAGCCACAGAATCAAAGCAGGGTGGATGAAGTGACGCCAAGCATCTGGTATTCTCTGTGACAAGAGGGTACCACAAAAGCTCAAAGGCAAATTTTGTAGAACGGCGATTAGACCGGCTATGTTGTATGGAGCAGAATGTTGGCCTACTAAAAGAAGACATGTCCAACAAATGAGTGTTGCAGAAATGCGGATGTTGCGCTGGATTTGTGGCCACACAAGGATGGACCGAGTTCGAAATGACGATATACGCGACCATCTAGGGGTAGCACCAATTGAAGAAAAGCTTATCCAACATCGGTTGAGGTGGTTTGGTCATGTCCAAAGGAGACCTTCAGAGGCACCAGTGCGTTGTGGAGTTCTAACTCAAGATTGTAATATGAGGAGAGGTAGAGGAAGACCGAAACTGACGCGGGGGGAGGCAATAAAGAGAGATTTGAAAGGTTGGGATATATCTAGAGATCTATGTTTGGATAGGAATGCATGGAAAGTAGCCATTGTCGTGCCTGAGCCGTGACTAGGGTCTCTTGCTGGGTTTCAACTCTAGCCTACCCCAACTTGCTTGGGAATAAGAGGCTTTGTTGTTGTTGTTGTTGTTGTTGTTGTTGTTGTTGTATTTTATAACTGTTGTTTGCTATAAACTACCATCTCAAAAAGTTTGGACTCAATTTGACAAACTTTAGTTTAACCCTATTTCCTATGTTTGATTAATAAAGAATTGATTAGTAAGATTTTATTTAAGTAATTAGGTAACTAAGTGTTAATAAGAAGTTATGGTTGATCTTTGTATCTTCAGTAATATTTTGTTTGATAGTTATGTTTCATGTAGTTAGTTGATCATGTTTGGCTTGTTAAAGATTTAGTAATGCATTTAAGCTTTCATGCATATATTGTTATAACTGCTGAACCAGTCCTCTTTAAGGGACTGTTTTCATGATTAAGATTATATTTTCTGTGAATATGTTAAATACCAAAGTTGTAGCAAACTTCTATATCTAGCTTGTCCTAAAAATTTGTGAATTTAGGCCTGCTAGATTAGGAGTTGTAGTTTTTATAAATCAGCAGGACAGATCTGTCCTCCCTTTTGGACAGACCTGAAAGATGAAGTTGTTTGGGCTGATTAACTTGTAAATCACCTGTTGGCCCTAATAGGAAAGTTTTAGAGTTTTTCATAAGCTTTTTAGATTGTCTCGGATCACCATTTTTGGTGGCCCATAGCTACAGTTATAGGTGTTGGTAGTTGGGTGAGCAAATCTGTCCTAGCTCTGGACAGAAATGTTTATCCAAGTTAGTTGACCTAGTTGCCTATAGAATCAACCCTGGGTAATATTAGGAAGTTTGTAGACAATTTGATGAGTTTTCCAAATTGTCTAGGATCACCCCTTTTGGATGTTGGTAGCTCTGGTTATTGCTTGATTAGTATAAAAGGTGTGATCTGTCCAAAGTTTAGGCAGTAGTTTTTACTTGTGTAGTTTAAGTTTGCATCTTGTGTGATTTTGGGTTTTTGTTTGAAGACCATGGGACATCCCCACCCCGTGTCTCATGGCTTGATTGCTGTTTTGATGAACCTTAGTCACCTTAGTTAACCCACCTAAGGTTGTTTGTGGGTGTGACATGTTGAACTAGGAACCCTAGTCGGTAGGTTGCAAGTTGGTCTTGTTGGCTTGCAACTTTACCGTGAAGGAAAGTTATACTCGACTTTCTTTATCTTGTGTTAACTTCTGTTGTGTATTTGTATTGTTTTGCATCTTAGCATGCATCGCATCATACTAAAGCATGCATTATGTATCTACGTGTAGTGTCCGGGAGTGAGAAGAATCATGATGAGCAAGCATTGGATCGAGAAGGTTCCGTTGATCAAGCCTCGGAAGAGGAGCCTTGCAGGACAAGCTTCCAAGGGAAGACTTCCACTTTTGGATGGTGGAGACTAACTTCTGTGGATCCTTCTTGGATCCTAGTCATCCCTGCAACACAGGCAAGCCCCGATGCATTTAACCTTTCTATTTTTATACAAATATTTATTCACACTTAAGTCTAGTGAGTTATGCATTAAGTAAATAGGAGTTGATTGAAACCGTAGCTGCATGATTACCTTAGAAATTCCTGATATCCCATCAGTAGGAATAAGACGATCTCAAATGCTTAGCAATGCTTAGACTCGGTAGAAGTCGATCGATGGTTTCATCGATCGCGAGATTTAGGTTTTACTTTTTCTCTCTCATCGACTCTGTTAATGGGTCGTGAGAACCCTAATATGATAATAAATTGAGACCGGGCGGGTAACTTGCACAGGAATGGAGTCCTGGTGTAGTGTTTCCGTCTGTGTCGCTTAGGAACCGTCCGTTGTTGGCCCTTGGAGCAAGATTATCTTATAGTACTAGCCACATGCAATGGTAAGCCTTGCTCCAAGTAATCTTTTATTGGAAGGACTATTCGCGCACTAGGAAGTCGTAAGATAGCGAGGATAGCGGTATGTCCATGCTAATCTGGAATGGACGAAAGCATTCCGGCTTGGCAATAGGTTAGTGGAGTACCATACTCTCAGGTGGCGCGAACCCAGTCCAATAAAAGAGGATTCGTGAGTTTGGTTGATATATGTAAGTTGGATCTTGCATATGTCGTGCGGATGGGAAGCCCCAGCTGGGTAGAGAAAGCGGTTCGAATCGTCGTTTGCTCCACGAGAAAAGGAGACTTGTTCCTCGCACCCTCAACGTAGTTAATTTATGAAGTATCACTTTTTAAGAACTAAATGTTGTGATGCTTAATCAAGTGAATGATTTAGATAGGTGCAAAGTGGATTCTGGATAATAACTTAATGCACCGCTAAAACTTGAAAATAGGATCAACTGGTAGTAAGCTTTTCTGCAAATCTCTTATCTTTTTCCAGCCTCGCTACATCCTTTAGAGCCAACATGACCCTGTAGTCTTTTTCTTTGTCAGATAAGTCTTGCTGAGTACCGACAGTACTCAGGGTTTGTTACTCCCCGTTGCAGGTGTTGACTTGTGGCGTCCAATCAAGATCATGTCAGTGGGCTCGATATGATCTGGTTACTCCTTCTCCAACTTAGGTGCTCCGCCTAAGTGTGGTTCTGTAATACTATTCTGCTTCCGCAATACAAGTTAAGTCCATGTAAAAAGTGACTTATTCATGATTTTGTAAAGTTTATCTATCTTGCTTTCGCACTCTGATGGTGTTTTGTATCAACTATTGTAATGTTGTGATTATTCCACTCGCTACGACGATGATCCTGTGGTTCGTGGATGATTCGGGGTTCCCTCGGGGATACCCGACAGGTCTTTCCAGTAATGCGGTACACGTGCACAATCATTAGAGCTCGGGGAGACGATGACGTGTGCAGGTGGGCCACATTACCGGGAGGTTCTGCCACACCGGCCCAGCTAATGGCAGGCCGGCCCAGCTCGCGCTTGCGCTCGCACGCGCGCGCGCGCCCACGCGACGGCGCCGGACAGCGCCACGCCGCACGCCGGCGCCGAGAGCCGCGTGACCGCTGCCGGCTGCCACACCGCCACGCTCGCCTTATAGCCGTCCGCGCTCGCCTCTGTCGCCTGCAAGCTCCTGCGCGCCGCCCCAGCTCGCCACTCGTCGCGCACCGCCTCGGTGCGCCAATGGTGACCGATCGCCGCGGACCCCACCGCGTCCAACCGCTCCGCTTAGTCGGGGGACAAAGCGCACGCAACGCCTGCCCCCTCTTCCCACTCGCCATACGCCCACTCTCACTCTCCCGCTCACCCCGCACGCGCAAGCTCTCGGCCGCGAGCTCGCCGTCACCGCCGCAAGCTCGCCACCCTCATTGCACCCCTCTCCAGTGCCTCTCCGGCCAAATCAGCTCCGCGCAACACTCCACCATGCTCCCGCACACGCTGTGCGCGCACTAGCACCACCGGCCGAGCTTCGCCTTCGCCGGAGCAAGTCGTGCCCCCCTTCGGCCACCGTCGTGCCCGAGGAGTGCACCGCCACGTTCTGCTCCAACCGAGCCTCCACTGCTCTTCTCCTTCTCCGGCAAGCTTCACCGCGTGAAGGAGAGGTGAGAACCCCCGTCCTCTCGGTCTCTACCGGCCCCAAGCTCTCTAACCATCATGGCCGAGCGCCATGGCCGCCGATGTGCCATGCGCGCGAGCTCGGGCTGCTCCGAGGCTTCTCCGGCCAAACCAACCCCGCTAGGGCTTCTCTCAAGGTTCACTGATCCTCGCGCGCACTTCAATTGAGTCGATGATCGCCGGAGACGGCGTAGCTGAGCCTCACCGCCGCCACCGTCCGCCCTGGCTCACCGCCGGCCAGTTCCGGTGGTGCACCGTCCAAACCATCACCACCACCTGACTCGCCATGACGAGACGAGCTCAGCCATACCACCCTCACCGCCGGCGAGATATCGCCGGTTAGAGCCGTGCTCTGTTTTACTCTCACTGACGGGTGGGGCCATTGACTCGCTGGCCCCCGCGCGTCAGCCACCCACTGGTCCGTGGACCGTGTTCATCCATCCTGTGCACGAGCGTTTTTCCGGGAAATGATTTCTTAAATGTTTTTCTTTTTCCAGTGAATGCTTGTTTAATTTGTAACTCCTGTTTTATTAGTTCAAATGTTGTGCAAAAATTTGTTAATCTTTACATGAGTGATATATCTAGGAATAATATGAAAGTAATATTTTGATAATGTTTTCTGTACTGCTTTTAATTACTTAGTTAATGCTTGAAATGCATGTTAAATGTTTTACTGTATTTCTTGGTCAGATAAAAATGTGATAAATTTTGAGTATGCTCTTTGTTATGTTTAGAAGCGAGAAAAAATATGTGTGGCACTATTTCTATGAGAAAAATGTTCATTTGCAATTAAATGCCTTTTCAACTATTTTCTTAGAATAATTCTTGTGGTAAAAATATGCAGAATCAAATTGTGGAAATTTTTGTATAGTATAAGTGTGCTCTGCGAGAGATAATAAAAATATAATATGTGATCAGTTGTATGTAAGAAACAGGACTTGTAGTTCAACTGAGTTTTTCTGCAGTTTCCTTTGGAAATTCATATAGAAAATAATATTGTAATACTGTTCATGGAACTTTCTTGATAAATAGGAATTTGTGTATAGAATCTGGGAAAAATATGTAATCTGATGTTCCACCCTTTTCCAAGGGTGTTGTAGTTCAAGGGTTTAAAAATGAGCAAATCTTTGGAAAATTGCGTAGACAAAAGTATAAATGCTCTGGTGATAAAATTTTCTAAATAGGCTTGTTTTGTGAAGTAATAGCCAGGAAAAATATGAAATTTGTTGTTTGACACTTTTTTGTGGTAAAGATAGTTCAAAGTACCTTTTTGGCTGATTGTTTAATCTTTTTGTAACTGCTATATAGTATTTTATTTCTTACTAAAAATTTTATGGTGAAGTCCAGAATACATGAAATAGCTGCTGTCATTTTTGTAGATGTTTCTGAGTAATGAAAATAGGACTTGCTGTATAACAAATGGTTTATTCATAATTGTTATTGGAAAATAATTAAGATACCGATTAATTAACTCTGAAATGTCAAAAGTGGTTCAACAAGTTGTTCATGTGCATACCATCATTGCAACCATCATATGCATCGTATGCATTCGTTCATTTTATTACTCGCATACATTCAGGATCGGTAGCCCCGGAGACGAACCCCGAGCCAGAGCCAAGCGAGGAGCAGGAGGTTCAAGAACTACAGCAGATCGAGGAGATCGTCAGCGTCGACCTTGACACTAACCTCCCTGAGTGCCCTGTGCACGAGGCCTCGATCTTCTCTCGAGGCAAGCCCCGGAGCATCCTAAGACTCCCAGTATTTACAATTAACTTACTTGAGTATTTTACATTGTGATGCATTAAGTATAGGAGTTGCTTGAATCTCACTTGATGCATTATCCTGCCTTGATTATTGATTATACTTGCCTTGTTATCCCGTTAATAAGTAAAAGTAGAACTGCTTAGCCTGCTTAGTATAATAGCGTTTACGTTATGTTACCGTAATACCCCAGATGGGTGATTACCGGATCACGGTTGGCTATATGTGCTATCATGGAAAAGAACCTTGAGTAGTAATGAAATACGGCTAACTGGAAGGCAAGACACCAAGTATGGAGACTTGGGGGCAGTTCATCCGTTGGATCGTGTAGGTTTGTATCGATGATGGCCCTCAGTCATTTTTGAAAGCACCCTTTTACTTAGGGTGCTGGTGCCGTAATCGCCGACCCCGAAGCCGGTTAGACGCTGTTCGGGCTGGTCTCGACCCGTGTCACACCCTCTAGTATGGAAACACGATCTGCCTCGGAATGACCATCGTTTAGTTCTAATTGGGTGGTCCGTGCTTGAGCCGCGACGTTTACCACCTGGACAGTATCGAGCGGTGACCCAATGCATGGACCCGACGGGAAAAGTGTGGGTTTGTATCAAAGGTTTCTCGCCAGCTGGTTTGTAATTCGATTCGAGTCGCCGTCTCCCCCGGTTAGTGGGAAACTATGTCAAGCTTCTTCACGATACAACTCCATGTGATACTTGTTGGTTCAACTAAAATTTTGACAAGCAAACCTGATATGGTATTATATTATTGTCTGTTAGATTCATGTGAGTGCTCTAGTACAGGTGCAAACCTAGAAATAAAGGATAGGGTAAAAATGTGACTGCTCTTCTCAAATAATAATGTTGCCCTTTTCTAACCTGAGCTCCTTTCGTAAATAAAGTTAGCCAGCCATACCAGATAAGCCTTGCATACCCTTGGTGTCTTTATTTTTTAGTTAGACGGGTAAGTCTAGCTGAGTACCTTCTCGTACTCAGGGTTTATCCCATTGTTGCAGATGGCCAGGTTTATTACGGCTATTGTAAGCACTGCCTCTACCCCATGGAGGGTGATGAGGAGTAGGCCTGGGGCAAGGTCGTCTATGAGCTCTCCTTCTGCTTTTGTTGGATCAGACTATCAAGTGGCACTGTATTTCTAAGGAGTGAGTTTCTAAAAATAATGTTTCATTTGGACCACGCGTGGGGTGGTCGTACTTTCAAAACTTATTTCAATTCCGTTGTTTGAATTTGGGTTGTAATAACTTTAAATTTCGTACTCTGATTTTACTTAAGCTTTGAACTGTCGTGTCTTTATGAATGTATGTACCTGAACGATGTGATCCTGAATGTTTGAATGTTTGTAACGTGATTTGAAATCCTTCGAGATTTCTGGAACACCGAAGTTATATGGGTTCAAGTGCGAGTCAGCGGTAGTTAAATCGGCTGCGATTGTGCTTGAGCTCTTATAATTCGGAGCATCCCGTCACAGCTGGTATCGGAGCATGGTTCAGGTATTTGCATCCGTAAAGGACTATTTTCAAACAAAACTGGGTATTTCAAAACTATTTTCAAAACTAAATTCGAAAATCTAAGTGTGCCAAGTCTTGTCCTTAAGCTCCATACTAGGATTCAGGTGGCTTAACTGCTAACAGGGTTCTGGGTTTTGCTTCATGCTGGATCTTATTTTGCCAAGGACCATTCTCGGGTGAGAATGAGTTTGATCGCGAAAACATGCATCAAAATGATTTGGAAAGCTATGAGAGCATGACCGTCCAACTGTCGGTCTAGGGGAGTGTAATTGTTGTACTGGATTATATGCAAGCTTTACGCGAGTATATATGAAGGTATTAATGCTGAGTGGGTTTTTCGAGCTTGGTGCATGAGTTTTAGTACCAACTGATATGTACTACAGTGCATATTAGAAGGTGCTCAATTGCTTTTATCATTGGGTTTTTCTCGGGCTGAAATGAATCTTCTGCAGGTACACTAACCGCGCGATCGAGTAGAACGATTAGTTGACGTATGAGAGATCGTTCTTGCCACCGACTAGAACGTTAGGACTTGCGAGTCATTGATAGTGAGTGAGAACGTAAGTACGATCATGCATCATGTTTATATTATTATTCTCATTGCATTTCCTCCTCTTATAATTAAATTGTCCCCTTTCTATAAAATTTTGCCAACTTAATTATGCGTCTCACGAGAGTTCGAAACCCCTTTGTTTCTACAGATGGCCCGGACCAAGTTGACCGCACGCAAGGCTACCGGAGGCAGAGTTCCACGTCACCGTCTGGCGACAAAGTTGACCAAGAATACGTTCTTGTCATACTTTGGGTTGCCCACGATCCTCTGGAGGATCCTGCATGCTGTTGGTTACCCGGAGGGCCAGGAGCCCAGGTACTCATGGCAGAAGGACCAGTTCGGGCAGAACTCGTTGGTAATGGTGCAGATCAAGGTCAGGGCTCTTGCTAGCAAGCCCCACTGGACAGGATGGACTGTGATCACCAAGGGAAGCTGCACCAAGGATGGGGCGAACCGAGCCACTTACATGGTATTGAAGGATATCATTGCTCGTTTCCCCACCGACCTAGCTAGTGCCATGGCAGGGGTGTTCCCGCGTGGATCACCGAGGTGGCACGTCTTCAGGCAGAGTTGGACAGGGTCACTTTGGAGCGTGACGAGGCTCGTGCCACCGCAGGAGCCGAGAGTGCCGCTCGTCTATTTAGTGAGCAGATGTACCTAGCTATGGTAGCACAGAGGGAAGAAGCCTGGTCCGCGTTTGATCTTATGAGGGAGCGCACACTGCAGCTGGAGCACCACGTCGACCACCAGCAGGCCTACATCCACAGCCTCCACGAGGCGTTCCACCAGCTCCACCACGAGGCCGAGGCAGCTGTTGCACCTGACGTACCAGAGCCACAGGACGGAGTCGTGCTTGGCCCCGACACCGGAGACGCTTGAGCGCTAGATTCACTAGGAGCCGATCTTTTGCAAGGTGACCGTTGCGAGTCCCTTTGATGTAATCTCAGACTACGTTTATGTTGGTTCATGGTGGGATGACTTTATGATGGTTTGGATCATTGTAATGACTATGTGTATGACTTTTGGACAAGTCCAGACTTCGATCTGGCAAAATTATGGAAATAACATTGTGTGCCTATTATGAGCGATTAATTCTATGATGTTGTGTGGAAAATGAGTAATTATATCTGGTCGTGTGCTTAATTTTTGAATTCTATGCAACATGATATTTATTCATAATTCAATATAACATCACCTAATTATTGCTCATCAATGGGATATGCAGATGCCGGTCCAAACCCGCAGCCAGCGTGAGCCGGAAGGGAGTAACCCGGGGGAGAATCTACCACCACCTCCACCACCCCCGATGACCGCGGATGCTTTCTTTGGCCAGTTTCTTGGGAGTCAGAGGAACATCGAGGAAATGCAGAGACAGATGGGAGCTACGCTCCGTGACATAGCGGGTAACACCGCTCAGCAGCGTCAGCAACGCCAGGGTCCAGAACTGTCGTGCCCCGATTTTAAGAACAAAATCGAGGGCACAATATATGTATGCCAGGATCAATTTTTATACATATATCGACATCATAGTAAATATCAAAACAATACTTTATTAATAATATCGAACATTATTACAAAAAATGACCCTCGGGTCTGAAAGAAAAGTACAGACTCTCATGAACGCTAACTCTAATGAAGACTCTATCGAAGACCGCGGAAACTGGACGTCATCTCCACAGGAACATCGACCGGGGGTAGCGCCATCCTAGTACAGGTCGTCAGGGTCGAAGCCACCGTCCTCGGGGTACTCCTGCTCCTCGTCGGTGTAGCCTCCGGCATCTGGGTGGGGTAGCAGGGGGGACAAAGAGGAAGGGTGAGTACATCGAAATGTACTCCTCAAGTATAGGAAATATATGCCATGGGGCTTATATCAAAGGTAGGCTGACTCAGTTTGACACGGGCACCTAAAGCGACACAACCCTATTAATCCTATTAATCCTATGCACCTATTTACTAGGTTATAACCACAATCTCCTCAGAAAAGTAACAACACTCGGAGTCACACCGAGCAAAACTACACTCGGAGATCCACCGAGCAACCGACACTTGGAGTCCACCAAGCAACCACACTTGGAGTCGCACCAAGCACAACCCACACCTGAAGTCCATCAGGTAAACCGCACCTGAAGTCCATCAGATGACTCGAACCAGAACCCAAACCAGTAACCAACTAATCCCGAAGAAGTCCAAGCCGCTCGTGACCGTGAGCACGGCTGATATATCAGTTTTATACTCTGCAGAGTTTGCACATCGTTACCCATGAGTCATGTGTTCCCCGTCACACTAAACACTGCCAAGGTGCATAGCGGGGTCGCACTACCAGGCCTTTACAAAGTCGCCTCCAAGTGTGTTTCACACGTACCTCTAAGGTTTCACCCCGTACAAAGGTCTACGACCCTTAGGGCCCCCTCTTGAGCCACTAAAACAAACCCTGTGTGAACCCTCAACTTGAAGGAAACTAATTAATTAGTCAGGTCCAACCCATCCAGATCTCATGGTTGCGCTGTTAAGCCGGGTTACTGGCTTCGAGAACCGGGTCCTAGGGATCCAGGCAGGATATGTCTAGCACGAGCCCAGAACCAAAAACCAAAACCAGCTGCCGAGTCACACGACACAAAACAACCAGTACGGGTCCATCCTGCCGGATTTTCCTAATCACCATATTGCTACAAAAATTACCATGACCACATTGTTCCATAGATCATTAATCAAGATTAATTATAGTTGACCACCAATCCCATCCCATTCATGACTGCAGGGCTAAGCAACATCTACCCGACACATCCAAAACCAGGTGACAAGGATAATATAGGAAGTTCTAGTAAACCCTAACATAGGATTCAAATTTAGACACAGCATGCATCTACAGGATCTAACTACTCTAATACCAAAATGTAAAATAAATACAGAAGCAATATATTCAAGAACACTTGCCTTCGGGCTGGGTCGGATTGGCGGGAGCGAAGTCCTGGTCCTGAGGTTCCTCAAAATCCGCACTCTCTGGCCCAATCATCAATACATGGCACATACAAAGCTATATAACAAACAGTACAACAACAGTGGTAAAATGCATTAAAAAGTATACTACTATGTAGATCTCGTCGATACGAATCTAACGCGACTTGAATGGGTCAAATCGGAGTTAAAACGCAAAAGTTATGAGCTTTAGAAGTTGGATGGCATAATTGTAAATAGACTGAACTTCAATTTCGGATTTAAATAAATAAAATCAGAAATAGAAAAGGGGTGAGGACCGCGCCTCATTTCTTCAAAAAGGCAGGGGCTAAAGTGCAAGGTTCTGGAAGACTCAGAGTCCCATGCAGGTGGAGCGCGGGTTGATTTCATGAAATCTGGAGGGCCTTTTCGCAAAATGACATGGCCGGTCGGCGCATTCGCCCTCGTGGCGCCATGTGGCACGCGCCCACTAGCTTGGGTGCATGGCGTGTGGTGGACTAGGCGCTCCAGGTGCCGTAGACCTGGTGCACCACCGGTGCATACCGATTCGGCAGGGAGATCTAATCCTAGTCGTAGTTTGGAGGATGAGCGGTCCAGGGGGATTTGGGGGGGGGTCTGTGCGGCGGCCGGAGCTGAGGCAGGCCGCGGTGGCGCCATGGCCCCGCCGGGGCAAGCACACCGGTGCACGTGGTTTTCGAGCCTATGGCCACGGGTGTCCCAACCGAGAGCACGGGGAGGGAGAGAATGGGACAGCGAGCTCACCAGAGGGGTCAGCGCGGTCGGCCGAGGGCTGGATAGGGGTGTCTGCGGCAGAGGCAGCGGTGAGGTGGCGGCGGTTCTTGGGGAGGGCGCCGGAGTGGGAGAGGGAGCTTGCAGAGGTGAGGAACGGTGGCGGCGTGCTCGACTGAGAAGCTCGGGGGGTCCTTAAATAGGCAGAGCGGAGGGGGAACGAGCGGTGGGAGGGGGTATGGCGGCTCGGTCAGGCGCCGACTATGGCGGTGTGGCGCTGGACGCAGTCGGGGGAGGGAGAGGGCCAGCGGTGGCGCAGGGAGAGCGGGATCTTGACTGGGCGGTGGATGGAGTGCGGACCCGGGCAGGCGCTCGGTCCGCTGTGGCTCGGTCTACGCGGGGGAGTGAGGGAGGAGCGAGCGGCGACGGCGGCTGCTTCGTCCGCACCGTGCAGGAGGAAGGGGGAGACCCTGGCGGGGGGGTCCACCCGTCAGCGAGAGAGGGAGGGGAGGCGGGTGCGCACGAGCGCGCATGCGGAGCGGCTGCGGGCTGCGCTCGGAGAGGAGCGGCGCGCGCGCGGAGCGGGCCGCAGCTGGGCCAGCGGAGAGCGCTGCTGGGAAGGAGGAGGCAGGCCGGCCGGTGTCGTGTGGCGGGCGCGCTGGTGTGGGCTCGGCCCAGCGGCGGGGCACGGGAGTGAGATGAGGGGGAGGGAAAGCGGGCCGGCGGGGCGCTGCGGGCTAACTGGGCCGGTTGACGGGCCAGGCCCAGGTGAGTGCGGGTAGGGAGTTGGGCCAGGGAGGAGAGGAGAGCTGGTGGGCCGGCGCGGAAGGGAGAAAAAGAGAGGGGGTGGGAGTGGGCTGGCTGGGCTGAATGGAGGGAGGGGAATGAGGAGAGGCCCTTGCCTTTTCTTTTTGATTTCTTTAGCAAACCTTTTCAAAATCTTTTAAATTTCTAAATTAAATCCATTTCAAAATCAAAACAGTTTGCAAACTTTTGAAAACACTTTCCCTAGGTTTTGAAAATAAAACTTGAGTTTAGTTTCATAAAGTTTTATAAATCTTTTTATTTGTTTCTCAAATAGAATAAATTTGATTTGGCCCTATACGGGTTTTAATAAATTCATTTGACACCCAATAAAATATGCAATGCCATGAATGCAACATGACAAAAATAAATAAAATTTTATTTTCCTCCTCTAATTAAATAGCCAACCTATTAATTTCTAATTAATTTAATTAAATTGGGGAAAATTTAAATCAGGATGTTACAAGAACCGAACCAGTACAGCTCGTACCGTGACTTCCTGGATACCCGGCTGCCAGTGTTCAAAGAGGCAACCGAACCACTAGAAGCGGATGAGTGGATAAGCTCTATCTCTCAAAAGTTCCGTCTTCTTCGTCTAACAGAGGAGCTGAAAGCAGAATATGCAGCACACATATTGGAAGGACCCGCGGGACTATGGTGGTCCCAGTACCGTGCATCCTTACCTGAGAATGCACCGGTTACTTGGGAACAGTTCTCTACCGCTATGCGCATGCACTACATTCCTAGTGGCCTGATGGAGATGAAAGTCACAGAGTTCATGAGGCTGTCCCAGGGAACCAGATCCATGTCAGAATACCTGCACAGTTTCAACAATCTGGCCCGCTATGCTCCAGATTTCGTTAACACGGAGTCCAAGAAGATTGCTAGCTTCAAGCGCGGAATGAGTGCCGCCATGTTATTCAAGATGGGAAATAGCCACCGCACCACCTTTAGTGACTTTGTCAGCGACTGTCTGAACCAGGAGGCTAATGATAACAAATTGACTATGGAGAATCGCCGTCGTGCAAATGATGGCGGATTTTCTCAGCAGAGGGCCCCTATGGGTGCCCAAAACCAGTTTCGACCACCAGCAACAGGGGCAAGGTTCCGCCCACCTCAGAAGAAGATGACCAACAACCTCCCTCGCCAGAATTTTCAGAAGCCCTACACAGCTCCTATGGTGCAGAATAAGGCAAAGGCTGGAGGCTCTAGAGGTCAGAAAACTCCATATGTGCTGGGCCCGTGCTACAATTGTGGTCAAGCTGGGCATCTCTCTCGCCAGTGTCCCCAACCTAAGAAGCAGTACACTCATCCAAGGCCACGCACCGGCAATGTGCACTACACTACTGTTGAGGAAGTGCCAGAGGGAGAGCCTGTCACCGCTGGTATGTTTCTTGTTAATCAATGCCCTGCAGTTGTGTTATTTGACTCTGGAGCATCGCATTCATTCATTAGTGAGGGTTTTGTGTTACGAAGTAATCCCAAGTTAGTAGAATTGGATCGGGGTTACCAGATCAGTTCAGCAGGGGCTGTTCTCTCTACCCACAAATTGGCTAAAGAAGTGGAAATTACATTTGGGGATAAGAAAGCTACTGTTGATCTCATAGTGATACCTGGTCTAGGTTTGGATGTGATTCTAGGAATGGGTTGGATGAAACTTTGGCAAGTCAATCTTGATATTGCTAATCGAGTAGTCACCATGGTCAGCCCCCGGAATGGGTCTTCTTTAGGAATAGAGTTACCCCGAAATCCCCATCAGATAGGTGTCTAGTTTGCCATTACGGCAGAACAGTTGGCTGAGATTCCTGTGGTGTGTGAATTTCTGGATGTTTTCTCTGATGAGTTACCCGGACTACAAGGATGTAGAATTTGCTATAGAGTTGGTCCCCGGAACTGCACCTATTTCTCGAAGGCCGTATAGGTTGCCGCCCAATGAATTGGCAGAACTCAAAACTCAGCTCCAGGAGCTCTTGGATAAGGGTTTGATACGACCTAGTTCGTCACCTTGGGGATGTCCTGCCATCTTCGTGAAAAAGAAGGATAAAACACTGCGAATGTGTGTAGATTACAGACCTTTGAATGTCGTAACCATCAAAAACAAGTACCTCTTACCTCGAATTGATATCTTGTTTGATCAGTTAGCTAAGGCTAAGGTGTTTTCCAAAATAGATTTGAGATCCGGATATCACCAGATTAAGATCAGAAAGGAAGATGTACCTAAACCGCCTTCTCTACCAGATACGGACTCTATGAGTATTTAGTCATGTTGTTTGGTTTGACAAACGCACCTGCACATTTTATGTATCTGATGAACTCAGTCTTCATGCCGGAACTGAATAAGTTTGTTGTGGTATTTATTGATGATATCTTGGTGTATTCTGAAAATGGGCGAGATCACGCAGAGCATTTAAGAATTGTTTTAACTCGGCTCAGAGAGCATAAGCTATTTGCTAAGTTTAACAAGTGCGAGTTTTGGTTAAACGAAGTGCCTTTTCTCGGACATATCCTTTCCACTAAAGGTATCTCTGTAGACCCTACTAAAGTATAGGAAGTTATGGATTGGAAAGCTCCCACCAATGTGCACGAAGTGCGCAGCTTTTTAGGATTGGTCGGATATTACCGTAGGTTTATCCCGGACTTCTCTAAGATAGCCAAACCTATGACCCGATTAACTCAGAAGAATAAGAAGTTTGAATGGACTCCCGAGTGTGAAGCAGCATTCCACACCTTGTGGACTTTATTGACCACTGCCCCAGTTTTGGCTCAGCCAAATTTGGAGAAACCTTTTGATGTGTATTGTGATGCATCTAAGGTTGGTTTAGGATGTGTTTTCATGCAGAATGGAAGAGTCATAGCCTATGCATCACGTCAACTACGGCCACATGAAGAGAATTACCCAACCCATGACCTAGAATTAGCAGTCATGGTTCATGCCTTAAAAATTTGGAGGCATTACTGGATGGGTAACTTATGTCATGTCTACACAGACCACAAGAGCTTGAAATACATATTCACCCAATCAGAGCTAAATATAAGGCAAAGAAGATGGTTAGAACTAATCAAGGATTACAACCTGGAAGTGCACTATCATCCTGGAAAAACAAATGTCGTAGCAGATGCGCTGAGTCACAAGGCCCATTGCAACTTGGTACAACCACTCCTAGAGGATGGATTTAATCTTATGCATCCTGTCTTGTTGAACAATATCACCATCCAGTGTACTCTAGAGAGTGATATCATTGAAGGACAAAAGTCAGATGAAGAGATCACTTAGATCAAAAAGAGGTTAGAAACCAGTAGTTCGTTGAACTTTCGAGTAGATGAACAAGGGATTTTGTGGTACAATCAATGGTTAGTGGTACCTAAAGATCAAGATCTGAGAGGCAGAATTTTGAATGAAGCTCATAATTCAAAGTTGTCAATTCATCCTGGAAGCAGCAAGATGTATCAAAATCTGAAAACAAGGTATTGGTGGGCTAGGATGAAGAAAGAAGTTGTAGCATATGTTGCTAAGTGTGATACTTGTTGTAGAATTAAGGCCATACATTTGAAACCTGCCGGACTGTTGCAACCTTTATCGATACCCGAGTGGAAATGGGAAGAGATCAGTATGGATTTCATTACCGGTTTGCCCGTTACCCAAAAGGGTCATGATTCTATTTGGGTTATCGTGGATCGTCTGTCAAAAGTAGCTCACTTTATTCCCGTCAAAACCACGTACCGACCTCATCAGTATGCAGATCTATACATTCAGAACATTTTGAGACTCCATGGGATTCCAAAAAGGATTGTTTTCGATAGAGGGCCTTAGTTTGTAGCTCGTTTTTTGGAACAGTTGCACAAAGAATTGGGAACTAAGTTGGTTCGCAGTTCCGCATATCACCCACAGACCTCTGGACAAACAGAAAGAGTGAATCAGATATTGGAGGATATCTTGAGAGCATGTGTTCTCTCTTCGGAGGGATCATGGGAGAAATGGTTACCATTGGCAGAATTCTCATACAACAATAGTTATAAAGAAAGCATTAGGATGACACCTTTCAAGGTACTATATGCAAGGAGGTGTAGAACACCCATGAATTGGGTCGAATCAAGAGATCGAGGATATTATGGGTCTGATTATGCAAAGGATGCAGAAGAGATTGTTCAGGTTGTACAACAACACATAAAGGCAGCACAGTCTCGACAGAAGAGCTATGTTGACACAAGAAGAAGACCGTTGGAATTTCAAGTAGGTGACTACGTGTATCTGAAGGTTTCACCTATGAAGAAAGTGCAACGATTTGGAATTAAGAGGAAGCTAGCACCTCGTTATATCAGACCTTATCGGATCACTGCTAAGAAAGGGAAAGTAGCATACCAAGTTTAATTACCACCGGAAATGAGTGTGATCTTTCCCGTGTTTCACGTGTCGCAACTCAAAAAGTGTTTTCGAGTTCCAGAAAGAGAGGAAGTTCAAATTCCTGATGTTACCATCCGATCAGATTTGGAATACTACGAGCAACCGGAGGAGATACTAGATACCAAGACGAGGGTTACGCGAAACCATGAAGTAAAGACCTACAAGATTTTTTGGAGTAATCATGGGCCCAATGATGCAACGTGGGAAACTGAAGACTACCTACGTGTAAATTACCCCATTTTTTATAAAGACTGGTACGTAACCCAAAATCTCGGGACGAGATTTCTTTAAGGGGGAGGGGCTGTGACACCCTAGTGTCAAGCACTGCATTAGAATCATCATTAGGCACTAATCATCATAAGCATTGCATTGCATCATCATGTGTTGTTAAAAGGTGCTATGATTTCATGTGTTTCAAATTAAAAATCTAGGTTTGAATAGGACTTGCTTGTTTAAGTGAAGCTTTGACTTGAAAAATAATTTTATTAAATAGTAAATAATGTATACAACACTTTTCATATTGATGACTGTAACACCCCTGGTGTTACGAATGACCTTTAGCTCTAATCACATAGTTTTAACTTGTTATTTATGGCTGATAGCTTAGTTAGCAAGAGAAAGAACTCAAAAATCGAGTGAAACAAAAATGAATTTTTAGAACAACGTAGCTATCGGATTTTTTTTGAGCTGTTAAAAATGTTTAAGAAAAATTTAGCGATTATTGGTTTGAGTGCTTGTTTCTTATTAAGAACTAGGCTTGTAAAGTTTTTGTTAAAAGAAATTAATTTTGGGGTTATGTAACTTTTGAGACAAAAGGGGTAATTAGAAAAGAAGACACACGTAAGCTACATACTGACACACGCAACACCTTGAGCACTGCCACACCCTCCTACTGCCATCGTTGCTTGGTGTTTGGTGCCCTGCATGTTTGCGAGCGCATGAGAAAGGAGAGAGGATAGGAAGCTGGCAGTACATGCATACAATTACTTGATGCTGGCTCCATGCATGCATTCTTTCGGTATTAGCAACACGTGCATGCATGCATGCATTCAATTATTTGGTGTTGGCAGTACATGCATGTAATTACTTGTTGGCTTCATGCATGCATTCATTTGATTTTGACAGAACATGCATGCATGCATTCAGTCAATTATTGGAAGAACATGCATGCATTCATTTGATATTAGCAACACGTGCATGCATGTATTCAATTATTGGTACTGATAGTGCATGCATGCATTCAGTCAATTATTGGTAGTACATTTACTAATTGCATGCATTCATTTAATTATTAGTAATCCATTTACTAATTGCATGCATTCATTCAATTATTGGCAGTGCATTCAATTATTGGTCGTGCATGCATGCAGTTACTTGTGCATTTGATATTGGCAGAACATGCATGCATTCATTTATTTGATGCTGGCTCCATGATATTGGCCCCATGCATTTATTTGATGCTGGTAGTGCATGCATGCATTCATTCGATGTTGGAAGTGCATGCATGCATTCATTTAATTAATGTTGGCTTAGTTGCATGCATTTATTTTATTAATTGATGTTGGTTTAGTTACATGCATTTACTTAATTAATGATGGCTTAGTGGTACAAGTAGAGAGAGGAGAAGGAGTTGGCAGTGCATGCATGTATCCATTTAATTGATGTTGGCTCAGTCGTACAAGCATAGAAAGGAGAGAGCTGACAAAACTTGCATGCAACCTTCTCTCTGCTGCTGCGGTCTTGGCCTTTAAAGCCTACCTCAGTCGACATCAAACCACACACTCCTTGCCAAGCAACTGAGCCTTAATCCACCTAGCTTCTTTGCTTGCTCTATCAAGCCATGGACGCGGGCGTGTCTACCGTAGGGGTATCATCGTGTTTTAATCGTCGGTAGCCAGTCTTCCTCCCGCCCAATCGTTTGCTCGGCCAGTTCGTGGTAAGCTACTGGTGCTCCTACGCTAGCCCTTTTTGTTAATAGGTTCTTAGAGCTAGTCTGGTAGTTGGTGTTTACGTGTTCATGTTTTAAAACTGTTGTTCGCATCCTTATTGCATCATCATCGCATACATGTAGTAAACGAACCTGCAGAGATCGTGAGTCCCGACTACCAGGAGTACGAGGAGATCATCGAGGTTTTCGAGGAGGAGCTCTTCGTGCCGGAGGAGACCCAGGAACCGTCGCCAGCTGACTTGACTGACACTGCGCCTGCCTAAGGCAAGCCCCGGTGCATAACCCTTATTTTTAATACTTATTATAATATATATATATATGTTGTGCATTTTACGTTTTAGGAGTTTACTGAAACCCACCTGCATATATATATATACCTATGAGTCCTACTAGTACAGGATCGTGTAGCTGCCATGCTTAGGATGATCGGTAGCGTGAGCGACCTGTCGTTGCTCATAAATAGGTAACCTTACTCACATGATGATGGTGGAAAGAAATCGAGACCGGGCAGGGATGTGGTTGGTTTCTGGTGGGTGTGACGAGTTATGTCCGGCGGCCACGGGCTTAGCTTTGGTTACACTGTTTCCCTGCCTGTGTCGCTTAGGAACCGTCCATTACTGTGGATGGTAGCCTTGTCACAGACTTCTTACCTTGAGCACATACTTGCTTATGGGAGCGGGAAGGTCTTTCACTCTCTTGTCTTGGGTTTCGGCTCGTTTCGGACCGACTGATTGGAGGCGGGGATAAGTGGAGGTCCTTGCACCACTTGCAGCCAGGATGTAGAGTTGCGGGCTTGGAGTCCAAGTTGGACGGAGACCTGGAATCCCGGATGAGAGTGGAAAAGACTGGTCTTGTTTGTACCTGGGGTGCAGACGAGACGTGTGTCTTGGGGTACCCAGTTGGGATACAATGATTCGCGAATCGTCGCGTGATGCGGTACGACTTGGCTATGGTCTAGCACCGTAGTAAGAACTGGAACTTGAGGAAGTAATAAAAATGAGACTGATTGCTTATCACTTGGTTGATCCTAGAATAGGTGCTTATCTAGATTGGTAAGGTAATTCAACTAAAAATGGCTGCTAAAATTGGAAAATAGGATACACTCTTAGTAATGCTTTTTCGCAAAAATTCAAATGAACCAGCAAACCAGATAGCCCCAGCATATCCTTGAGAGTCAGAAATATATATATCCCTATCCGGGTAAGTCTTGCGAGTACATTGAGTACTCAGGGTTGTTTACCCTTTGTTGCAGGTAGCAGGTGGAGGTTGCAGCTAACTCTTGTGTGTGGATACCTCCTGGTGGGCTCAGAGAGGAATCCTTTATCGCTGTGACCGTAGTGTTTATTTATAATCTTCACCAAAAGATTTTTTTTAAAGGAAAAGATTTACAAATGGTTATAACCTAACTTTATGATAAATTCCTAAAATTATTATATAACTATTTACTTCCGCATTAACTTTTAATTCTTGTTGCACTTTAATTTGTTGTAATAATTCTGATGATGTAATCTTGTAATAAAAAAAAAGTTTTCGAGTTTGGATGCTTGATCCTCAATTGAGATTCTGGGTGAAATGTGGATTTTCGAGTTCTCCCGTTGGGTGTACTCGATAGAATACCGGATTTGACTTGGTCTTAAGTGCACTTAGTGTTAAATGGCTGACGAGTGTACTTAGGATTAAATTAAATTGGGCGGTTCTGCCACACTCACCGCTGCCACCGTCCACCCTAGCTCGCCGCCGGCCAGTTCCGGTGGTGCGCCGACCAAACCATCACCACCACCCGACTCGCCTTGACGAGACGAGCTCAGTCATACCACCCTCATCGCCGGCGAGCTCACCGCCGGCGAGATATCATCGGTCAGAGCCGTGCTCTGTTTTCCTCTCACTAACGGGTAGGGCCATTGACTCGCTGGCCCCCGCGCGTCAGCCACCCACTGGTCCATGGACCGTGTTCATCCATCCTGTGCACGAGCGTTTTTCCGGGAAATGATTTCTTAAATATTTTTCTTTTTCCAGTGAATGCTTGTTTAATTTGTAACTCCTGTTTTATTAGTCCAAATGTTGTGAAAAAAATTTTGTTAATCTTTACATGAGTAGAGCTATCTGGAAAAAATATTAAAGTAATATTTTGATAATGTTTTCTGTAGTGCTTTTAATTACTTAGTTAATGATTGAAATACAAGTTAAATGCTTTACTATATTTCTTTGTCAGATAAAAATGTGATAAATTTTGAGTATGCTCTTTGTTATGTTTAGAAGCTAGAAAAAATATGTGTGGCACTATTTCTATGAGAAAAATGTTCATTTGCAATTAAATGCTTTTTCTGCTATTTTCTTAGAATAATTCATGTGGTAAAAATATGCAGAATCAAACTGTGGAAATTTTTGTATTGTATCAGTGTGCTCTGTGGGAGATAAGAAAAATATAATATGTAGTCAGTTGTATGTAAGAAACAGGACTTGTAGTTCAACTGAGTTTTTCTGCAGTTTCCTTTGGAAATTCATATAGAAAATAATATTGTAATACTATTTATGGAACTTTCTTAATAAATAGGAATTTGTGTATAAAATCTGGGAAAAATATGTAATCTGATGTTCCACCCTTTTCCAGGGGTGTTGTAGTTCAAGGGTTTAAAAATGAGCAAATCTTTGGAAAATTACGTAGACAAAAGTATAAATGCTCTGGTGATGAAATTTTCTGAGTAGGCTTGTTTTGTGAAGTAGTAGCCAAGAAAAATATGAAATATGTTGTTTGATACTTTTCTGTGGTAAAGTTAGTTTAAAGCATCTTTTTGGCTGATTGTTTAATCTTTTTGTAACTGCTATATAGTATTTTATTTCTTGCTAAAAAATTTATGGTGAAGTCCAGAATGCATGAAATAGCTGCTGTAATTTTTGTAAATTTTTCTGAGTAACGTGATCCTGGATGTACCTGAATGTATGTATGTACCTGAACGATGTGATCCTGGATGTTTGTAACGTGATTTGAAATCCTTCGAGATTTCTGGAACACCGAAGTTATATGGGTTCAAGTGCGAGTCAGCGGCAGTTAAATCAGCTGCGATTGTGCTTGAGCTCTTATAATTCGGAGCGTCCCCTCACACGCACTACGCCTCCGAGCTGTCCCCGTACGGTCACCACGCCAAGCCAGAGCCCAACTTCGGGTTCCGGCCACAGCAGGAGCAACAGCCGTCTTACGGCGGCGGCTACAGATCCAGGCCCGAGCCCGCTGCGGAGGAGGGTGGTGGCTATGGATCTGGCTACAGATCCGGGTATGGTAGGAAGAAGCAGGAGGATGAGAGCTACGACTCTGGGTATGGATCTGGGTACGGGAGGAAGCCGCAAGCGGAGGAGAGCTACGGGTCCGGCGGGTACGACTCTGGCTATGGCGGTCAGACCCAACCGGAGGAGAGTTATGAGTCAGCAGGGTATGGATCTGCCAATCCGCAGGCTGAGAGCTACGACTCTGACCGTTCTGGGAGTTGGCGTCGCCGGGCCTGGGAGGCGCAGGTGCCGCCGGATCTGGCCGGACGTGCGGCGCGTGGAGCGGCTTCGCCTGGCGTCCAGCAAATAAGGCCATGGGGGGAGGGGGTGAGGATAGCGTTGCGGGGTGAAGGGTGTCACGCGCACGCGATGCGGGTCGGCGTGGTCCGCTTGTTTTGGAGGAATCCAATCAACCCACATCTATACAGCATAATCATGTGTAGGTCAAACCCAACCCACTTCATTTTTCATCCAAACACGAGTTGACATGGGTTGAACCCGCTTCAACCCAATTGAACCCTCAATCCAAACACAACCTAAAATTCCTTCCTCGACCAAAGGCACTGCTGCCAGCAACTTGCTGATCGCGTAGAAGTTGAGGCGTGTGGGACGTAGACGAGCCACGATCAATCTTGGTCACACATGGAAAATCCAGGGCGATGTACATGCCATGGAGGATGGTATGCAACATGCTAGTCACACAACAGGCGTGCCGTCATGCGCAAGCCGCTTGCAGGCAGCTGCATCGACTGTCCTTGTCCCGGCTGGCAGCCGCGGATAGCACACAGCTACAAGTTGATGGCAGCCATGGGTGATCACTGCGCCGCCATAGCTGTTTCAACGACTCCACGTACAGGCCGATGACATGTTGCATGGACAATAGCTGTGCGCATGCGGGCGCAATAGTGAGGATGGTTGCAGGCTCAACAAGACGAAGGTCAATCATCGGCATACAGGGTCTGGCAACCCTTGCACACCACGTACAGCGTGTTGCTAGTTCTAATCATTTACTAGACTCCATGCCTTTTTTAGTATTTTTTAAATTTATATTTAATCAACTCTAGATACAAATCCGATGAAGCATATACTGTTCATGTATACATGTACTGCAGGTACAGTGTAACAACACCAAATAAAAAACTGGATTCCTAGTCTTTGACAAGATGCGGTTCTTTCATACCTGATACAAGATGCAATTTGATCTATCTCACGTGTCGCGTAGGGCAGTGGTCAGTAGATACATACCGCGTAGGGAGTTTGCCATTGTCGTAGAACTGTCTGCTTGACGACGACGGTGTATATCGATGCAGTACAGATTAGACGTAGGTAGAGCTAGCAGATCCATTCCACTAACAACGTCAGAGATGTCGATGTCGTTGAAGTAGTCGTATCGGGACATCGACGGTACAAGCGTCGGTGTCGATGATCGGCAGCGGCTCCAACGGCGATGTTGGCATAGAGCTTGTCGTGCTGATTACGTGTTATAAAACACGTCGCCAGCGGTTAGGACCTTTCTCTCCCTGTCTCTCATAATCAATATAGTAGATAAAAGTAGAACACATGAACAAAAGAGGTAGGAAGACTATTTTTTATTCCTCTGAATATTGGGTGATTACAACGTAGAGTTCCCACGTATATATAGTCCTACCAACATCTAAGAGTTTGGTAACAGCCTACGTACGAGCGAATTAGATTAAGATTCCTCATTCTCCTTTCCTTATAGGATTGAGTCTGTATGTTTTACAACAGCTATAACTTCACAACCTTGATCAACCGATTTGTGATTCCATTTGCGCCGTACACCAGTTCCTTGGATGGACTCTGCTTCTCCCTCTTTCCTGCAAATAACAGCAATAACTTCACAATCTTGATCAACCGATTTGTGATTCCATTTGCGCCGTACGCCAGTTCCTTGGATGGACTCTGCTTCTCCCTCTTTCCTGCAGCAACACGTTGAAATGCGAGAATCCCAAGTAACTTGTCCAGGTACTGTCTTTGGCTCTTGCCCATTTGTAGGAGGGGCTGGAGGCCGATGGCCGGACTGATGGCGGTAGCAATTTGACCGGCAGCGAGCGAGGCGGCGGGAGACATCCGGTGGGCGGAGTTGGCTGCAGGGGCGAGGAGTCGTTGTCTTCTTCCTCCGGTTGAGATAAGTAGAGGATGGGGGTTGGCCGGCGGAGGTGGTTGGTGGGCGGTGCGGCCGGCAGGAGGACGCCGCTCGTTGCTGGTGGTGGGCGAGGCCACCGGCAAGGCAGGACGGTGGTGGGCAAATCTTCCGATTCTGATTAGGAGAGGGCGGAGAAGGAGCGACAGGGGTGGACGGCGAGCGGCACGGCCGACGGCGGGGATCTGCCGGCTGAGGGCGATGGCAGAGGCTGAGGGCGTGGGCTGCATCATTTCTGATGCATGCGTGTTGAATAAGGGACTCGAGCAACATATTTCTTTGTAACATAATAAAAATCCATAATTTTCGTCCAGGATTGTCATAATAACTCTTTTTAATGTTCATAATTGTCATAATAATTAAGATTGTCAAATACCCCTAATCTCTATGCTTGGATTTTTTGAAATGCAACTTATGAGAAAATTCTGATCAAATTATAACCGATTCTCATATAAGCAGTTCCAAACAAGACCAAATGTCATATCTTTCTCATTTGGAAGTAAATTTGAACCAGATACGGACTTCCCCCGTTTCTAAATGCACAACGTTTATAACAAAAGCTGACCAAACTATTAGCTTGTCCTATGTCATATGTTTAAAAAACCAAAATAGAGGGAATGATTAAGGTTGAAAATGGAAGGAAAAATCATGTTCCGACCGTCCCATTTTCTACTTTGTTGTGCCCGTTTCTCTACTTGTGGTATCTCGTTTTCGTATTTACCGAAACGGAAGAGTGTTTTTTCCGTCTGTTTCCGCGAGATACTGTTTTCATCCGGAATTGAGTATCGATCTATTCCGTTTTTTATCTCGTTTTTAATCTACGTGAGATGTCTAGAAATTGATATTTCATAAACTTACTAATTACCAATTATGTATGTTAACAGCTTAACACATGACATGCTAGTGAATATTGGACCGATGACTTCGTACGTGTATGTTATTTTCTGAATCTGTTCATGTATATTCGAGAATGCTTAGGGTTTAGGGTTTAGGGTGATCATGTTATTTTAACTTAATTTTCTGGCTCTCCGTGATCATGTATATTCGAGAATGCTTAGGGTTTAGGGTTTATGGTTTATTTTACAAGTTTTTTTTGGAAGAATTACGTGGTTCGGAGTTAGGATGGATGAGACATAA
Source organism: Coix lacryma-jobi var. lacryma-jobi (assembly GCA_009763385.1). Lineage (NCBI taxonomy): Eukaryota > Viridiplantae > Streptophyta > Magnoliopsida > Poales > Poaceae > Coix > Coix lacryma-jobi. Next base: position 249,940 of record VDCT01001214.1, read on the forward strand.
ACTTTCTTAGTTTATCGATAAAACACGAATAAGAAGAATTTCAAAATTATTTTGATTTTTTGTTAATGATGAAGAAGAAGGGGTTAAAAATATTTGTGTAGGTTTTTGAGTGGTTGTAGTTTATTTAGGAATTTTATGGAAATTTTCTAGAAAGGGAAAAAGCTTAGCTTAATCTTTTGGGTGTGTTTCTCGTGTACGCGTAGCATTTCTCCTTTTTACAACAGTAAATGAACAGTGCTACGATAGTGACCTGTAGAATGATCTGAGCTGTCCGATCGAGATCCAACGGCCCGAGGATTTAGTGGCGACGTAGTCACGCTCAGGGGCCATCTTTTCCCTGCGGATTCGTAAGGAAGAGATTAATACAAAGATGCACAACTCACGTGCATGCAGGGGCGGACGTAAGGAAGAGATTAATACAAAGATGCACAACTCACGTGCATGCAGGGGCGGACGCAGGAGCTAGGCTGCAGCCCAGGTCCAGCCCAATGAGTTTTCACTATCACTCATTGATTTTAGCTCATTAACAACCCAACAAATTGAATGTCTAAGTGATCGAGTCCTAGCTTGTGATCTAGTCCACGTAGCAGCCCCCCTTGACGTGTTTTTGGGTCCGCCACTGCGTGCATGTGTATTCGTAAGAAAGAATTAATAATGCAAATTCATCATCTTATCCTCCCTCTGATAAGGTTCCAATTACTAAGCAAAGAAAAGACTTTCGGTTCAGCACATTAGTCTCGGCTAGAATTAGACCTGTGACTAATGGGTCCAAGTTTCTTGGACGTCAGAGTCCCGGTTGATGATACCAATCCAGACTAAAGGAAGAAAGGTTACAAACCCGGACTAAAGAGCTATGACCCTTTACTCCCAGTTGATAACACACCAACCCGGACTAATGTAGACTCTTTAGTCCCGGTTGGTGTTACCAACCAGGAAGAAAGGTTTTTTTTAGTCCCGATTGGTATTACCAACTCAGACTAAAAGTCTTCCCCAAGGGTAAGTTCAAAAGAAAAACGTCCCATCCATAGTCACATGTGTTGCATAGGTGGGGTGGAAACATATGCGCGAAGCAATACGTGTACGGTCTTCGGTTCGAATCCAATCCCACGCGAGGCACAGAGGGTGGGAGACATTAATTTTTTTATCCTCAACCAGGACTAAAGCCGTACATACGGATGCTCCCCCTGGAATATAATCCCTCCGTCCCTAAATAAGTGTAGTGTCACCATTGGTGTACGTGTCACGTGTTTGACTCAATTTTTAGAAAATATGTGCAATATTTATATCTCCAAATAATTTTGTTAAAAAACTAGATGTAAAGATCTTTCCGATGATACTAATTACTTAGCATAAATATTAACATATTTTAATATATAATTGCCGGCAACTTTTTCTCGGGAAACGAGAACGACACTTATTTAGGGACGGAGGGAGTAACAGATATAAGAATACGACACGTGTTGATGAACAAATTCGTAGTCAGAATACAATACAATACGTGTTGATGAACAAATTCGTAGTCAGAATACATTGCTAACACAATCGTCCCCCGGTGAAGCGAAAACATCCCCGCTCGATGGTTCGACGACAATTTTTACGACGCCGACAAGTGGGACCATCGTCCACGATGCTAATCGCCTTGCCCAAGCATTCGCTCGACTCGACCGCGGTTACCACGCCCCCACGCGAACGCTCCTCCGCCCGCCACCCCAATCTAGGCAATGGCTGCCCTTGTCCCGCAGCTCCAGGCTCCCAGATCCACCGCCGCCCCTCTCCCCGGTGCCACCGACACAGATCCTAGCGCTGCCCCTCTCCCCGGTGCCATCGACATAGATCCTAGCGCCGCCCCTCTCCCACGATGCCGCCCGTGTGGATCTGCTGCACTGTTCGCGCCACCGCCGCCGCCGCCACCATGCGGTCCTCCTCGTCTACTGCTCGAGCGATGACGACCTCCTAGCGCTCGACCGCTCGCTCCCCCGTGCCACCTCTCCGTGCTGCTCACCACCTCGCTCGTGGTGCCCATCGGCTGCAGGCGCCGCCCTGCTCCTCCGCTGATCCTCCGCGCCCAGTGCAACCACGATCGTGGCCGCACAAGCACGGCTGCCTCTGTTCGCCGCGAAGCCCAAGGGCAAGTTCAACCCGGACCATGGTAGGCAGACGGTCACCTTCTTCTTCGGTATGCACGCTGACAAGGCTGTCTTCAGGTTCAGGGTGGTCGATCTATTAGGTTGAGGCTGTCTTCAGTTTCAAGGTGGTCGATCTGTTAGGTTGTGGAGGCTTCATCCTTGTGCTGCTGCTCAAAATTTCTTGTTTTCGTCAGCTTATCTGTTATGATTCATATGTACTCCCTTAGGGTTCAGGATGATTGTGCTACCGAGGATTAGGAATACGAGAACCTTAAGCAGAGCATCACATTGTTCTTCCTAGTAGCAACATAAGAATTGGTTGTACGTTAATAAGTAAAAGCCTAGGGAAAGTATGAATTTTGTTTTCAGTGAATTGCCAACATATCTGATTATTGTCGTTGTAGTTATGCTGATGAAGAGCGAACTGAAAATGCAGCAAGACTTTATATAAATGGTTCTCGCTCAGAGGTTGGACTACAAATTCATTTTTAATAATTTTGATGGATGCACATGTGTATGGGTCCTTTGTACTATGTATTGATCGCCTTTTTTTGGTTTGGCTGCGGCCTGCAGAAGAACAGAGGGGAGGTTGAACACGAGGAGTTGGTCACTGTATTCAGGTGAGAAAACAATGCTTCTGTTGTGTTATGAAGAAGTGAAAACCCTTTTGTTATATTATTTTTCCTTTTAGTATTAAAATTGAGTTACTATAGGAGATCGATTGAGATTTGAGGCCTGAAAGATAAATCATGAAAACTGAGACATGAGATATACATCCCATCATCCTTTCCTGTAATTTGAAACTGAGAACTGAAGTTATAATAAGCTGCAACCCGACCATTGCAAGGTTTTTGATCATTGCAATTTATTTTGATAGTGTTCAAGAGTTTCTATTCATTGGAAGGGTTTGTGCTTGTGAGTAATCTGCTGATTTACCTAACCATACACCCAAAATGGGAAAAGGACATGATTTTTAAAAGGTTTGTTTTAGTGAACTACAGAATCAGCTATCAAATTGAATTAGCACATGGACTCATGCTATAATTTGTATATGCTTTTTTAGACACATGACAAGATTTGTGATAAATGTATACGACTGAGATGACATTGGTGCTTTGACAGTTTCAAAGTGTGAAGGTCATATTTTCTATAATTTTAGAACAGTTGCCTAAATCAGTTATGCACGTATCTATAACATGAAAGAGATAATTTTCTGGAAAGTTGTTTAAATTCAGAATTAAGCATCTTATCAATTATTTCAGAGCCAATCTCAACCTATATCCATTCAATTGTTTCTCTAGACTCTACGCCTTACTGTTGCAGTAAATGAGAGAAGGTAGGAATGTATAGCAAATTTTCGTTTGACATCAGCACACACACCTTGATTTATTGGACACATATTTGATCCAACCTTGGTAGCATGTTGATCTTAGGTTAAACTTCCATGTGCTTCCTTGAGAATAAATTTCCCCAATAATGCTTATGGGTGCTTAAGGGTGTTGTTGGGATGGATGAATGTGCTATTGGAACATGACCTCAGCATACAAAATTAGCTGAATTAGAAATGTAATAACAAAGTTTTGATGCAGTATTCGATATTTCACAAGACAAAGACAGAGGAGAAGAGAGACCTTGTCAGTGCGAAGGAGAGGAAAGGCGTGTCGAGAAGAAGACACCTGTCTGGAGAGGTGCAAAGGAGCTGCGAGAGGAAATACAATGCTCGGGTGAGGAAAGGCTCTTACTCTTTAAGTGGTTAGGTTTCAGGTCTTTCTCAGATAACGACGATCTAAAGATGTGTTGTCATATTCTTCTGTCCACTCTGAAATTTTGCACGTACTCTTATTTATAAAATTTGTAAATTAGTTGCTGTACCCATATGTAATAGATGTCATTCCTGAATCTCAAAATAGGTTTATTTCAACTATTGTATCAATCTATATTTAATGTCATGTCTTCGTGAGCAATTATATGGAAAAAGTCTTCATTTGCACTGTATTCTTGATTTACAGCTTACAATTTCTAAGATTTGAGTGATCAAACGGGCATTGGATGGGGGGGGGGGGGGGGGGTGGCTAGGTTACGTATTTTCTAGGCTTTCCCGTTGCAACGCACGGACACGATCCTAGTTATAACATATACATTCATAATCTACTACTAGGGCAAGCATATTATTACATGAGAACATCGACACAAGAAAAAATAGGATCACATTGGAAGTCTGGTACATACGGATGTCCCCCCTGGAATACAACAGAAAAGAATACAACACGTGTTGATGAACAAACATGCAGTAGTAATACAACAGCCGGGTACACTCGATTATTGGTACATACGTACACATTCCATAATGCTATATCTTTACAACACGTGTTGATGAACAAACATACAGTAGTAATACAACAGCCGGGTACACTCGATTATTGGTACATACGTACACATTCCATAATGCTATATCTTTTTCATGAACACAAGTAACATCAATTGCATGCATACCGAAGTTTTGTTGGGTGAGGATAGCGTAGGATTATATATATGATCAATCGATCTCAAGTGCTGCGGCGACTGCGGATGCGGAGCGAGGGAGGCTGCTCCCGTTGCCGTCAGGGGAGGGGAGTATTGCAGGGAAGGTCGGAGGCATTGGAGGGTCAGGCAGAGGGTTGACTTCCATAGTGCCTTCTAGCATCTGTACCACCTTGCGCATCCTCGGCCTGGCCGACACCAGATGGCCACGCGCGTGAACCTCTCCACTCTCTCCATATCTGCCAGCGCCTCGCTCTCCCCCGCAACCAACAAGTCGGCTCTCCCACTCCTGAGTAAGCTCTCCGCCCAGTCTCTCAGGCTCAGGGCGGGGGCGGAGGCGGAGGACACAGTAATGCTGCTGTGATCCTGCGAGTCGTCGTCAGGTAGCTGCTGCTGTCCCCCAGCTGCAGCTGCCCTCTTGCAGCGTATCATCTCCAGCAGCATGACTCCAAAGCTGTACACGTCCACCTTGTTGTCCACCTTGCCCCCACCATCAAACCATTCGGGTGCGACGTAGGGCCTCGTACCAGCAATCCCTCCCGTGGTGATAGTGTGATGTGTCTTTTGGTCTCCAAGGAGCTTGGCAATCCCAAAATCTGTAATCTTGGGTGTATGTATATCATTGAACAGTATGTTCTCGGGCTTGATGTCGCAGTGGATTATCTGAGACTTGCACCCTTCGTGTAGGTACTCCAACCCTCTGGCGATGCCGATTGCGGCCTCAGCGAGGCTGCTCCAGCATGGCCTCTCTGATGGCGGTAAGAGCAAGGGTGCCTCCTTGCATGTACTGAAACACCAGCATCCGATGCACGCCTTGTTTGCAGTACCCAATCAAGCGGGCCAGGTTCTTGTGGTGGATCTGGCCGATCGATTGCACCTCGTTGTCGAAATCCTTCTCACGGAACTCGTCTGATCTGATGAGCCGCTTCACTGCAACATAAGGTGGCTCCAGATACCTCAACTCCCCTTTGAATACATGGCCAAAGCCACCTCTGCCCAACAGCTCTTTGAAGCCACCCGTCGCTTGTTTAATCTCCTTGTAAGTGAAGCCTCTGAGACCTGACATGCTCATTTTGGCCTTCTTTTTTTTCACGTAGGATTGCCATAGGTTACAGATGATAAATGCCACGGATACAGTTGTCAAAATACTAACTGCTATGTAAAGCAATTTGCTTTCCAGTGACACTGGGACGACGGGGTTGCTTTGCCGTACTTTGATCAGTGCATTCATGGTAACATTGATGAAGTTGTTTGCCTGCATCCCGGCTGTGAGCGTCCACACCTCCATGCAATTCTTGTCGTCGATCATTACAGCTACGCACAAGCAGTTGTGTAAGCAGGCGGTGACACATTCCTGAGATGAGCCGTTTAGTGCTAGTTGATGTATCCTGTATGTTGATTCTGTACTCCAGGATGTGTTTTGCATCTCCACAGGTTTGAACTCCCCGGAGTGGTCTTTCCCATCACAGATGTGGGGGATAAATTTTGGCGTGCAGCCCATGTAGTTCTCCTGTTCATCCAAGAACTCATAGCTATCTGGGCACGAACAGCTTACGTACTGAAGTGTGTCGTTGGACATCGTGCAGTATGAGTTTAGGCCGCATATGTCTATCCTGGTGCATCCATTAAGGAGACTATTATTTGGGAACAAGCTGACCATGTCCCACAAGCTGCCGTTCATGTTGTTCTTTGGGTGGACATATACACGGACGGTGCCGTCCGGATCCAGGGACATGTATTTGTAGTATCCCTCTGTGTATCTCTGTTCCAGCTGCACCACGGTATGATTTGTAAGGTTACTGTAGAAGCAGGTACCAGTGAAGTCGTAGTAGACCGCGGACTCGTTGAAGAAAAGAGTTGTAACACAGGCGCCATTGTAATCTGTCCCTGTAGCCCAGTACGCATGAGCACTACCACTTTCTTGGGCTCCCAGGTACGTGACAACATTGCTATCACTTTGAACTACCAGAATGAACCGCCCAGAAGTGAAATTCGTGTACGATTTCCTCGACTGAAGATAAACACTGCTGCTATTGGTGAAGTTCATACCTGGGAGGAGCTTATCAGTGGGATCACTAAAGCTTTCCCACAATAGCTCAACACCACCAGCTGTTACGCCAAAGAGCTGGAGGTTACCGGAGTCTTGCAGTACGAGAGTGGAGTTGGAGCTGTAATTGGGGGTTGGAGTACGTCCATGCTGCAGCCTGCCGATCGTCGAAGAGGGATAGCGGGCTGTCATCTGCTGCAGGAAGCCTAAGAGCATACCCTTCTTTGACAATCACCACGTCTTTCGGGATGGCACCATTAATCCCTTCTTTTCTCAGTTCGTCAATGTGTCTCGCAAACCACACCACCGACTTGTTAGTGCAACTGCTTGCATTGAAGTCGAACCATATGGCTAGGATGAACTGGTCTGGGACGACGCTAGGATCATATTTGCAGAAGCCAAATGCAAAGACGCCTGAGGAGCTCCTTATCAGGTTTTGATAAGTGGGTGTCATGGAGGACCCAGCCTCTAGCTGGTTGTTTTGGGCAGCAGCAACGCCTATGAACAAAGGAGCTTGCTGCTGGAGTAGCAATAAGAACACAAGGATGGGAGCCAGGAAGAAGGCAGCAGTTGCTCCATTATCGGTACGGTGTATGTCTTGTTCAGGCTGTTCTCTTCCCTGCGGCCGGCTCGGCTGCTGCTGATATGGTGCTTCTTGCTTATTTGTTGTCCACGTATACAGTATGTTCACAGAACTTGCGGTATAATACTAGTAAAATTTAATGCTATCTATCTATCATCCCTATGGTCGTCTGCCGGTCACGGTCTTAAATGCATGCTATAGCCTGCACGAGGTTTCAGCGCGAAGCTGCTAGCTGGACCTCATGTTTTTTCTAATGAAATCTGGACCACACGTGTTCTTCGTCAACAACAACAAAGCCTCTTATTCCCAACCAAGTTGGGGTAGGCTAGAGTTGAAACCCGGCAAGAGACCCTAGTCACGGCTCAGGCACGACAATGACTGCTTTCCATGCATTCCTATCCAAACATAGATCTCTAGAAATATCTCAACCTTTCAAATATCTCTTTATTGTCTCCCCCCACGTCAATTTCGGTCTTCCTCTACCTCTCCTCACATTACAATCTTGAGTTAGAACTCCACAATGCACTGGTGCCTCTGAAGGTCTCCTTTGGACATGACCAAACCATCTCAACCGATGTTGGACAAACTTTTCTTCAAATGGTGCTACCCCTAGACGGTCGCGTATATCGTTGTTTCGAACTCGGTCCATCCTTGTGTGGCCACAAATCCAGCGCAACATCCGCATTTCTGCAACACTCATTTGTTGGACATGTCTTCTTTTAGTAGGCCAACATTCTGCTCCATACAACATAGCCGGTCTAATCGCCGTTTGAAAGGTCCTAGTTTGGTTTTGGTAATTGAGTGACAACTTAGGTGGACTAATATGTGTTTGAAGTAAATTACACAGGTGATTAGTCCATAGGTGATCATGTGTGAGCAACATATGTCATAGAGGTGAAATGGCTTGGAAGATGTTGCAAGGCTCACACATGTGAAGAAGGAGCTTAATGCACATGAAACATGACATGTGGTCATGTGGCTAAGATGGTGAAGATCAAGGCAAGACTTGGCTTGATGGACCGGTTGCAAAGGTGAAGGGCAAGTTGGAGGCTTTGAAGCCGTTGGTACCGAGTGTCGGGAGGCTTAAGCAAGACTTGGCGCCGAAGGACCGAAGCGATGGTGAAGAGCAAGTGATGTCAAGATCGATGGACCATGGAGGCCATGTGATGATATGAAGTGGATCATATCATTTGATGAAGAGGTTGGTGCATGTGTTGCATCAACACATGGAGGAGATGGAATGGAATGCGCAAGGCAAAGGTATAATTGTAGGGCATTTCATTTCACCGGTCATAGGTGTGTAGAGAAGTTTATGACCAGGTTTAGGTTAAATGGCCGTACTATCAAGAGGAGCAAACTTGTTTGCATATCGGTCATCTAGTGCCACTTGAGCGATCTAACTTTGCGATGTTGTTAGGATCGAGTGGCGTGGTGAGAGCAAGTGAAAATCCTTTGAAATATGTTTGTGAAAATGCTAACACACATGCACATGATGTTGTACACTTGTTGGTGTTAGCACATTTGCAAAGGAGAAGTTGTTGGAGTTAGTTTTGGATCAACACAGGGAAGAAAATGAAGTTTTCTGTGTATGGTCGGTGGTACCGACCAGGGTGGTCGGTGGTACCGCCCATAGGTGCTGCGTGCAGCCTTCTCTGTGTTGGGGCGTTTTTGGCCTGGCGGTGATACCGCTATAAGCTCGGTACTACCGCCGGCGGTGGTACCGACCGGGGGTCGGTGGTACCGTGGCCATGAGGCGTTTTGCAGAGCTCTCTGTGTGTTTTTGAAAAGGCCTACCGGTAGTACCGCCATAACCTCGGTAGTACCGCGCCCGGTGCTACCGACCCAAGGCCGGTGGTTGGCAAGTTTGCGGAGCTCTCTGTGTTGGATGGAAAATGACCTGGCGGTGGTACCGCCATAGGGCCGGTACCACCGGGCTCGGAAGTACCGACCAGGGGTCGGTAGTTCCAAGGTCTGGAGGATGTTTTTGAATCCGTTCTGTGTAGATCCAAAAGTAGCCTGCCGGTAGTACCGCCATAGGGCCGGTACTACCGACCTCGGAGGTACCGACCAAGAGTCGGTGCTTCGCCTTAATCAGCGGGATGTGAGGAAACGGCTAGTTTGACTAAGCCGGTAGTACCGCCCAGGAGGGGTCGGTACTACCGACCGGAGCGCAAAATGCCCAGTGAAGGGGCATAACGGCTAGTTGGCCCTTGGGGCTATATATAGTCGTTGAGGCTGGCTTTGGGCCGGCTGCTGGTGCACTCCAAAGCCTTGGTGGCTTGTGTGGATGTGCTTGGGAGCCCTCTAACTCGCTTGTGCTTGCTAGTGTGCGAATCTATTGCGAGTGAGCGATTCTAGTGCGTTGCTTCGAGAGATTGCATCGAGTGGCACTAGGTGTTCGTGTTGCAAGCCGGTGGTGCTTATTACTCTTGGAGGTTGCCACCTCCTAGACGGCTTGGTGATTGAGTCTCCGTCGTGAAGCCCGCGTGAAGATTGTGCGTGGCTCCGGAGAAGGATTGTGAGGGGCATTGTGCTCGCCCCGCGGGGATCGCGAAGAGCAACTCTAGTAGAGCGTGTCATTGAGTTACCCTCACTTGTGGGTGAGTTCTTGCGGCGCTCGAGTGTCGAGCTAGGTGTGGTGCCTATTAGCCGCCGAACTACCAAAGTGTGTGGTCGACACAACGGGGACTAGCTTGGTGGCAACCAAGTGAACCTCGAGAGAAAAATCACCGTGTTAACTTTGTGTTCATCTTCTCGGTGGTTTGCAAACTCCTTTCACTAGCTTGTATTTACTTGTTCATATACATGTGCTAGTGTAGTTGCTCTTATGATTAGTTAGCTTGTGTAGCTTGCTAGTTACCTTCCTTGTGTAGCATAGAAGTTGATCCCATGAGTGACTAGTTGACTTGTAGTCTTGCTAGTCACATTGCTTAGTTTGTGTAGCTAAGTTGAGCTCTCTAATTTGGCTTGTGTAGCCTTGTTATTGAGCATTGCTAGTGAGCTTAGGCTTTGTGCTTTTGCTTAGTGGCATGTGTAGGAGCTCCCCGGTTGATTGAGTACTAGTTGCTTAGGTTTGTGTAACCTTGCAAGCTAGAATTGTTTAGGTGAGCTCTAGCTAGCCCGACACCTTATTTGCATTGTTTAGGATTTTTTATAAGGTGTCATAGAGTATAAGTAGAGGGGTGTAGTCTTGGCTAGACCGATAGTTTTAATTCCGCATTTGTTTCGGTTAGCCGGTGCGATTATTTTTATAAAGGACTATTCACCCCCCCCTCTAGTCCGCCATCTCGACCCTTCATTTGGTATCGGAGCCGAGGTCTCTCATTTGTGGTCTTCACCGACCCGAGAGGATGGCGAACTATGGGCTAGATGTTGAGTGTCCACACATTTTTGATGGCACACACTTTGCACGGTGGAAAAATTGGATGATATGCAATTTTAAATTTATTAGTCCTCAAATGTGGTGGATCGTAGATGTGGGCCTTTCTCTTGTGTTGGATAGAAAGAATGCAACTCAAGCGCAAAAGAAATGCCTACATCTCGATTGCCAAGCTACTAACATTTTCTATCAATCTATGGAGGATAACATATTTGGTGAGATCATGGACTTGAAGTCCGCCCATGAAATTTGGATTTATCTCAATGAGAAATATGGGGCGATCTCCGATGATGATGATGTTGATGAGCCCAAGGAGGAGATAAATGAGGATGTTGAGCATGACCACAACTTGGTAGTTGTGGAGGATTGCCCCACCTCATGTTCAAGTGATGATGATGATGATCAATCCGCAAGTTCACTTGACAAGATTGTTGATGATGGGCCGAGCTCAAGTGATGCAATTAATGATTCTACTCCATGCTCACTTGATGATGATGATGATGACGACTACGAGAGTGATGTCTCCACAAGCTCTTCTACTACATCACATTGCTTCATGTCACATGGTGACACAAAGGTATCTATTGGTAATGTGGTAGTTGATTGTGATGATCCAAACTTTGAGCTTGTATGTAGACTCACTAAAGCTTTAGAAAATGAGATGGCAAAAACAGTGAAATTAAAAAATGAAAACTCATTTCTAAAGAACACATGTGAACAACAAAAACATCTACTTTATGTTACTACTTGTTCACATGAGGAGCTTAAATTGACTCATGAGGAACTTAGTGTTGCTCATGACAACTTGGTACAAGACCATGCTTTTCTCACTAACAAGCTTTCTAATGAAGAAACTAAAACTAGTGAGAGCTCATCACATGGATCAAATGATCGATTACAAAGTATTGCTAACCCATGTGATGTAGGCAAGAAGAATGTATCCACCTCTTGTGATGATTTATTAGCTATGCCATGTTCTTCACGTTTAGATGCTTGTTCTACTTCTTGTGAGACTAACCTTTTGAAGGAGAACAATGAGCTCAAAAATGAAGTGAAGAATTTGAGCAACAAATTAGAGAGGTGCTACAACTCCAAAGTCACCTTTGAGCACATGTTGAAAAATCAAAAGAGCTACGGTGACAAGAGTGGCATTGGTTTCAACAAGAGCGTGTCCAAGGGGGAGAGAAAAAGATTGAAGAAGATGAAAAAGCAAGAACAAAAGAAGCTAGCTCATTTCATGTGCTTCAAATGCCATGAGATGGGATATCTTGCAAATGCTTGCCCCAATGGAGAAAAGCTCAAGTTGAAGAAGGAAGAAGAGAGGCTCAAGCATGTCAAATGCTTCAAGTGCCGCACTAGAGGACATCTCACCTCTATGTGCCCAACCAAGCAATTGGTGAAGCAACAAGATGAGCCTCAACCAAAGCCACAAGTTGAGCAAGAAAAGAAGCCCCAAGTTCAAATCAAGAACAACCATCATGATGGTGACTTGATGATGAAGAAGAAAACAAGAAGGGGCGGAAGAGCAAGGCATCCAACTCATATCCATGATGCCAAGATGATGATGAGCAAGAATAAAGAAAAGAAGAAAGATTTAGCTCACATCAAGTGCTACAAGTGTGGTGATATGGGACACTTTGCCTCGGAGTGTCCTACCAAGCTTGAGAAGAAGATTCAAGCAAAAGAGAAGAGGCAAGGCAATGAGGAGCAACACATGAGCAAGGAAGAAAAGGCTCAATCAAAGAGAGTTTTCTACTCATGTCGGGAAAGGGGACACATGGCAAATTCATGTCCCCTAGGTAAAACTTCTAAGCCTATTTCAATTGATGATAATATTGTGCTTAGAAAGGATGAAAATGGTACCTCTAAGGATACTATTGCAACTCATCCCGCTACTCATACTAAGGCTATGCCTAAGTATGTTGCTCCTAACTTGAGAGGACCCAAACTAGTTTGGGTACCATCAAAAGGTGGATGATTGTGTGTAGGTACCATGACATTGGAGGCTTGATTCAATTTGTTCCATGTTGATCATTATATGATTGAGTCAAGTAATGAAGCTTAGTGCTATCCAAACCCAATGCCAAGACAAAAGAGTGAAGTCCAAGTGCTACAACGAACAAGTGCAAAAGATCAAGTTGTGGTGGTAGATTGGAATATTCGAAGGCTTGCAATCAAATTGAGTTGAAGCTTGCTTTTGGACGATCATGGGCTACTAAGGTATATCTTAGTTGATCATATTCATTTGGATGCATATGAGTTGATTGAATTGGATATATATATGCATATGTTGCTTGCTATAAGATGATTGAATGGATTTGATGCTTAGTGATCAAAATTGAGTTAGTTTGAATGGATATGTTCATGAGACTTCTTTTAGTAAGTGATTTGAATGGATATATGTCTTGTGAGAATACTCAAACAAGTTAGCTCAAGTTTGATTCAAATTGGTAGAGTATAGCTCAATTGCTCAAAGTTGTTCAATATTGCAAAATCTGAGTGAGCTAAGAAGATAGCCATGTTTGAGTGATCAAATCTTTTTGGATTGGCTTGAAATTTGGTACACATGCTCTACACTTATGGTATTAGTTGCTGTGCAAAATTAATAATAATTGGATAAGTGATGCTTTGGTTTTGGAGTGGATCTTGTCAACACAAGTGCAGCAGTTTTCAGCATGTAGTAGTGTGGAATGAATTGAAATCTGGTAGCAATCTAGAAAGCCAATGAAGCTCAAATTTTTATGGCTACTAGAATGTATAGTAAGGCACATCTACACCAAATTTCATGGCAATTGGATCAAAATATTGTGAGATATGATTATTTCATTAAAGATGACAGAATCTGCCATATAAGTGATATTTATTGGTTTGATCACAAGTCACTTTGATTGAAAGGCCCTCAAGTTGGAATCATGTTTATAAGTGGTTGAGGGACCTATGTTTGGTTTTGAGATGAGCTAGAAGCATGACAAAGATGAGTACAAGTTCATTTGAAAGATGAGTGTATTTGGCACACATTTGGTACTCAAATTGGAGATCAAGATCAATATCAAAATGAAGATGAAGCTCAAGTTCTAGTCTCAAATGAAGATCATTTTGGAAGAAAGAAAAGGACTCAAAGAAGGATTTAAAGTCAAATTTCAAGAAGAGTTCAAATGGATCAATCAAACAAAGTCAATTCGAGTGAGTATCAAGGATGGTTCTTTGGAGAAAGGTCACTTCTCCCTTTTGTAGGGGCTTGCCGCCTTTTGTAGGTTAACCAAGCGAGGCTTGGAAGGCTAACATGGAAGTGGTGATCTAAAGTGTCATTGGAGATGCTTAGTTGAAGAAATCAAGAGATTGATCAAGAAAGAAAGCAAGCAACACCCAAGATAGAGAAGCAAATCATGAGTGGTATTCATATATGCAGCTATGATCAAATGAATAAGCAAGCCAACCATAACAAAATAGTGCACTTGATCTTTAGGTGGTTCTCAAATCATATGGGTGAAGAATGATATTCAAATTGGTATCTATTGGTCTTCACCAAGCTTTGAAATGGACTTCACATTGAAATGTGCATGATCATTTCATCCCTTACTAGTATGCGATTAGTGCATATAGTACATGCTTAATAGGATCATGCATAACAAATGAAAAGTTTAAATTCATAGCCTACCACTATTGCTTGTTTGATTATATGATCTAGTGGTTAGTATATGAGTTTGTTCATGAGCTAGTGAACCCATGTTCTTGATCTAGAAGATGAGCATTCAAGTGTCTAATTCAACGTGAGTAAGATAACCATTAAAAGATGTGTGAAGAAGCTTACTCTAGAGCAAACCGAGTTAGATATCTTGTGCAAAATTGCCTAGTTCAAGTCACAAATGAGAAGCTCATGAAGATGACAAGAGTTCAAGAAGAAGATAATAATGCAAATGGATATCAAGTTAAATTTTCATTCAAGTGGTATCCTACAAGACTTCAAGTGATCCTCAACTTTAAGTGATTAATTCAAGCAAAGCATCCCTCACCATCAAGCGCTCAAGTTTATCAAGTGAATGACTCATGTTAAAAGAGAAGGTGCCCCACCGATTGGTATCAAGGTCAAAGATCCTACACATGGTGTCATTTCAACACATATGGTGGTGTCCATCAAAAATGAAGACTCAAATGTCAACCATCTACCCTAGTGCAACCCTTTGTATCAAGTAAAGCATGCCTTTTATGGTTATTGATGACAAAGGGGGAGAAAGTGACAAAGATATGATATGTCAAGGACAAAGGGGAGAAGTCAAGAAAAGAAGATGGACATGGATCAAAAAGGGAGCAAGATTGAACAATGGAAAAGGATCAAAATTCTTGGACAAAGAGAGCACACAAGTAGGGGGAGCAAGCTCATGAATACATGTTTGATGCATTTGGTTGTGCATTACATTTGCTTGCTCACATTGCATATGTTTTACTTTCCTACATGCTTGTGTGCAATATTTGCTAGAACTAAGACTTGGATGATGATTGCTTTCCTTCATTTGGTATTTAGAGCATAGTCTTAGTGATAGTCTTAGTGTAGCAAGTGGTAACTAGAACCTTGATTATAATGTTGATCTCACGAGGTATCTAGTTTCACTTGTTTCTAGCAAGGTCGATGCTAAGGATGAATCAAAATATGGTATGCACGCTTCAAAGGTAAAATTTCATCATGTATACCTTAGCATCACTTAGTAGTGCTAACACTCCCACAAATTTCATACTTATGCATGTGTGCAAGCTTGAAACCAAACCATTTGAGCACACATGTAGGGGGAGTTAACACTACCAAGTCGGGTTGTATGGTGCTTATCCAAATCTTCTCATATGGTCTTAATGTTGGATAAGTAACATAGAATCCAAACCAAGTTAGCAATTTACATTCTTGTAAAGTGCTAGCTTGGAATAAGCTTAATTTCCATATCTTTGTAGAGTTGTCATCAATTACCAAAAAGGGGGAGATTGAAAGGTCCTAGTTTGGTTTTGGTAATTGAGTGACAACTTAGGTGGACTAATATGTGTTTGAAGTAAATTACACAGGTGATTAGTCCATAGGTGATCATGTGTGAGCAACATATGTCATAGAGGTGAAATGGCTTGGAAGATGTTGCAAGGCTCACACATGTGAAGAAGGAGCTTAATGCATATGAAACATGACATGTGGTCATGTGGCTAAGATGGTGAAGATCAAGGCAAGACTTGGCTTGATGGACCGGTTGCAAAGGTGAAGGGCAAGTTGGAGGCTTTGAAGCCGTTGGTACCGAGTGTCGGGAGGCTTAAGCAAGACTTGGCGCCGAAGGACCGAAGCGATGGTGAAGAGCAAGTGATGTCAAGATCGATGGACCATGGAGGCCATGTGATGATATGAAGTGGATCATATCATTTGATGAAGAGGTTGGTGCATGTGTTGCATCAACACATGGAGGAGATGGAATGGAATGCGCAAGGCAAATGTATAATTGTAGGGCATTTCATTTCACCGGTCATAGGTGTGTAGAGAAGTTTATGACCGGGTTTAGGTTAGATGGCCGTACTATCAAGAGGAGCAAACTTGTTTGCATATCGGTCATCTAGTGCCACTTGAGCGATCTAACTTTGCGATGTTGTTAGGATCGAGTGGCGTGGTGAGAGCAAGTGAAAATCCTTTGAAATATGTTTGTGAAAATGCTAACACACATGCACATGATGTTGTACACTTGTTGGTGTTAGCACATTTGCAAAGGAGAAGTTGTTGGAGTTAGTTTTGGATCAACACAGGGAAGAAAATGAAGTTTTCTGTGTATGGTCGGTGGTACCGACCAGGGTGGTCGGTGGTACCGCCCATAGGTGCTGCGTGCAGCCTTCTCTGTGTTGGGGCGTTTTTGGCCTGGCGGTGATACCGCTATAAGCTCGGTACTACCGCCGGCGGTGGTACCGACCGGGGGTCGGTGGTACCGTGGCCATGAGGCGTTTTGCAGAGCTCTCTGTGTGTTTTTGAAAAGGCCTACCGGTAGTACCGCCATAACCTCGGTAGTACCGCGCCCGGTGCTACCGACCCAAGGCCGGTGGTTGGCAAGTTTGCGGAGCTCTCTGTGTTGGATGGAAAATGACCTGGCGGTGGTACCGCCATAGGGCCGGTACCACCGGGCTCGGAAGTACCGACCAGGGGTCGGTAGTTCCAAGGTCTGGAGGATGTTTTTGAATCCGTTCTGTGTAGATCCAAAAGTAGCCTGCCGGTAGTACCGCCATAGGGCCGGTACTACCGACCTCGGAGGTACCGACCAAGAGTCGGTGCTTCGCCTTAATCAGCGGGATGTGAGGAAACGGCTAGTTTGACTAAGCCGGTAGTACCGCCCAGGAGGGGTCGGTACTACCGACCGGAGCGCAAAATGCCCAGTGAAGGGGCATAACGGCTAGTTGGCCCTTGGGGCTATATATAGTCGTTGAGGCTGGCTTTGGGCCGGCTGCTGGTGCACTCCAAAGCCTTGGTGGCTTGTGTGGATGTGCTTGGGAGCCCTCTAACTCGCTTGTGCTTGCTAGTGTGCGAATCTATTGCGAGTGAGCGATTCTAGTGCGTTGCTTCGAGAGATTGCATCGAGTGGCACTAGGTGTTCGTGTTGCAAGCCGGTGGTGCTTATTACTCTTGGAGGTTGCCACCTCCTAGACGGCTTGGTGATTGAGTCTCCGTCGTGAAGCCCGCGTGAAGATTGTGCGTGGCTCCGGAGAAGGATTGTGAGGGGCATTGTGCTCGCCCCGCGGGGATCGCGAAGAGCAACTCTAGTAGAGCGTGTCATTGAGTTACCCTCACTTGTGGGTGAGTTCTTGCGGCGCTCGAGTGTCGAGCTAGGTGTGGTGCCTATTAGCCGCCGAACTACCAAAGTGTGTGGTCGACACAACGGGGACTAGCTTGGTGGCAACCAAGTGAACCTCGAGAGAAAAATCACCGTGTTAACTTTGTGTTCATCTTCTCGGTGGTTTGCAAACTCCTTTCACTAGCTTGTATTTACTTGTTCATATACATGTGCTAGTGTAGTTGCTCTTATGATTAGTTAGCTTGTGTAGCTTGCTAGTTACCTTCCTTGTGTAGCATAGAAGTTGATCCCATGAGTGACTAGTTGACTTGTAGTCTTGCTAGTCACATTGCTTAGTTTGTGTAGCTAAGTTGAGCTCTCTAATTTGGCTTGTGTAGCCTTGTTATTGAGCATTGCTAGTGAGCTTAGGCTTTGTGCTTTTGCTTAGTGGCATGTGTAGGAGCTCCCCGGTTGATTGAGTACTAGTTGCTTAGGTTTGTGTAACCTTGCAAGCTAGAATTGTTTAGGTGAGCTCTAGCTAGCCCGACACCTTATTTGCATTGTTTAGGATTTTTTATAAGGTGTCATAGAGTATAAGTAGAGGGGTGTAGTCTTGGCTAGACCGATAGTTTTAATTCCGCATTTGTTTCGGTTAGCCGGTGCGATTATTTTTATAAAGGACTATTCACCCCCCCTCTAGTCCGCCATCTCGACCCTTCACCGTTCTATAAAACTTGTCTTTGATCTTTTGTGGTACCCTCTTGTCACAGAGAATACCAGATGCTTGGCGCCACTTCAGCCACCCTGCTTTGATTCTATGGCTAACATCTGCATCAATATCTCCATACTTCTGTAACATCGATTCTAGATATCGGAAGACATCTTTCTTAGGCACCACTTGGCTTTCCAAGCTCACCTCTCCCTCATCCTGTGCAGCGTTGCCAAAGTCACATCTCATGTATTCAGTCTTAGTCCTGCTTACTCTAAACCCTTTGGACTCAAGGGTCTGTTGTGAATGACGACGATCCAAACGACGAAGAACACAAGATCAAACCACAAAGAGACACAAGATTTAACGTGGAAAACCCTCCCAATGCGGAAGGTAAAAACCACGGGCGCCAGCCCACAAACACTCTCCGGTGACGGGCCTCCGCTTCGCTTCGTCAGAAGTCGGCCAATAATGATGTGGACTGAATTTGGAACATATTCAACAGGGTCTGCCGCCACAACTCCAGTTTCCTATTTACTCCTGCCTGACTTTCATCCACTAACACTACGTCGTCTGCAAAAAGCATACACCAAGGGATATCTCCTTGTATGTCCCTCGTAACCTCATCCATAACCAAGGCAAAGAGATATGGGCTCAAGGCTGACCCTTGATGAAGTCCTATTTTAATCGGAACATGTGTTCTTCATGGAGGAGATAAAAACATCCCGCCAGCGTTTTTTTTTGAAAAAAAATAAAAAAATAAAACCATCATCCTCAATCGTCATATTCGCAACAGTAATAATAATACTGACGCCTTCTCAAATGGGACAAGGACTTCCGGATGCCATGCCTTTTTTTCGTCGTCGTAGACCTCAAGTCTAGGTCTTCGTTCCAAGAATAAAAATCTCACTTCCTGATGAGTGAAACAGTTCCGGGTTAATAATAGGTATCACTAGATTAATCATTAATATATTTCTATAATAAATGTATTTGTAAGATATAAATGTTGATACTATTTTTTTTATAAACCATTATGCTTCCGGTTGTTGATTAACCTAGTTAGGACGGCTTAGTTTGTGACATTTTCCATCTTTTATAAATCAATCTTAGTCTTTTTTTAAAAGAGGGCTAATCAACCTTAGCTACTTACTCGGTTTCACGACATTTGTCGTTCGATGACACAAACTTCTTCTCAAATTTCTTGTCACTCTCGCTTTGAAAACATCATTAGCTTCCCCATCTTTCAACATCATAGCCACAACAGCCAATCACAGCACGTTAGCCAAATTAACTAGCCCAATACGGACGCAAGCTATCGTCAAAGATTGTGATGTATTTAAATAATGAGGGAACGGTTTGTCTCTCTAATGCTACTTATTTTGTGTGAGATTTGCTAAAATGGCGTGAAATAATGGAAGTAGTATGAAATGGAATGCCTAGGATAGGCAGCACTATACTAAATCAGCCTATGAAATCCACCTCATGCGTGGGGGAACTGAGAAGAGAAGGGAACACAACACACACATGCCCTCGCCTCGCCTCGCTCGGCTCTAGAGTGGGGCAATGCAGGCCTTGCGTGAGCGCGGTCTCATTTTACAGTTTTTTTGGTTGCTTGGCCTTTAAGTTTGTAAGTTAAAAACTTATTAGTTTAGATCGTGATCACGGCACGACATCAAGCGGTTCCTCCTATATATATGACCTATCGCCTGCCACTAGAAATCAATTTATTCTACTTAGGGTTTTGTCGTCGCCGTAGTCTCTCCATCTCGAGCATCTGCGTGTACTAGCGATTGGGGGAGCAATTCTTCGGAACCTCCCGCCTCTGTGATCCTGCACCGGGAAAGGGTGAATAATGTTTTTTTGGAAAGCATCTCATGCAACTGTACATGCTCTTCACCATGGACCATCTTTCATCCTCTTTGTCGCCATCTGCTTCGACCTATCTTCGCCAACGTTATCAACATAGTTTCTCGACTTCATCTACCTGAGTGTATTTTTTTTCTTACAATGCAGCATTAGGATGCTTATATTGCCTAGGAAAGTGCCCTTAAGCATCAACAAGAAACTACCTAAATTTGATTAAGTGAACTTTTCTTTTCTTTTTTCTTTTTTGCTTGCTAGATAACTAGGATAAGTTATTGTAAGTAGAAGACATGACGACTAACCATACATCTATTTAAGTCACCAAACAATTATATAACCAAATATCATGACGGCAATTTTCCACGAGTAATTGCCAAACTCTATACATCGACGGCCAAGACGGCACCGTGAGGCCAGGTTGGCGATTTTGACTGTCTGACTTGGTCATGCTGATGTGGCAGTGAAAGGGGTTTAGCTCTTACCATTATGTTTATGATTGTTGACATTTTCCATCTTTTATAAACCAATCTTAGTATTTTTTTTCTAAAGAGGAATAATCAATCTTAGTATTTCCTCCGTTTCAGGATATTTGTCATTCTATGGCTCAAATTTCTTGTCACTCTCGCATTCAGAAACATCATTAGCTCCCCCACCTGTCAACACCATAGCCACAACAACCAATCACAGCACCTTAATCAGCCAAATGCACCAGCCAATACGGATGCAAGCTATGGTCAAAGATTGTGATGTACTTAATTAATGAGGGTCTTTCTAAGGTCATCCTCAATGCAAGTTTCATGTCACAGTTTTCAACGCACTCAAACTTTGGGAACAGTGCAGAAGAGTTTCATCCCCATGAAACTCTCTCTACTCCTATAAAACTCTCATCACCTCTCTCTTCATTAATATAGTGACATGTCAGCATATTAAATGCTCATGAAACTCACCGAAACTCTCATTGAGACTGGCCTAATGCTACTCCCTCCATACCCATATTAGTTATCGTTTTAGACAAGATTTGGGTCAAACATTGGGAATATAAATTATCAATAACTATTAAGTTTCTAAGTTTACAAATATGAAAATTATATGAATAGATTTTTATTGAAAAATATTTTCATAAAAGTATACATATATCACTTTTTCATAAATATTTTTATAAAAACAAGATATTAAAGTTGTGTTTTGAAGACTGTGTCGTTGTCCTAAACGACAACTAATATGAGTATGGAGGGAGTACTTATTTTGCGTGAGGTTAGCTAAAATGATGTGAAACAGTGGGAGTGGTATGAAATGGAATGCCTTCGGACGACCCTCAGCTTCTAAACACCAGATTGTTGTTTGGCACGCGTTGACCAGATTGTTGTCAGCCACAATAACAAATATGCAGGTGTAAGCACTTGCTGTTCACACCATCATCATGCAATGCAATCCTGCCCGGCAGTTGTGCCTCTCTTTGTCATCTGTTCGTATTTTCTTGCCCTATGGCAACTCCGGTGCCCTCTCCTCTGTAGTGTGATGCATACATGTGTAGCAGTAGACATGTTGTAACACCCTAGGTGTTAAGCAATCCCTAAATGCATAATTGTCATAGCATAAGCATAGCATCTCATCATTTCATATGCATATGTTTGTTGAAATGCTTAAGTCCTTGTGATAGTCTCTAGTTCAACCTTGTTATGCTTTCTGTTTCTGACCAAGTGCCTTATAACAAAGTTGTATATCTTGATGAAAGGAACAACTTTTCTTTAAAGCACTTTCTCAGGAAAAGCTTTTAAATTATGATTTCTTGCATTAGAAAAATGGTTTAGCACTAAATTTCTTTTTCTAAGCAGAATTTGGACTCGAGCCTTAAAGATGATTTGTTCCTTACAAAATTCTGAGCAACTTTGCTTTTAGGACCTTCTCCTAATTCGGCTCAGTTTAGGAGTTATAGAGCATCAAAGTTTGTAACCAAACTTCATTAGTTTAAACCCTAGTGGGCCCGGCCTGTCAGTCTCTCTTCTTCCTCGCGCGCGCGCCGCTCCCTCTGCGCCGGCAGAAACCGCCCGCCGCCGCGAGACCGCCTCTCCGGCCGGCCAAACCACCGTCATCGCCGCCCGTGGTTTGCGCCCGAACTCGCCACGTTGCTCCGGCGCTCGGCGCATGCTCGCCGCGTGGAGCTCGACGCCTGACGCCGCCGCGTCCGGTCGGAAGTTCCCCCGACGGGAACCGGCTAGGTGCAATGCACCTAGCACTTCGTTCCTTTTGCCTTCGCTCTGCCCCGTGCTTGCAACCAGAGGAGCATTCCATTGCTCACTCTCTCCCTCGCTCCACTCCACTCCATCTTCACCAGAGCTCCGCGCCGCCGCCGCCCGCCGAACCTCGGCGAGCGATTACTCGCTCCACCGTGCGCCGCCGCTCGATTCCTCTCGCCAGTCTCTCCGTCTTAATCTCCTCTTTCTCCAGCAAGGGTTGGTTTTCTCACTCTTCCTCTCTAGCCGCCGGAACAGCGGATGCCATCCGCAAGCTTCCGCCATGGCCGCCACCGTGACCTTCACGTGAACCGGTCATCTCCGGCCAAGCCATTCCAAACCGAGCCCTGTTCTAGTCTTCCCAACCTCTGTAGTAGCTTAGAGTTAGTTGGAGACCTCTCTTTCGCCGTGTTTCAGCCGGAACCGAGCCGTGTCGCCGCCGTGTCCGCCATGGACCACCGCCGTGCATCGCTCCGGGCAATGCCGGGGATGCCGAAGCCCGAGAGTTGCTCCAATAGGTCGCTTATGTCTTGCTTAGGCTAGTGTTGATCTCGCCGAGTCGCAAGCCGCCGGGAATAGTTCCGCCGCCGAGTCACAGAGCCGCCGCTCCGCCATGGCCGCCGTCGAGCTTGCTCCGGTATCCCTCTGGCTCAGCAAGTTAGTCAGTCGCGTTCGCCTCGCAAACCCGCACCTAGTGATGGTCTCGGCATCGCCAAAAGCCTCGCCGCCGGTAAGCTAGGGCCAGTCAACGACGACGGCGCAATTCTCCGCCTTTGACTGCCGAGCCTGGCCTCGCGCAGTAGCTTGCCGAGCCTGGCCTCGGTAGCTTAGTCGCCTGTTTAGTAAGCCTCGGCTGCGTCGCGTAAGCCTCGGTCGAGTCGAGCCAAGTCAAGTGCGCCGAGCCTTCGCCTCGAGCCTCGGCTGAGTCAGGCTGAGTGTGTTGAGCCTCGGCCGAGCCAGCCGAGTGTGTCAAGCGTTGCCTCGAGCCTCGGCAGAGTCAGTTAGCCTCGGCCGAATCGGTAGAGTGTGTCGAGCCTTGGCCGAATCGTTGAGTCTGTCCTATGCCTCGGCCGAATCGAGTTGGGTGTCCGTAGCGTTTTAGGTTAAGTTTTCTTTTAAAATAAGTTTTTGCAGAATTCATGTTAAGGCTTCAAAAATTCCTACAAGGCTCATTTTAAGTCCAAATCCTGTGAAACAAATTTTGTTAAGTTCAGCATGATTAGATCTATCTGTGAAGTATGTTAAATGCATTGTTGGTGATATTTTTATGT
The DNA here is from genome assembly GCA_009763385.1 of Coix lacryma-jobi var. lacryma-jobi. Taxonomy (NCBI): domain Eukaryota; kingdom Viridiplantae; phylum Streptophyta; class Magnoliopsida; order Poales; family Poaceae; genus Coix; species Coix lacryma-jobi. Next base: position 273,451 of record VDCT01001214.1, read on the forward strand.
GTAGATTTAGTTAAATTGGAAAAGTGCTGATAACTTGGAAAGTGCATAACTAATTATGTATAAGTCATAAAAATGTGATTCCAGTTTTGTTAGGGTTGTATGGATGTATAGTTTCAGGGAAAAATATAATATGAGGCTGTTCTGTGAAATTATTCAGCAGTAGTAATTAAAATGGTTAAATGTTGTTTCCTTGTTTATTTTGTAGTAATTAAAATATGGGGAATATGAACCTGAGAATTTATGCACACTGCTCTTATGCTAGGAAGTTCAGTAGAAAAATGAGAAATCTGTTGTTTGACACTTTTTGCTAGGGTGTGTAGTTCAAAGCACCTTTCTATGGTAGAATTTGTCTTTTTCATAGAGAATGGAGTTTAAGTCCAAATGGGGTGAAATTTGGACCAGGGACTATATTACATGCTGTTAACCTCCAGTAATTTTTGTAGATTTTTCTGAAGCTGTCTAGAATGGGTTGCTGTTATAGGCTTGTTTAATTAGGGATAGTCTAACTTTTGATTAGAGAGTAATAAACCCATTAAGTAGACTTTGATGTGGTGACAGCAGGGCTTAGTAAGTTAGTTGTGATAGATTAAGAGGTTGAGTAGCAGAAGATGACATATGCTTAGCTCCTGAATTGTTGCTCCATGTTGCACCACCATGCATCCCATGTGCATTCATGTTATTCATTCATGTACCGCATCATGCAGGATCGGTAGTGGAAGCTCAAGACCCGACGCCGGAGGAGCAGTACCAGGAGGAGGCACCGGAGGAGAGGGTTCCGGAAGGAGACGCTGAGGACCTGCCGGAGTGTCGTGATCACCGCCCCGCCGACTTCGAGCGAGGCAAGCCCCGGAGCATTCTAACTCCTACGGTTTGCAAATGTTTTCCAATTAACCTGATATGATTGTTGCATTAGGTTATAGGAGTTGTGTGATACCGTTGCTGCATTAATTAATTATCCTTGTCCACCTGCAAATACTATCTTGTTATCCCTGATAAGTCTAGGCTCGTTCATGCTTAGCCTGCTTAGACCGGTAAAAGTCGGGTGATTTCCTGTCTCCCGCATATAGGTGGATACTGATCATGACTAGCCTGGTGCTATCATGGAGATAACCATGTGATAATTAATCTGAGACCGGGCGGAATGTAGGAGCAGCAGGACATGGGTTCTGTGTGCTAGTAGTCTTCCGTCTGTGTCGATTAGGACCCGACGAAGGCACACCTCAGTCATTTTGAACGCGTCAATCACTTAACGGAGTAGGTCGGAGTACCTCCCGTGAAGCCGAGTAAGGTTTTTCGAGCCGGTGATGGAGATGTTGACGCCTAACACCCAGGGCCTTATATGTACCGTGGGCAACTATTCTGATCGACCTGGCATGGTCCGAGGGCAGGCAGGGCCTGATCGACCTGGCATGACCGTGGGCAGTTAATAGCTTGAGCGACCTGGCATTGAGACAACCCCCGGTGTAGAAGGGCCCATGGCCGTCCCGCGATTTGGGTTCTCGAACCTCCTGAAGTGGTCGCCAACGGCCACCTGGCAGGGTGTGTCGGGCGAGTGTGCGACATTTTGTCCCCAGCTGGTAGGAATCGATTATAATCGCCATCGCTCCTGGTTAGTGAGTAACTTGACTGGGCATGTGTTACCGTAGTAATATATGGAATTAATGATGGTTATGGTTGGTGAATCTGAAAGGCTATTGATGAAATAGTCACTCTTGCTTGAATAAGTAGTCAAGTGTTTGCTCTAGATCAGGTGCAAATCTAGTTAATCAGGTTGATTATATAAAATTGACTGCTAATACTCTAATGATGATTATCTAATAATAAAATGCTTTTATGCAAAAAGGTAAGTGTGGCCAACCCCAGATACAGCCTTGCATAATCCTTGGTGTTGATTATTTCTGGTTTATGACGGGTAAGTCTAGCTGAGTACCTTCTCGTACTCAGGGTTCTATCCCTTGTTGTTGCAGATGGGCAATGCTTCTTCGGCTATTGCGAGAACTGTCTGTACCCCGTCGAGGGCAGTGACTAGACCATGGGCATGGTCAACTCTTATCTTCCCTGCTGCTTTTGTGGATTGATCAAGCATATGGCACTGTATTGTGAACTAAGGACTTGTGTTTCAAAACTATGTCGCTTCCGCTTTTGAATTTAAACTATGGTTTGTAATAACTGTTGAACTCCGATGTATTTGAACTATGTGCGAACTGAATGTAGGTCGTGGACATGTACGCTAATCTATTACGATCTTGGTTAAAGTTGAATGACTTGAAATCCTTCGAGATTTCCGGACTACCGGGTTTATACGAGCTTAAGTACTTGTAGTCTCTGCGCAAGCAGCGATTCGGTGCTTAATCTGGTATAAATTGGTCGGTTCTGTCACACATGTGTAGCAAAAGAAGAACTTTGAAATCTGAATTCAGGTACGCGGATAGCTGATTTATTTCCGGAGGAGTCTTTATCCAACAAAGAAAGCAAAACTAGTTCATCCTGTGGGACAAATTAATAAAATGGATAACTTTCTTGCGAAATGGTTTCATTATCCGGATGGAGTACATCTACACATTCCGGCTGCTGCAACCTGCAATCAAACCATCCTAAATATATATTCTGAAAGATTCATCATCCAAGTCTTCTTCCTGCACATTTCATAACTGCAGGATGTTTTGCATCACAGAGCATTTACAAAACGCACCACTGAAACCCGATTTAGGGGATGTTTGGTTCCCAGCCATGGGTTGCCACACCTAAATTTAAGTCTGCCACAACACCTTTGATAGATGTTTGGTTGGTAAAACGAATACGGCACGCCATGGCCACAGAACCGCTTCGCCTCAGTTTTTCGCCGCGAAAGTGAGGCGGGCGTTTTTGCCGCCGCGAGGCTGTGGCGCGGCAAAGATTCGGCTGAAAGAATAAAAAAAGGAAGCTCCCCACCGCTTTCCTCCCAATCGACAACTCTCTCTTCCTGGCTTCTTCTCCTCCGTAGAAAAAAAGGGAGCAGGGGGACCGCACCTTGGGGAGCTGAGCACCGCACCCAGGGACGGGGACCGCTCAGGCTACCGCCGCTGCTCCCGCGAGCGACCGCGCCTGCAGGGGGCCGCGCCCGCAGAGGGCCGCGCCGCCGTGCCCGCTGGGGCCGCGCCCGCGGGGGTCGCGCCGCTCCACCCCGGCCACGCCCAGGAGCCAAGCCACCGACCGCCAGCTGCGCAGGCCACCGGGTCAGGTCGCCGTGCGTCCAAGTGCGGTCGCCGCGTTCGTCTACAGTCTCGCGCTTCCTCTTGCTTTTTTCCCCTTCTCGTCACCATATCTATTGACCTCTTTCCTCCATGTGTGCAGATCTGGAAGAAAACAGTGAAGCAGTTGAAGGTCCATCCATCCCGTGAAGGTCCATCCATCTGTGGTGTTGGGTCATGCGCGGCAATCAGTCTCTGCAGATAAAAAAGATTCAAGCACGGAAGCTTACTGTTGCTAAACAAGGTTTAAATCCATTTTCCCCTTTGCCATTGATCTTGTGTGATGGAGAAATAAATTTATGCTGAGATACATTGAATCCATATAATGTTTTGCTAATTAGGTTTCTGTGTTTAATATGTACAGAAAAATCACAGCTTCCTTTTAATATGTATAGAAAAATCACAACTCTTCCTCTCTTTAGTCTAGACAAGATGAGTGATTATGTTAGATAATATATGCAGCATGTTTAGACTTTGACATGTGGTGCTAGATGATTCTTTTTTCTTGACAAAATGAGCTTGTAACATTGATGTTTCAAAGCTATTCCAACTGTACGCTTTAGTGTTTTAGTTTATTACTGATTCTATCTTTTTCTGAACATATGTTTTAGATGGGTCAAAGAAAATTGTACTTGCAGTATTACATGGACTACTGCCATTATATGTGGAGGAGAAGATTAATTGCTGGTATTCTTGTGTGTCTGGCCATGCATCTATATAGGATTAAATCAAGAAAAAGAAGAAGGCCCATAACTTATGCTCCGATGATAGATAGAGATGTTGAAAGATTGTCACGCTTAAACCGTTTGTATCATGGTAGTGAGGCCCATTGCATAAGTGAGTTGCGTATGAGGAAAGCTGTCTTTCATAGACTATGTGATGAACTAAGATCACGTGCCTTGCTAGAGGAGACCTTTCATGTCACAATAGAGGAACAAGTTGCCATGTTTATCCATTGTGTTGGGCAAAATTGGTCAAACAGATCAATTGGTTTTGAGTTCATTAGGTCAAGTGAAACTGTTAGTAGGTATTTCCATCATGTCTTAGATGCCCTTTGTACCCTTGCTCGTGACCTCATATGCATCAGATCTATTGAGACACATCCAAAGATAACAAGTTCTCCAGGCAGATTTCACCCTTATTTTGAGGTACATAAAAATTGCTAATCAATGTTTTGAGTTTACTTTAAGTGTTATACTCATCTAATTTTTTTTAAAAAAAATATTTTGGTAGGAATGCATAGGAGCCTTGGATGGTACACATATACCAGCATGTGTACCTTTCCATATGCAAGATCGGTTTAGGGGTAGAAAATCAATTACCACCCAAAATGTGCTAGCAGCAGTTGATTTTGACCTAAGATTCATATATGTTCTTGCTGGATGGGAGGGCTCAGCCCATGATTCTTATGTGCTTCAAGATGCTCTATCACGTCCTAATGGGCTTATCATACCAGAAGGTAGGAATACACCCATTATGTCCAAATACCTCTAATCTGAAACTATTGCCTATATACTTAGCTAATTAATCTGCAACAAACCAATGATGTAGGCAAATATTTCCTAGCTGATGCTGGATATGCAGCAAGGCCTGGTGTATTACCCCCATACCGTGGTACTCGATATCACCTACAAGAATATAAGGGGACCAGGGAGCCTGAGAGCCCGAAGGAATTATTCAATCTTCGTCATTCCTCACTTAGAACTACTGTTGAACGAGCATTTGGTACTCTAAAGAATCGTTTCAAAATCTTCAAATGCCAGCCATTCTTCCCTTTGAAAACACAAGTCAAAATCGTGATGGCCTGTTGTGCACTTCATAATTGGATCTTAGAGGACGGGCCTGATGAGTATGTTTATGATGATGCTACTTGGTACACAACCCTGCCTCGAAGTGTAAGAAATCGTCGTGATGTACATCAAGAAAACATGGCATGGGCTAATAAAAGAGATGCCATGGCTCAAAAGATGTGGGAAGATAAAGTAGGAGCAGCTGTAGATTAGGTTTAAGAAAATATGCAACCAGTGATGCTATCTTTGTATATTTCTTGTAGCTTTCTTTTTGATTTGCTTATATGTATGAAACATATTATCTTCACTGGTTGCTTATATTATGTTGTTGGGTTTGCTTAAATAAATTATGCATGTACATAACTTCCTTAAATAAATTGTCACTTCATTTTAACTGGATCTTGAATGTGAAACAGCCATGGCTAAGGGAAAGGCAACAGCTGATGCTTCTGCATCCTCTCGTGAGAGGTCTGTGAACTGGCACGAGGACCAGTCAAAGTACCTGCTAGAGTGGTGTATGGAGTATATCAAAAAACAGCATGCAGGATTTAAGTTCAAGAAGGCACATCTCATGTTATGTGCAAATGATTTAAATAAAAAGTTTGCTATGGGGGTGACTGTTGATCAAGTGGACCGTCACTATAGGTACCATAGAGAAAATTGGAAGTATATTGCAACAGCATTGAACAATAGTGGCAATACATTTGATGAAAAAAGATGCATGGTGAATATTTCAGAATCTGAGAAAGTAAAATTATGTGTAAGTTGTTGCACTGAATTCAATTATTTGCTTGAATATATTGTATTTTAGAATCTGAAATCAATTGATTGTTGGCATGAATATAAACTGAATTTTACTTTTCAAATGAATGCAGGACAGAGCAAGACGCCTGCTTGCTAAGCCCATCAAGTTCTTCTATGAGATGAGAGAACTATTCATAGGGTCAAATGCTGATGGATCTTTGGCTATGGACCAGAACACATGCATGGATGCTGGTGATGGCTCAGATAGTGATGACTCAAGGGAACTATTTGACCTCAATACCTACACACAGCGTGAAGATCTAGAAGGTGAGGATTCAGACACTTTGCCAACTCCAACTAGCCATGCAACGGTTGGCAACATATCTTCCAGCACTAGTCAACCTAGCAGGAAGCGACCAAGAGCCAAGAACTCACCAACTAAGAAGCCAAAAAAGAGTCGTTTTGCTGATTCCACTGATGAAATTACTGCTACAATGAAGTCACTTCAGGAGACACTTGCTGCCACCGCCCCTCCTCCAATGCCACAGCTTACTGATCCTCATGCAGTGTTATGACAAAGACTAGAGGCCATCCCAATGACACCAGATCAAAGAGTTCTTGTTGGTGAACACTTGTCTACCAAGGAGAATAAAGGTAAGCGTGGCTGGTTGTGTAATGCAAGTGTTGATACTCTGCATGCTTGGGTGTTCAAGTTCTTATGTGAGAAGGAAGGCATTAACCTGTGAATCTGTGATAGCTTATGAGGGTGAATGTTTATATTTTGTTGGCTGTCCAGGAACTTGGCTGTGTGATTATTTTGGTTGTGATGACTGATGGCTTAGGGTAGGCCTGTTCAGGGACTTGGTTGTGTTGATGACTAATTTTGGCTGTCCAGGGAACTTAACTGGCGGCTTAGAATCTGTCCAAGAAGTTAGCATGTGATGCTAATCTTGGTTGATGCATGCATGGCTGCTGCTTTTGTCCAAGAAGTTAGCATGTGATGCTAATCTTGGTTGATGCATGCATGCATGGTTGCTGCTTTTGTAATTAGTATTATAATCTAAACCTCCTTGGTTTAATCCTCCTAGATTGTATTTCGTGTTTGTAATATTATTGGAACATATGTTAAACCTTACTTTTTATTATTGTTGAAATATATGTGGCTGGAACAATTTGTTGTATTGCAAATGAGTGTAACATTGAGGTATGTGTGGCTGAAAACCAAACATATGCCACACATATGCCACAATATTTTGTGGCAAGAACCAAACAGCCGCCATAATTTTTTGCCAAATCTTAGTCGTGAACCAAACAATATTTTTTTGCCACAGATATGGCAAGCCACACATGTAGCAGCTACCTAACATTAGTCATGGCAAATTGTGGCAAGAACCAAACATCCCCTTAGCCATACTAGCCAGGTGGCAAAACATCGAGGAAACGCTCAACACCTCCGTTTTGTACAAGCCTGTGGACCCACCTGTCGGTGCTCCTCCACCACACGGCCACTGCGTCGTCTTCACCGCTGGCGGCAAGAAAGTCGAAGGGAAGGGTCCGCTAGCCATCTCCCTCAGCTCCGGCCACCACGCTCCGAGCATCTCCCTCAGCTTCGGCCACCGCGCCATCGGCCAGCGCGAGCAGCCGCGCCCGGCCACGCGCGCATCTCCACCAGATATGGATCCGCCATCGTTGCCCGGATCTCGCGGTGGAGATGCCGCCGCCTGGATCCCGCGGAGGAGCTGCTCTGCCGCCGGATCCCGCGGAGGATTGCCACAAGCCCGCGCCGCTGCCGTGAGCCCACGCCGCCACCACTCGCCAGGAAGAGGAGGAGGAGGCTCGCCAGGAAGAAGAGGAGGAGGCTCACCAGTGTCCTCTCGCTCGATGCTATACAAGTTTACTAGCCAGGCAACCAAACAGCATATGTGCTATCTTTATTACTCCTAAAAAGAGAAAACTGGAATCATCAACACCGCTTCCACGTGCCCTTGGCATTGGCGTGCCCCGCGACTCCGAAGGCGGCACCGCCCCGCCCCTCCACAAGGCGACGCCAGGCCACCGCTCCAGAGCTTCTTCATCCACCGCGACTCACGGAGTGCCGCCCCGTCGACCGTCGCGCTGCCCGGCAGACGCCGCACCGTTCCCAATCACGCCCGGCAGCGCCAAGTTGTTAGAGTGCGCACAGGCTGCCACCACGGAGCTGCCCTCCTCCATCGTGTCTACCGGAGCGCCGCCCGGCAGATGCCCCGCCGCGCCCGGTCCGTAGCCGGGCCAACACCTCCCGTCCCAATCTCTGCCCGATTGCCGTAGTACTCCGCGACTACCCCCATCTCGTCCGGCTGCCGTGAGTCCGCCTCGCCGTCCGCCCGACCGCTACGCGCCTACGCCATGCCTCACCGCCCAACATAGCTCCATCCAGCCGCGCCGGACGACACTGGCTCCTCAGGTAGGTCTTCTCTTACAAATTCCCGCATCTGGGGCGTCGCCTCTGCAGTAGTTCTCTTCTCCCGAGATCTCTTACAAATTCGCGATCTGTGCTTCCTTTCCCGATCTCGATCTGGATCTCGCGTAGACTTCACTCTCTCATACTCCATCTCTACTCGTGTTCCTTTACAGGCGGAGGTGGACACAGACACAGATGCCAAAGGCGGTGGATGCTGTGGACAGGCAAACGCGCTGCCCATGAACAAGATGACGCTCAACAATCAGCATCCCCTCCGCCGCTGTACAACCCACGCCCTCCACTCTGGCGCTCCCATGGCACGTGCATCCAAATATCCAATCCACGACCGCGAATCAGGTTAGCGCGTTTGATTTATCCAATTCGCTGGGGTTGTGGTCGCTTATTAGTTGTTTTTTGTTAAATGTTGTGGTAGGAGTGTACTAGCTAGCTATCGTGATGTCGATAAAATTCAAGGACGGACGGATGGAGTTGGATTTGCACAAATCAAATTTGTGTCCAACTGGTCACATGAGCCGAGCCAACTAGAAAATGATACTTATTATTCAATCATTTATATAGTATCATCTTTATTAGTACATGCTAAAAATCAAGTTTTATTGCTAGCTCAAATTTGTATTTATTTATATTTATGTTGTAAAGCTGCATAGGCACCCAATCTTTTTCTTTGTTTAGTAGCCGAGTTATATATTTATATATATTATATCATCTGGTGCTGCTCATGCGCCGTTGGTATGTACTCTGTAGGAGTAGATGGTGACAGGAACGGGATACATCTTACCTATGACTGTGGCACCACCTGCACTGCAACTTTGCCTCTAGGTTGGCGCCTTGGTGGCAATGATAGACCTCTCTTATCATTTTGTGTGCCTTCAACTGAACCTGTTTGTTCATCAGATCATATGAATGTCAACTCCAATTGGTGTGCCGCCAATGGTACAAGAGCTGAATCTGAGAGCAAGGATATGAATACTGCAGGGTCAACGACAAAGGACTCCTATAAAAATTCTTAGGGAAATAATTTGACTAATGATGATGATTTTACAGTTTCCTCTGTCTTATATTCTGGAATGCCTCTGCATTCCCGTCAAGAAAATCTCACCCTCTTCCCTACCAAAAAGCCCATGTAAGAGTGTGCCTGCAAAATATTCTAGCACTGACAAGAGATACTTGGAAGGAATGGATGTTTCTGATGTGAAATCAAAGGGACCCTCAGGTATTAAGGAGAAAGAGCCAGTACAAGTGAGGATACACTTGGAAGACGAAGGGACAACTCCATCATTTTAAATATTAAAAGACAAGACCGGGAGAGCAGACCCAAAGGTATCTTCATACATGGACATGCTGAACAAATATAATGTTAATTGTGGTTGATAAGCAAACATTCTGAAGATGAGAGTTATCGGATGAGGTTACTGCTTTAATCATCCATTAGATGTATCAAGGTTCCTAAATTTCTTTGCTTATGAGTCCTTCCAAGATTGGGTATAGTCCTAGGTATTGACGATTCTTGATGTCCTTATGAATTAGTAGATTTCTAGGAACTGCAAAGTTAACCTTTTTTATACATCCATCGGGTTATTTTTTTCTCAAGCATACTAATGAATTTTCTTTCCATAGAGTCAGATGTATTTTCACTTCACTTCTGTCAGATCATGCAAATAGGATTCTTGGGGTCATAACTCAACTAAGCCATGTTAATTCACCTATCATGACAGTGCTATGCGAAGCTTGTAGCCAGGTAATTATCCATCTTGGACCACTTTTTTTGTTAGGGTAAGAGAACATCGCATTTTAATGTAACTGCCTATTATGTAACTATAAACTTCTTGTTGCTATCGATGTTAGATGTCAGCAGAGTGATTGAATCCTTCAAGGCTCTTGAGTACCTGGATGTTCGGTTATGTCCACAGGTTACAAGGGATAGCTGTGAGCAAGTTCCAGGCCAGAGCTATTTCCTGCTGGCTATAAGTTGAATTTCTATGGCAGTTTGCTGGAACCTGATCCATCTGCTGAGAGATTCTTCTAGAATAAAACTGTTACCTCAGTTCTTCTCAATGTGAACTGCGAAATTAAGATTTGAAGAGCTCTGTCATGTAGGCGAGTGCTTGACATTATTTCTTATCTTCCCCGTCAAAACCTATGCAAGATCCAAAGACCGCAATGGATGCAACCCTACCATGACCAATGTTCAGGGCTTAGTTATTGTTGGATGTCTTGTGCTAAAACACTCTGCTCCCACTTGTAGAGGTGGTGGGGCATCTATAATTGATCATTAGGACACTGGATGTTTGGCAATACATATTATCTCATGATGGCAATACATCTATAATGGCGGCGTCCTCCACGGAGACAAGGGTGGCGAGAGCCTTGCGCTCATGGATGTGGAGGAGGCAGCATTGAATGGCAGTGGCTTCTCGTAAAGGAGCAGGGCGCGTCGGTGAGCAAGAAGCAAGACCGGCAATTTGGTCGCTAGAGGGAGAGAACAGAGCTGGCAATTTGGATCACATACCTACGAAGGCGGACTAGATTGCCACACTTGCTATTCGATTTGTTTCATAGCTGAAACATACCATAATTCATGATAGAAATTTACCTGCAATTCCTTACATTCTGCCTTCCAACTCTACAAGATGACATTTATAGCGTTGGTCTACACTTAAGCATTTTATTTAATGACAACAAAATAAAAATAATAATATTTTTAGCTTACACTTAACCCATCTAAATTAGACTTTCTTTAAATGTCTCGTACTTTGTTTTCCATGCAGATTTTGTTGAATTTTTTTTGTCTTTCGTTGCGGATAATTTTGAGATTCCCGTAGCAACGCACGGGCATCTGTTAGTACAGGAATACAAGTGAACCAAACAACAGCAGATCGTGTTGCTGGAGCCGGGCTTTGAACTGACCTGGCTTAGAATTTAAGCCAGACTAGCCTAGCCCATGTAACCAAACATACCCTGAAAGTACAAAAACTATACGCAGCACAAGGTAGCTGCTGACAACATCAGCGTGCTGCAGGTCCTGCAATTATTTCTGCTGTATATTTTGTACATCATCATAGAAACTAATCATGGCACGGTAAGTCTCAGCAACGCAACGCATGGCTTCAGATTGCCCAGAATCACACTGCTAAATGCTTTTAAAAACTGCATACCTAGTCCTTGTCCTTGGCTACCACCATGACCAAATTGTATAAGAAATAGTAAACGATACATATATACATGTAAAAATAGCCTTTTTCTTGTCTGTCTGCTCTGCTGGGAGGCACGCAGACGGCGCCAGCCTCGTGTAGCCTGCTGCAATCGGCTATTGGGCCCAATCGTCTCAGAAAGCCAGCCCATCGTTTAATAAGAAAGAAAAAGTCCACGTTACCTCCCTTATCTTTTTGCGAAAGTTAGCTTTTCCTCCATAAACTCTAAAACCGGGTAAACCACCTCCCTAAACTTTTAAAAACCATTCGTTTTACCTCCCTGACCCGGTTATAATCGATTTTGAAGGCGGTTTTGTCTTTTTCTTTTTTATTTATTTCGGTTGAATCTCTAAAAAAACATAGTAAATCACAGAAAAATCATAAAATGGGAAATCTAATTTTGTTGAACTCCAAATGAGTAGATATACATAGTGAACATATAATATGGTATGTTTTAGTACAAAGTTTTGTTGTAGATTTAGATCTATGCTTATCTGTAATTAATTGGAATAATTCATAGCTGCAGTTTCTATGGTCCAATTATGGTGAATTTTTTATAGTGGGGTAATTATTGTATGCTCAAACTGTAGTAAAAATTTTATACTTATTGGATCATGTATAACTTAGTTGTAGATTTATTTTAATAAATCTACAACTAAGTTATACATGATCCAATGAGTATAAAATTTTTACTACAATTTGAGCACACAATAATTAGTCCATCATAAAAAATTCAGCACAATTGGACCGTAGAAACTGCAGCTATAAATTATTCTAATTAATTACAGATAAGCATAAGTCTAAAACTATAGCAAAAATTTTGTACTAAAGTATATCATATTATATATTTACTGTGTAGATCTACTCGTTTTGAATCCAACAAAATTGGATTTTTTATTTTATGATTTTTCTGTGATTTACTATGATTTTTTAAAAATTTAGTCGAAATAAATAAAATAGAAAAAGACAAAACCGCCTTCGGTCTATAACCGGTCCAGGAGGTAAAATGAACTATCTTAAAAAATTCAGGGAGATGGGTTACCCGATTTTAGGACGTCTGCAATGGTACTAGCTACGTAGTCAGCTGACGTAGAGGTGAGAGATAAAAGTAAGGACTATTTTATTTTTCTAGATACTGTGAGACCTATATGTTCAACTCACATGTTCTTGGACTACGTTAAATAGATAGGTTATTTACTCGTCGCTAGTGACTATTCTCTCTCTTACTTTTTCTTTGCCACATCAGATCTAGCTAGCCAAATAGCTAGTTGTTGGAAACGCCCTTAGGGCATGTACAGCGGTCGTCCCTCTGCCGTCTCCAGATCGGCAATTTTGCAAAATTCCCCTCTGTTCAGCTCGTAGACGGCCTTCCCGTCGTCTCACAAAGCGACGACGAAGGCCCATGCTCCGAGGCCCGACAGACGAAGAGAGCCGCGCTGTACAACCTTGCCCTCACCAGCCGACGACGTGCTCGGATCCTGCGTGGCCACGCGCAGGGATGGTGCTGCGCGATAAAGGCCCCATCTGCTGGCTTCGACTAGCTAGGAAGGGCACGGCGGCGGTGGCTGTGGCCGACAGCACCATGGTCGCGGTGGCGGTGAGCTGTCCCCATTGGTCATGGCGGCGATAACTTTCTCGATGCTGCATCTAGCGTGGCCGATTTGCCGCTAATCCATGGCAGAAGCTGATCATGGCGGCGACAACTTCATCGACGGGAGCACGGCTTCACCAGCACCCAAAGCTCCGTCATCTGATACTGCTTGGATGTTGGTTATGTTTTTCCTTTTACCTTCTTATCCTTACTGATATCAGGACTCAGGAGCACAATTGAAGACCCACTTCTATGTGCTATTTCATGTTTTTTTTGTCATTCTGCTATAGCTGCGTATCTGCAGATTGCTCCTGCTTAGTGTGAACTACCGTTTGTATTGATACAGACTGCATGTCTTCAACCAAACTGTAAATTTCAGCATGTGTTCTGAACAATTTCAGCTTACTGAACTGGCTTTCCTTCCTGTACTCGTGGTGTCTGTACTTGCTTGAATGCAGCATGACATCATGTGTTCTGAACAATTTCAACATCGTGAACTGGCTTGCCATCTTATACTTGCTGAATGATGACATGGTTATGACAGCATGTGTTCTGAGCATTGCTTTGTTAGACTTTTATCCATCCCATTCGATCTCTGCAATTGCTCAGGTTAATCTGAACTAATCCATCCCACATATATGTGATTCTTTTTGTAGAGGACCTGGGAACGGTTTTACATCGCAATGCTTCCATTTCATCAGGCTGCTGGTGGCATGGGGCCTTGCGGTCTAGTCCCAAGCAATGCCCAAAGTTCTTTTATGAACATGAACTCAAGCATCTGATTAACGCAATGTTTGATGGGTCTGGTAACAGACTACACGTTTTCAACCAAACGGCAATATAATGGTGTACATAATAATATCCATGATTGATCCTGACTACATACAGAGTATTAACTGGTTGTAGACGACTCCCTGTCTATGAGTTGTAGAACCTGTCTTTTTAATTGTCTCTATGCTAGATTTTAGTTTCGTAGAGACGACCACCGTGTGTGGGTTGTACATGCCCTTAGAGTTTAGGCAGAAAAAACTGACTTTCGCGGAAGTTGACGGGGACAAAGCGGACTTTTTCCGTTTAAGGACATCCAGCCCAGAAAATTCGAAGGCCCATCCACCCTGCTCCCCAGGCTTCGGAGGCCGCAGGATGTTCTCCTCTCCTCCCTGTTCCGCTGTTCCCCCAGAGCAGAACCCTCCCGAGTCCCCACCGTCGGCCGGCCGTCCGCCAGTCCTCCCCCGTCGCCGACGCCGACCCTCCGGTTCCCTTCTCAGATCTCTCTCCCTCTTGCAGCACCGCGGGGCTGACTCCCGTGCTTCGTCACCCCTGCGCGGCAGCGCTCAACAGCGTCTACCGTGTGTAAGTTGACGTTGACGTTGACGTTCTTGTGAGGAACCGATTTGGATCGCGTGGTTTCATCGTGTTCCCAGGATTTTCGATAGATGGAGACAACTTTCCCCCAAAGAAGCCTCTAGCTGTAAGAGAAAGGTTAGCAGCTGAGGCCTGCTGGATGCCCATGGTGACGTGTGGACGGCCATGGGAATTCAGGGGTCTGTTGGGTTCACGGTTTTGTGCAGGTTTAAGCGGATAGTGCAGAAGATTTGGCTGTGACTGCAAAGACATGCCGCGTTTTAGAGTGTAGTATATTTCTTTATTACATCAGCAATGTTCAGTTACTACTAAGTTTAAGTGGAGCATCCATTGCATTCCTGTTCTGTTTCAACTATGCATAGCACCTTGGAGGACATGTCTCCGGACTTGATTTCACCTCCAAAGTGTACATCATCACTTGTTATAAGGCATCTTACTTTATTTGCAACCCCACAGTTTTATGCTTTTGTTCATACTTGAGACGGTCGCCCCTGTTACTAATCATCCGCTGGATTTGATCTGCCATACTCATCACAATTCTCGCGTTCAGTCTCTGTCTGCAGGCCACCACACCAGCAATGAATGGCGAAGCAAATGCTGTGCCTGCAGGTCCCGGTCTGAAACTGTAGGCTAGTATGATTCTTGGAGCAGAATTGTTTGTCGCCAGTCCCGAGTCTGGACTCATGTCGGAGAGCAGCTGGCTGCGATGAAGGAGGAGAGCATGGCGATCCTCAAGGAGTACATCGCCAAGCATAATGCTGCGAACGACGTCCCTGATGAGTCCGTAGAGGGCGAGTCTGATGGAGAGGGTGAAGCTCGTCAGTAACCCACCAAAGAAATCTAAGAAGCGAAAGTGATTGTTCTGAACATCCTCAGATTCATTGCTAGGCACAACTAGTGTATCTCTATAGTCACACAAAAAAAAAAAACTAGTGTATCTCTATAGCTTTGGTTTTCACACATTACTGTTTGAGGCAGCTTGCTTTTGTAAGACCGGCCGGATAGTTGCCAGCCACATACTGGAGGTGTAAGAACTTACTGTCATTCTTGCAATTCTGCCAAGCAGTTCTACTTCTCTTTGTTGTCTTCATATGTTATGGTAGCAGTCTCCTTTGCTCACTTGCTGCATGCCTGCGAAGAGATGTGTGGCAATTGAATCACAAGAATCCGTCTGTTGCAAGATGTGCAGATAATGAATGTCAGGGGCCGCAGAGCATTAGAATCTTGCAGTGATAATACTTGATGTTTAACATCATATTACTAGTTTGAAATCTATTTGTATGCAATGGACAATGCTCGGAATGGGGGGCTAAACTCTTGTCAGAATCGTCCTGATTTGATCACATTTATGGCAACCGCAAGTTCGCAAGGATATCATTTCCTATGTTCAAGCATGAGAAAATGGAAAACTTGTGATATGATTTCATTATCCAGACGGAAAACATGTCTACTTCAGAACTACAGTATGCTTGCATCAGAGAGCATTTCCAAAAGGCACCACTGAACCCCGGTTTAGTGACAATAGTCAGGTAGCGAAGCAGTGAGAGAATGAAAAGCTAAGCACATCGCAAAGGAATTGCTGACAAACATTAGTGTGGTATAAATAAGACAACAATGATTGTAATCCAACCACCATATTGGGAGTAAGAGATTTCAACCCACTCAGTAGATCGTGCAACTATTTGCTCTAAACATTTTACATCATGGAAAATTAATCATTTTACATCATGGAAACTAATCACAGTCTCACCACTGCAAAATTTCGAAATTAAGATTACTCAACATCACACTACTAAATGCTTTAAAAAATTACATCTCCTTCGCTATCACCATGACCAAATAAATAGAAACCTAAAAAGATGAAACATATATAGAGCTAAACCCGGTTTCTAGGTTTTGAAAGAAATCTCCAAGAGTTCTCATGTTTTGTTCAACATCTCCAGCCTTGGTTTCATCTCTCACTGGAAATGTTGAAAGTCCATGGGCGGCTTCTTCAGTTAACCCCAAAAATCCATCAATAACAGCCAATGTTTTCAGGACGTCCGATTAATCACGATTAATCGCGACTAATCGTTCTGGACGCTTTTAGGTACTCGACCAGGGCCTCCGACTCGACCAGACCGTCCAGGAACATGGACGTCCGATTAGTCGTCGTCCAATCACGATTAATCGTCCGTCCAGGCTGTTTGGCCGTCCAGCCAGAGTGAACCGCATCTCACAATTGAGCCTAGCTAGCTGTCTTATATTTTGGCCCAAGCCCATTAGGGTTTCTTTTCTTTCCTACCCCTCACTCTCTACCTCTCTGGCAGGAGAACGCAGCCACTCTTCTCCCTTCTCAGCTCTCCCGTCCAGCAGCCACCGCCACCTCCATTGCTGCAGTTTTTAGCTCCCTCTTCTCTCCTCCCTTCCGGTTGGCTGCTCCCTCTTCTCTCCTCCCTTCCAGCTTCCCTCCCTCTCTTCCTTGTGGCTGCTGCTGCAGGCGCGCAGGCATGCAGATCCAGTGGGTGCACAGGTCCAACTGTGCAAGGGAGGAGGACTGCACGACGAAGACGAGCTCCTCCTCCTTAGGTCAGTCATCACCTCTTCATTTGAGCTTGATGCTCTGTTTCTCTGTGCACTTGTGTAGATCTAGATCGACAGCGGGAATGTGCAGTGGAAGTGTACATGCCTAAGGCCGTTCAAGGAGAAGTTGGTTCTGCTCCAACCTCCTCAGTTGCATCAGGCTCAAATGTTGCTCAATGGCCAGCTGACCTATATATATATATATATATACATATACATATATACATACATACATATATATATATATATATACTCCCGGGAGTAATTACTCTCATCTTCAATAAACCACATTGTGTATAGGTACATACTTATTTATCATTTTGAGTATACTTACATACTTATTCTAAGATAATCTAAATCTTACTATGCGAAAAAAAATTTAATAAAGCATATATTTTTCAGTATATTACTATAATGTCATTACAGTAGTATATAAAATAAGTATAACCATATACTCTATGTATACATGCATACTCGACAAACATACTACCGTAGATGTTCTAGTATGATCATATACTCCGCGTATATATACTTTGTCGGGGTATATATACTACAAATCTTGAGATATACACATAGGTATATACTTTGTCGGGGTATATATACTACAAATCTTGAGATATACACATATGAGTAATTACTCCCTAGGAGTATGAAATAATTACCCTATATAGAACTGCGCTAATTAGTACCCAGGGTAGTGAATATTATTCAGTACCCTAGCGTCTACGGCTGGCCTGACGATTCCCATGCCTTTTTCCGTTTTTTCTCGAGGGCGGCTGGCCTGACGACTCCCATGACCCATGCCCGCATCAAAAGGCTCCCGAGCCTTTTTCCGTTTTTTCTCTCGAGGGCTTCCAATTGATTTTTTTCCCTTTTCTATCTCGATTTCTAGGTGCTTTTTTGGTCTTGTGGATTGTTCTTTTATCCCGTTTTTTAGGTTTTTTTGTCATGTGGTCAGTTTTCTTTTAGCACGGTGGGTTTTTTGAACGATTGAACTCCGAGAAACATGACTTATACGTGTTTTTTTCTATAATTTTCAGAAGACATATTTTATATTTAGATAGGTGAGGCAAAAAAAAAAAAAATCTCAAACTGGAACTCAAAGACACTAATCATAAAACTTGGGTTTTAATGGTAAATGAAATTATACGAAGCATATTTCAAGCGATAACCTTTTTCGGCCGAAAAACAAAAAAAGGTAAGTGAATCGTGAAATTTAAATAACATAGTTTTGTGGCTTCGTCCAAGTTAATCCACAAAATCACATATGAGTTTATGGCAACTAAATAGCCTTCATTGGGATCATAGATATTAAGGTTGTAACAGCTCATAGGCCAAACTATATTACTTTTTTTATCAGAAATAATACAATTGTGAGAAAAACAAACAAAAACTACTACATCCCACTTCCTTCTCTAGCCCCTCTCATGGCCACCAATTGCTTCACCTGTCAAAAGAAGCAAAACAACAGAAAAAATTAAAAAGAACCTTCATGGTTAATAACAGAGTATTTTTCTGATTTGTAGCATGGTCACACAAAATGAAAGTATCATCAGACATAAAGTCTAAATTATTTATGATCAAAGCATTTCGGTCACAAATAGTGCTATGCTAGGTATGGTCATTAAAAATGGTGTACTCCCTCCGTATAGGAAATAGATAACGTTTTGGACATCGACACGGTCTCCAAAGTACAACTTTGACTCTCTTTATACTAAAAAATATTTATCAAAAAATGACATATATATATTTTTATGAAAGTATTTTTCAAGACAAATCCATTTATATGGTTTTTATATTTTCAAACTCAACAACTTAGAAGTTATTCATGATTTATATTCCCAATGTTTGACCGAAACCATGTCCAAAACATCATCTATTTCCTATACGGAAGGAGTACCATAGAAATCTCAACTATCTTGAAATGAAGATAGCATGTATCCTGAACAGCTAACACCAACTTTGGAACCACAAGACATTGATAATGTTTCAGCCGGCTGTAGTGAAGCATAATTATTTCTAAGTTGTTCCTATTCACGACATAAATTTGGCCTGAAAGGGAAATTAGAATGCTAGATGTAAATAATCAAACCGAATAGGCAAGAAAAGTTGCTCTCTAGACTTAACATCCAATTCTGCAGTAGACAAAAAGAGACATTTTCCTACAAACTCAGGTACCGCTTTGTGCTTTCTTAAATAACCTAGTAAACATCAATGAATCAACATTTTTAATGGGAAAAAAGGAAGTATGAAATCTAGCAAAGCAACTAAAGCTGAGAGGCGCCACCAACAGCTATACTCCATCCGTCCCTAAATAACTGTCGTTTTCGTTTCCCGAGAAACATCTTTGATTAAATATATATTAAAAAATATTAATATTTATCCTACATAATTAGTATCATTGGAAAGATCTTTGGATCTAGTTTTTTAACAAAATTATTTGGAGATACAAATGTTGCACGCATTTGCTACAAATTGAGTCAAACTTGTGGCACGCACACCAACGACGACAGTCAATTAGGGACGGAGGGAGTATGTGTTTAGCTTACCCCTAAAATGCAATCAATAATACTCTTCCCAGTGCCATGCCCATTCATAATTGAACATTAAAAAAATATGATTTAGATGTAAAGATATCGCATATGAATACTGAGAAAAATGATATTTCCTGAACTGTTCTGAACCCAACTCTGTCGGTCCAGCAGAGCAAACTTGGATGCTACAGATTAATTGGATCTGCATGACTGAAAAATCCAAAAAATCATATGAAAGTTTGCAGGTGGATATTCATACATGAGCACTAATTTGTGAATGCACTATCGTATTTCATCTTGCCTAGATAATCCATATGCAGAGTTGAGAAAACCTGGAATCACAAACTGATAATATACATCCATATATATTAGTCACTAAATCACATCAACAAATTGGCATAAAACAAAACATAGGCAAACATTTTCATTGCATCGAATAACAACAGAAAAATATATTGGCAAACATTTTCAATGCACTGAATAACAGTAAACACACAAGAGTATAGCCGATCACAATTTGCATGTGTAGATGATTAGTTCCTATGTTTTGAGCAGGCTGTTGAAGATCCCCCACAAAATCAGCACAACAATGGCGGCTAGCTTGCTCTGAGAGTCTAAGTGTTGTGCTCTTGTGACCTGTAGAGGTTTACTAAAAAAAAGTAAGCATACGCAAATGCCTCACATTTTCTTTGAGCAAAATGTACAGCAGGGTGGATTTTGCGATCCATCAAACCACTATGGAAAAAAAAACCTATTTGATTAAATCTGGGAATCTGAATAAAAATATGCCATGCTTCGGAATCTAGAAAAAAGAAGTTTCTCAGAAAACGAAACACAAATATCTGAACATTTACACTGGTTGAAAACACATTAAATATTAGGTATCTAAATTCAGAAATACAAATATAGTAGCACATGAATTCATTCCTTTCATAAAATAGACCATAAATCTTTAGTTATGTTCCTCAGTCGACAAGTTGATGAAAATAGGTACATCTCCTATAGAATAGATCAAATGAGTACCTTCCTCCCTTAATTAACAAATTAATGCACAAATAAAATTAGAGAACCTCAAGACCAGTCTTACCTCGGCGTGTAGGACAGGTTGAGTGAGAGGCATTAGCGACAGGAGGGCAGGGCGCCAGGGCCTGCGGTAGGAGCAGAGTAGAGATGGATTGTCTGCAATAAACAAATAACCCCACAAATAGAGATTGAACCTATAACCTATAACTGTAAGACTCAGTGTGCATCACAAATTCACAATGCCCTTCAACCTGTAACCTCCCAGATCAATTCATCCCCAAGGTTAAGCTGATGAGCACATAAGAAAGGAAGCTACTGAACTAGGAAGAAGAAAAGTGATATATGGTTGTGAATACTCTATAGTAAGCAAGATGACCAGATATAAGACTACTGCAACCCCTTTCCAAAATATGTACTGTCGCTTAAAACCTGTAATAAATGTAATTGCAATTGTGTTAGACTATGTGCCGCACAGGTCTTACATGGTCAGATGTATCTGCTAGCTTTAAAATGGTAGAACATGGGTGGATAACATACACCGCAAGGCTGCTGCTCTCCCAAAATATCTACCATAACTTAACATCTCTAGTCACATGATTAAAGGTTCAATTAGGCTACCAACTGCCTGTAGAACGACTATGAAGCCGCTAGGATATTTTCATGGATGCAAATGCAATTCATGTGGATGTCTTCTAAAGATCTACACAAGTATGATTGGTTTACCATAAGATAATAAGCAAAAAAATTCAATTATAAAATAAATTGTGACCATGTATTTCCATTTTCTCAGTTCTATTTTTTTTGCACCGAGCAAGTAGCCCCCAAGCATCGGGTCCTGAACCCGTCTTGCAGTGACCAGGAGCCCTACCTATCCTCACGACAGTTGGCAATCATAAGCTTCCCTAATCCTCTTCCTTCTCTATAGCTGTTGCACTACTTCCTGCCAAAATGAGAAGAACAGTATAATTAACTCTAGCTGGGGATGGTGAACGTTGTTGTCCTAGCGCAAGGAGTAAAACGGGAGGAAAATCACCTGGATCCCTTGAGGTAGTGGAAAAGCTGGGGCTGCCGCACCACATTGGGGACGAGCGTGACGTCATGAATGACCTCGCCGAACAGTAAATCTCGGGACACCACGGCGGCCTGCCTAGGGAATCCGCCAAGACACCTTACACAAGATCCCTTCTAGTTGCCCGGAAGGGAGCAGTGGGGCATCGAAGTACCAGTGATGGAGGAGGCCAGTCGATTCGAAGGCATGGAGAAGCTCCATGGGCACCTCAAGCGTCGGCGCTGAACACGGCGTGCTCGAGGCGATTCTTCTCTTCTACCTGATTGCGGTGCAGGGATGGAGGGCAACAGGGCGCGGCGGCACGCAGGTGCAACATCCAGGAGGCGGCGCGGCGGCGTGCAGGTGCGACATCCAGGAGACGACGGGGCGGCGCGCAGGTGCGACATCCAGGAGGCGGCGGAGGCTGGAGGCGGCGCAATGCTATTTTGGTCGTGCACGAGCTGGTTGCGAGAAAATAGGAATCGTGGGATTAGTGGGCTATGGGCGGTTGTGGGCCGGTGGTGGGCGATGGAGTGTGGACCTGGACATGCCTGGTGCGCTGGACGGTTGTCGGACCAGGTGAGGCTGGCTTGGCTGGGTCGGACTATTGGAGTACGACTCGGGTAGTGACTAATATTCAGTACCCAGGGTAATATATATATATATATATATATATATATATATATATATATATATATATATATATATATACCAGATCGATAACCCAGGTGGTCAGGTCTAGGTAGGATAAGAAGGATATGTCTGTGGAGGTGGAGTGCAGGGCGGTGTTTTTAGTGTTTTTTATGTTTATATGCAGGAAAGTAAATCGGATGCAATGCGGAAAAAAGGATAAATAACAAACAGATTAAACATATAATAAGGATGCAATGCAGAACAATAGAAGAACAGATAAATGCATATATACTAATACATAAATAGTAAAGAACTTTTAAACAGAAAAGATAAACATAATATAAGTAGATAATAACACAGGACAACAGTAAATAAGAACAATAGGTAATATAAATATTTTTGGTTTTTTATTTAAGAGCACAACACAATCAACATAACATAGTCCTGGATAGTATTAAGTACCTTATAGTCAGAAGGTGAATCCTTCTGAGTAGTACACCAGGCTCTTGATACACATGAACAGATACAAGGACTTATTTACCAGACTCTCATATGACTCTTACTGACTCTCACACATAGACTCAGATATGAGTCTTTTATTTATGATACATGACACTCTTACTACTACAATACTTAGGTGGATGGCGAAGCTAGATGAGCCTCGAGTGTTGTGGTGGTCGAGCTTCTGAGTGTGTGTCTTGAGTGTTGCGTAGCTCGAGTGTGTCCTCCTCCTTGCCTCTTCTTCTCCTTATATAGGGGTGGCAAGGGTATGGTTGTTGGTGGAGGCATGATGAATCTTTTGACCTTTCATAAGAATTATTGCATCTTCATGATGATCTTTTTGACTCTTGATCTTTCATGATTATACTTTTGACTTCACAAAAGTAGTGAAGAATCTTCATGATGTCTCTTTTTGACTATCCATAAGCATTATGATGGAACTTTTGACTTTGTAAAAGGCTTTCATGATGTGCCTTTAGACTATGATAGATTCTCATATCTTGAATAGTAGCAAGCACTTATCTTCAATAGTGCCAATCACTCATCCATCTAGTCTTGTCCTTCATAATCTATCATTGGTGCTGCTTCTGTACCGTCAATTTCATCAGGCTGCCACATCTCTTGCCAAGACATGAACTCACAATATTCTTTTCTTAGTTCCGTTTCTTTACCATAATCTGGCTTTGTCAATCTCCCGACACATCCTGTGATTGGGCCAAAACTTCCTTAAAGTTCTGGAAGGAAAATCTTCATGATTTTATTCTGAAAAACCATATGATATGTAGGATCAAATCTGATATTCTCTTCAAGTTCTTTGGCTTCATTGAAAATTCTCCAGTTGTCATGATTTGTATCTTTAGAGAGCAATTCTTTATAGTCTTGCCTGAGGTCATAGTATGCACTACTAGGAAAGTGGTAACATCCCCTGTTGATGTATACATCATGCATTGCAGGCCTTATCGGTGGTGTGAACCTCGGAGGTGACGAGTAGAACATTATCTTGAATTTTCCCTTAACACAATACAACTTTTTGCAGGCTTCTTTAATTGATGATCCCAAATCGGAGTGAAGGATTTCTTCCATTGATCCATAAATGGCATGGACCAACCCATGATCTAGGATGGTTTGCAGAGAGATATCTTCTGCGGAATATGTTTGTAGGCTTCTAAAATATTTTAGATTTATATCGGCTCTAAGGATGATATATTTGTGTTGCGGCTGGATGATTAATTTATCATCAAGGTGGAAAAATGGGAATATGTGAATATTGATAGATATCCCTTGGTGTTGGTCTTTCCCAGTATATAGATCCAGGAAATAATCTTGGAGGCCAAGGAAAACATTCATCTGTCTCTGGTGATATTTCTCCCAAATCATATCAATAATATCTTGGGTAAGGATTGAAAGGGTTTGCTCAGTTTTGAAGCTTAGCCTTGGAATGAGTAGCTCATAAGAGGTGTTGATAGTTGATGATTCTGGCTTGTGTCTTTTGAGTAAGGCAAGGTTGGTTTTATCTGGGGTAGTATAATTTTGATAGCATCCTTGGGTATCAAGGACTGGCTCAGTCTGGGTGGATACATCTTTGGAGTATATGGCTACATCATGAGCCATCTTATTCTTTTGTCGTTCCTTTTGAAGGAAAGTATCTTTTTCTTGGGGTTCAAATATATTTGAAGATCTTTCCCCAAAGTCACATTTTTTGTGATCCAATAATTTTGATCCAGGATCATTTTGATCATATAATTTTGGGAATCTTTCTTCCTCCATAGGGAGAGAATCTGATAAATTTGAGGACCTCTTTTCAAGATGGCCATCTTCATTCGATAATTTTGAACACCTTTTCTGTTGGACAGAAAGGTTTTCTTGTATGCAAGGGATTTTCCCTTTGCTCATATTTTTGAAATGTTCGGAGACTAAATTCTCCACATCTTTTTGGAAAACATCTTTTGCTGCTTTGCAATCTATCCTCAATAAGAATTTTTGATTGAGGAGTTCTCCTTGAAACTTTGAGACAATCTTTACGATTGCCAATATTTCTTTTTTGATGGTAGAATAATTTTTCTGAGCATCATTCCAGGCTCCCGAAGTGAACCTGACAAGCTGCTCTTTAGAATCCTTTATTTGTTTTAGGATTCCTCCATAACCATAATCTGAGGCATTTGTCTCAATAATTTTGAATGCATCATGATCTAATATGTATAAGTAGGGCAACCTTTTGACCTTGCTCTTGATCTGTCTCACTGCCTGAGTATGTTTTATGGTCCAGGCAGGAGGATCTTTCTTTAACCTTTCGGTTAAGATCTTTCTATCTTTTGCCAATGCCTCATAAAAATCTGAAACATAATTCAAACATCCCAAAAATCTTTGCAATTGTTTCTTTTCTTTGATTTCATCAGGGAACTTGTCAGCAAAATTTATTACTCTAGTAACATGCAAAACTTGATCATATTGTATTTTATAACCCAAAAACTGTATGTTAGTTTGAAAAAGCTTCATTTTTCGTGCAGAAACCACAAGGCCATTTTGGATAATTATTTTGTGGAATATGTTTAAATGCTTCCAATGTTGATCAATATTTTGTGAGAAAATTAAAACATCATCTATATAAACTATAATGAAAGAGGTATACGATAAGAAAATCTCATTCATAATTTTTTGAAATTCTGATGGTGCATTTTTCAAACCAAAAGGCACAACATTCCATTCATAGTGACCAAATGGGGTGGTAAAAGCAGTTTTGTACCTATCTTCTTCTTTTATTTGAATTTGCCAAAATCCTGATTTCATATCGAATTTAGAATATACCTGAGATCCTTGAATTCTTCGGATCAAGTCATGTTTATAAGGAATTGGATATCTTATCCATTGCAATACTTTGTTAAGAGGTTTATAGTTGATCACTAATCTGGGAACACCTCTTTCTTTTTCAGCAGCATTCTCTACATAGAAGGCTGCACAATTCCAGGGTGAGGAGCTTTTTCTTATTAGACCCTTTTTCAAAAGTTCATTAATTTCAGCTTTGCAAATCTCTAAAAGTCTGCTATTCATCTGGATAGGTCTTGCTTTAGTGGGGATCTTATCTTCACTAAAGTTGGATATATATGGAAGAGTTACAACATGCTTCTTCCTGTGCCAAAAGGCAGAGGGAAGATCAGAACATATTTCTTTGATAAATTTTTCTTCTAAGGCTCTTATTTTAATTTTGAATTTTGGATCTTCAAGGGTTTTATCTATTCTTACCCTCTTAATCTCGATGGCAACCTCATTAATGAATTGTTCCTTGTGATGGATTACTTCTTTCAAATGATTCAACAGAGTTTCTTCAGGCTGAGAAGTAAACATCAATTCTACTTGCTTGCCCTTAATACTAAATTGAATATTTTGTTCGGTCACAAGGAAAGGACGTATCAAGGATAAAAATGGAGTTCCTAAGATTACTCCTTGATTGAGGTTTTTGACTAGCAAAAATGATGTTTTTAGGCATACTCCAGAAATGCAAACATGGACTTCAGGGATTTTATGGCTTACTTGGAGTAGATTGCCATTGGCAGCATGGACTTTATGAGATGATTTTTCAAAGTATCTTAATGGAACAATTCTTTCTCTGATGCAGTTCACATCCGCACCTGAATCTATCAAAGTTTTGTATTTAAAGTTGAATGCGTCATGGAATTTGTATAGAATCTCAGCGTACCACTTTTGCTTAAAATATCTTTCTATAGAACCAACTAGTTCTTCTTCCTGGCTTTTAATATTATTCTTATTATCATAATTTTCAAGGATTTGTACCTTTCTTTTGAGATCTCTTAACTCTTCTTTAATAGCATTATATTCTTTTGATAGATCCTCAAGGTCTAGTTGCTTACTTTTCTTTTTTAAGTCTTCTTCTGCAAAACAAAACTTCTTTTTCTGGATTTCATCGGTCAACCTATCTTTGTTGTTCTTTACCCTTGACAAAACCTTTTTGAGGATAGTTTCTTTCTCTACAGAGTCAAAAGTATCTAACACAAATTGCTCTAAATCAATGAGGACCAAGATGCTTTCATTAGATTCTTTTTCAGGGGAACCTTGTTCATATTCATTATTTTTAATAATGTTATCTTTAATTCTTAATTCAGGCAAGGCTTGGATTTCTTGTTTTTCTTTTGTTTTGAAATGATTTGGTACTTTATGCCCCTTTTGTTTATTTCTGAAACAAACTAGATCACATGACTTGGGTTTTCTTTTAGAGTGTTTCAATTTATTTCTATCTTTATGATACCTTTTACAACTCTTATAAGGACTTCTTCCGGATTCAAAGGGATCATAGAAATCAAATTGATTGTGGAATACTCTTAGTTGTTTTTTCCTGATAACCCTTTGTTTTTTGAGATTTTTTATATCATTACATAACTTGGCTCTTACCATTTGTATCTTATGGGTTATATTTCTCATGTTTAGGCTTTGATAGTTTTCACTTTCTCTCTTCTTAAATGAATTTTTAACTTTTGCATCAAATAAGGGAGGTAAGTTGGATATATATTTTTCTTTCAAAAAGTCTTGATTAGGATCTGAAAGGGTATGTAGAAAAGAGTCTCTATACCATCTAAAATCTGACTTGGTTTTATATCTTAAGTTGATAATCTGCCCCATATTCTCTTCATCCTTAACTTGATAACTTTCAGCAGAAGGGTAAACTATTTTGTAGAGAAGGGCCAAGATAGCCTCTAGAATTGTTCTTAGAGGTTGTTTTTGGCCTTTTGTTAGAACAATTGGCGTTTCAGTTTTGGTTATATTAACTGCATTAGTTATGGATTTTTTTTGGGTTTTTCTTTGGGTTTCACCCAGATGGTGATCCTACCAGCCCCTCAAATAATTAGGAAACCTTATGACAATCATATGGGCTATATCTTTTTCTTTACTTGTTACACAAGTGTTTGCAAAACTAAATATCTGACGGCACATAGTAAGTATTTGATATCCTTCTAGGTACCATTCAACAACCTCTTTTTTATTGAAGCATATGATGTTGGCTAGGTGAGGCAGTTCTTCGAAGTGAAGATCTACATAGGTTGGCCTAGGATAGTAACTCCTTGTCATAGCTATTTGGGTTGTTATTCTGAATGATCTAATTTTGTTTATAGTACCTTCAATTTCGTCATTAGCAGTTCGATCATTATTTTTATTGTCCTCTGAATTTTCTAGCTTATTGGAAGGTTCATTGATTAGTTTCTCATAGATAGAGAATTCTGTAGTGTTTTGTTTTCCAAGCTTTATATTGGAAGAAATCGTTTGTGGAACGAAAGCAGGAATAACTGTTTGAGTATTGGAAACATCAGAATGAGAGCTGGATGGAAGGTTTACCTTTACTTCACTTTGTTTGGGCCTTGTCCCTTCCTTGGGAATGGTCTCTGTGCGTTCTGTTTGTTGGCCAAGGTCATGTAGAGATGTATTTGATAGGCTCTGTTGCTCCACAAAGTGATCTATGCGTTCTACTTTTGTAGGTTCACCATAAGTGATTTTGGAAATGATTTTTAATGGACAAGCCTTACTGCTTTCTCCTTTGATGCTTGCTTCTATCTTAATGGGCTCAAAAGGAGGATGAAAAGATTCTATTTGTTTTTCAGTGCTAGCCATGCAATCTTTAGAACCCGTTTTAATCATGGTCATCTTGTCACTATTGGGCTTAGGTTCAATCTTATCTTTTGGTTTGAAGAGTTCTTCAAAGTGTCTAATCTGACTTTTTTCGTACCAATCAAAGAAGAATATGTTCTTCTTTTGCTTAATCATATCTTTGTGCCAAAGTTCTCTAATTTTTAACCTGAAAGGGCGATCTACGTTTTTTAGATATCTTTCTTTTTTGGCTTTGTTTTTTAGAAGACTTATTTCTTTCAGAAGAAGCTTTTTATCTATTTGGAAATCCTCTTCCTCTAACAAAGTTATGAGATAGTATGTTTGGCATTCAGGGTCGTCAGCTTCAAAAACATTGATTTCAAAGCCAGAGACTGAAGGTTCATAAGAATTATCTTCATGCATGGGATATATACTATTTTGTTGATTAGTTTTTATTTCATTTTTAGGATTAAATGGTACATCCTTCACATACATAGTCTTAACTGACCTATCACTGCTACAAGAGGCTGCAGACCTATCAGAAGCACTAAGCGTCCTTACTAACCAAGACATCTTATACGAAGACAAAGGAGTTTAGATGAGTAGTTTCCCGTCTAACGGCAGGGTAAACCTCACTATTACGATCAACCAATAGGGTATTTGGTTTCTAGTCCAACGGCAGGGTAGAACCTCACAATTACGATCAACTTTTTCCTCTGTTCAAGTGGGCAGTCCAACGTTTCAACACAGCTGGCAGTCCAACGTTTCAACGCCACAACGCCTATCCACGGCTAAAAGGCTAACGGGTCGATCCAAGCTGCTAACGGGTCGATCCACACTCTAGAGAGGAAACGTGACCTCCGTGACTTCGGCGTACCAAACACGCTACGGGACCTCCGCGACTCCGGCGTACTACCACACCCTCTCCCCCCCCCCCCCGTTCAGAGAAGATGGCTTGGGTAACTCGGACGGCCCTGGCTCCGATACCAGATCGATAACCCAGGTGGTCAGGTCTAGGTAGGATAAGGAGGATATGTCTGTGGAGGTGGAGTGCAGGGCGGAATTTTTGGTGTTTTTTATGTTTATATGCAGGAAAGTAAATCGGATGCAATGCGGAAGAAAAGATAAATAACAAACAGATTAAACATATAATAAGGATGCAATGGAGAACAATAGAAGAACAGATAAATGGATATATACTAATAGATAAATAGTAAAAAACTTTTAAACAGAAAAGATAAACATAATATAAGTAGATAATAACACAGGACAACAGTAAATAAGAACAATAGCTAATATAAATATTTTTGGTTTTTTATTTAAGAGCACAACACAATCAACATAACATAGTCCTGGATAGTATTAGGTACCTTATAGTCAGAAGGTGAATCCTTCTGAGTAATACACCAGGCTCTTGATACACACGAATAGATACAAGGACTTATTTACAAGACTCTCATAGGACTCTTACTGACTCTCACATATAGACTCAGATGTGAGTCTTTTATTTAGGATACATGACACTCTTACTACTACAATACTTAGGTGGATGGCGAAGCTAGATGAGCCTCGAGTGTTGTGATGGTCGAGTGAAGCTTGTGTGTGTCAAGCTTCTGAGTGTTGCGTAGCTCGAGTGTGTCCTCCTCCTTGCCTCTTCTTCTCCTTATATAAGGGTGGCAAGGGTATGGTTGTTGGTGGAGGCATGATGAATTTTTTGACCATTCATAAGAATTATTGCATCTTCATGATGACCTTTTTGACTCTTGATCTTCATAATTATACTTTTGACTTCACAAAAGTAGTGAAGAATCTTCATGATATCTCTTTTTGACTATCCATAAGCATTATGATGGAACTTTTGACTTTGTAAAAGGCTTTCATGATGTGCCTTTTAGACTACGATATATTCTCTTATCTTGAATAGTAGCAAGCACTTATCTTCAATAGTGTCAATCACTCGTCCATCTAGTCTTCTCCTTCATAATCTATCATTGGTGCTGCTTCTGTACCGCCAATTTCATCAGGCTGCCACATCTCTTGCCAAGACATGAATTCACGATATTATTTTCTCAGTTGCGTTTCTTTACCATAATCTGGCTTTGTCAATCTCCTGACACATCTTGTGATTGGGCCAAAACTTCCCTGACGTTGTGGAAGGAAAATCCTCATAATTTTATTCTGAAAAACCATATAATATGTGGGATCAAATCTGATATTCTCTTCAAGCTCTTTGGCTTCATTGAAAATTCTCCAGTTGTCATGATTTGTATCGAGCAATTCTTTATAGTCTTGCCTGAGGTCATAGTATGCACTTCTAGGA
The DNA here is from genome assembly GCA_009763385.1 of Coix lacryma-jobi var. lacryma-jobi. NCBI lineage: Eukaryota > Viridiplantae > Streptophyta > Magnoliopsida > Poales > Poaceae > Coix > Coix lacryma-jobi. Next base: position 304,036 of record VDCT01001214.1, read on the forward strand.
AAGTGGTAACATCCCTTGTTGATGTATACATCATGCATTGCAGGCCTTATTGGTGGTGTGAACCTCGGAGGTGACGAGTAGAACATTATCTTGAATTTTCCCTTAACACAATGTAGCTTCTTGCAGGCTTCTTTAATTGCTGATCCTAAATCGGAGTGAAGGATTTCTTCCATTGATCCATAAATGGCATGGACCAACCCATGATCTAGTATGGTTTGCAGAGAGATATCTTCTGCGGAATATGTTTGTAGGCTTCTAAAATATTTTAGATTTATATCGGCTCTAAGGATGATATATTTGTGTCGTGGCTGGATGATTAATTTATCATCAAGGTGGAAAAATGGGAATATATGAATATTGACAGATATCCCTTGGTGTTGGTCTTTCCCAGTATATAGATCCAGGAAATAATCTTGGAGGCCAAGGAAAACATTCATCTGCCTTTGGTAATATTTCTCCCAAATCATATCAATAATATCTTGGGTAAGGATTGAAAGGGTTTGCTCAGTTTTGAAGCTTAGCCTTGGGATAAGTAGCTCATAAGGAGTGTTGATAGTTGATGATTCTGGCTTGTGTCTTTTGAGTAAGGCAAGGTTGGTTTTATCAAAGGTATCTAGGGTAGTAAAATTTTGATGGCATCCTTGGGTATCAAGGACTGGCTCGGTCTGGGTGGATACATCTTTGGAGTAAATGGCTGCATCATGAGCCATCTTATTCTTTTGTCTTTCCTTTTGAAGGAAAGTATCTTTTTCCTGGGGTTCAAATATATTTGAAGACCTTTCCCCAAAGTCACATTTTTGTGAACCAATAATTTTGATTCAGGATCATTTTGATCATATAATTTTGGGAATCTCTCTTCCTCCATAGGGAGAGAATCTGATAAATTTGAGGACCTCTTTTCAAGATGGTCATCTTTATAGGATAATTTTGAAGACCTTTTCTGTTGGACAGAAAGGTTATCTTGTAAGCAAAAGATTTTGCTTATATTTTTGAAATAATATGCAAGCCCATTTAAAGCATGAGCTTTATCTCTTTTGCTTTTAGCTTGCCAGAGTAGATTTAACAACCCTTGCTGCAAGTCATTTATCTCGAAATTATGATTGAAGCGATCACGATCTCCTTCTGGAAGTGTCGGCAACCTCCAAGTACTCATCCGTATAAGATGTTCGTACTTCAAAAGAGGAGCCATCTATTGGTATTGCTGCATCAAAGGAATCCATTTTGTTAGTGTCAAAAACCACTGAAGATTTACTTCCCCAGAGATTTTTATAGACCTGAAGTAGAGGTCATGACACATCACCTTTTGATAGGAAGGAATATGATTTGGGGTATTGGATGATATCTCATTGATGGATTTTTTGGGAAGAATGAATTCTTTAATTTGATTGAGTCTTATTTTCTCTGGTTCTGATGAAAATGATAATTTTACTTTTGTCTCATCTATTTGAAATTGGATTCCTTCTTCTGTAACCATGAATGGACGAATTGAAGAAAGAAAAGGTGTTCCAAGAATAACATCTTGTTTTAGATTTTCAACTATCAAGAAAGATGTTTTAATACGAACATTTTCAATGCAAATATCTATCTCAGAAATTTTGTAATTTACCTTTAATTGGCGACCTTCAGCAGAATGAATCTTATGGTTAGATTTAGTAAAATACCTGAATGGGACAATATCTTGTCGAATGCAGTTTACATCTGCTCCAGAATCTAGTAAAGTGTTGTATGTGAATCTAAATCCATCGTGGAACTCATATAATATCTCTGTGTACCATTTTTGCTTAAAATACCTTCCTATTGAGCCAATTATTTCATCATCATCATCTTGCGGCTCTTTTTCATCAATTTTGTTTTTGTAATCAACCCTTTCACGAAGTTCTAAGATTTGAACTCTTCTTTTAAGATCATTTAATTCTTCTTTAACAAGATCATTTTCTTTTGAGAGGTCATCAAGGCTTAGTTGATTATTTTTCTTTTTAAATCTTCAACTCTTTTGAAAACTTCATCTGCAGAACAAAATTTCTTTTTCTGGATATCATTAATCAACTTGTCTTTATTGTTTCTTACCCTAGATAAGAATCTTTCAAGGATAATTTCTTTTTCTTCTAGGTCCTGCACAGTGTCAAAAGTATCTAATACAAATTGTTCTAAATCAGTGAGAACAAAGATATTTTCATCTGATTCTTCTTCAGAGGTACCTTGTTCATAACATGAGCATTCATTATTTTCACAACAGTTTACCTCGGTGTCATCTTCATTTTCAGAGTCGACGTCACTCTGGATATGATTTAAGATTTGACCCAACCTTTCTTTTATATTTTCAGATTCAGATTCAAGTAGGGTTTGCATTTCTTGTTTTACCTTTGATCTAAAACAATTTGATGCCTTATGACCCTTTTGGCCACACTGGAAACAAACTAGGTCATTTGGCTTGGGCTCTCTTTTGAAATATTTAGGGATACTTTCTTTGTTATATATCTTTTTATGCCTTCTTCTATTAATGGGGTGTTTTACCTTTTTATTATCTTCTTGATACTTTTCATAGTTCCTCTGTGTGCTTTTTCTTTTAGTTTTAAAGGGATCTTGGAAACCAAACTGGTAGCAAAAGTCTCCTAATTCCCTCTTCCCAATAGCCCTTTGCCTTTTGAGTTGTTCCATAATTTTTAAGTCATTGCATAGTTCAGCACCTACCATTTGTATCTTTTGAGTTATCTTTCCTATATCTAGGTTTTGATACCAGATCGATTACCCAGGTGGTCAGGTCTAGGTAGGATAAGGAGGATATGTCTGTGGAGGTGGAGTGCAGGGTGGAGTTTTTGGTGTTTTTTGTGTTTATATGCAGGAAAGTAAATCGGATGCAATACGGAAGAAAGGATAAATAACAAACAGATTAAACATATAATAAGGATGCAATGCAGAACAATAGAAGAACAGATAAATGCATATATACTAATAGATAAATAGTAAAGAACTTTTAAACAGAAAAGATAGACATAATATAAGTACAGGACAACAGTAAATAAGAACAATAGGTAATATAAATATTTTTGATTTTTTATTTAAGAGCACAACACAATCAACATAACATAGTCCTGTATAGTATTAGGTACCTTATAGTCAGAAGGTGAATCCTTCTGAGTAGTACACCAGGCTCTTGATACACACGAACAGATACAGGGACTTATTTACAAGACTCTCATAGGACTCTTACTGACTCTCACACATAGACTCAGATGTGAGTCTTTTCTTTAGGATACATGACACTCTTACTACTACAATACTTAGGTGGATGGAGAAGCTAGATGAGCCTCGAGTGTTGTGGTGGTTGAGCTTTTGAGTGTGTGTCTTCAGTGTTGTGTAGCTCGACTGTGTCCTCCTCCTTGCCTCTTCTTCTCCTTATATAGGGGTGGCAAGGGTATGGTTGTTGGTGGAGGCATGATGAATCTTTTGACCTTTCATAAGAATTATTGTATCTTCATGATGATCTTTTTGACTCTTGATCTTTCATGATTATACTTTTGACTTCACAAAAGTAGTAAAGAATCTTCATGATGTCTCTTTTTGACTATCCATAAGCATTATAATGGAACTTTTGACTTTGTAAAAGGCTTTCATGATGTGCCTTTAGACTATGATAGATTCTCATATCTTGAATAGTAGCAAGCACTTATCTTCAATAGTGCCAATCACTCATCCATCTAGTCTTGTCCTTCATAATCTATCATTGGTGCTGCTTCTGTACCGTCAATTTCATCAGGCTGCCACATCTCTTGCCAAGACATGAACTCACAATATTCTTTTCTTAGTTCTGTTTCTTTACCATAATCTGGCTTTGTCAATCTCCCGACACATCCTGTGATTGGGCCAAAACTTCCTTAAAGTTCTGGAAGGAAAATCTTCATGATTTTATTCTGAAAAACCATATGATATGTAGGATCAAATCTGATATTCTCTTCAAGTTCTTTGGCTTCATTGAAAATTCTCCAGTTGTCATGATTTGTATCTTTAGAGAGCAATTCTTTATAGTCTTGCCTGAGGTCATAGTATGCACTACTAGGAAAGTGGTAACATCCCCTGTTGATGTATACATCATGCATTGTAGGCCTTATCGGTGGTGTGAACCTCGGAGGTGACGAGTCGAACATTATCTTGAATTTTCCCTTAACACAATACAGCTTTTTGCAGGCTTCTTTAATTGCTGATCCCAAATTGGAGTGAAGGATTTCTTCCATTGATCCATAAATGGCATGGACCAACCCATAATCTAGGATGGTTTGCAGAGAGATATCTTCTGCGGAATATGTTTGTAGGCTTCTAAAATATTTTAGATTTATATCGGCTCTAAGGATGATATATTTGTGTTGCGGCTGGATGATTAATTTATCATCAAGGTGGGAAAATGGGAATATGTGAATATTGATAGATATCCCTTGGTGTTGGTCTTTCCCAGTATATAGATCCAGGAAATAATCTTGGAGGCCAAGGAAAACATTCATCTGTCTTTGGTGATATTTCTCCCAAATCATATCAATAATATCTTGGGTAAGGATTGAAAGGGTTTGCTCAGTTTTGAAGCTTAGCCTTGGAATGAGTAGCTCATAAGGAGTGTTGATAGTTGATGATTCTGGCTTGTGTCTTTTGAGTAAGGCAAGGTTGGTTTTATCAAAGATGTCTGGGGTAGTAAAATTTTGATGGCATCCTTGGGTATCAAGGACTGGCTCGGTCTGGGTGGATACATCTTTGGAGTATATGGCTGCATCATGAGCCATCTTATTCTTTTGTCTTTCCTTTTGAAGGAAAGTATCTTTTTCTTGGGGTTCAAATATATTTGAAGATCTTTCCCCAAAGTCACATTTTTTGTGAACCAATAATTTTGATTCAGGATCATTTTGATCATATAATTTTGGGAATCTTTCTTCCTCCATAGGGAGAGAATCTGATAAATTTGAGGACCTCTTTTCAAGATGGCCATCTTCATCGGATAATTTTGAAGACCTTTTCTGTTGAACAGAAAGGTTATCTTGTATGCAAGGGATTTTCCCTTTGCTCATATTTTTGAAATGTTCGGAGACTAAATTCTCCACTTCTTTTGGGAAAACATCTTTTGCTGCTTTGCAATCTATCCTCAATAAGAATTTTTGATTGAGGAGTTCTCCTTGAAACTTTGAGACAATCTTTACGATTGCCAATATTTCTTTTTTGATGGTAGAATAATTTTTCTGAGCATCATTCCAGGTTCCCGAAGTGAACCTGACAAGCTGCTCTTTAGAATCCTTTATTTCTTTTAGGATTCCTCCATAACCATAATCTGAGGCATCTGTCTCAATAATTTTGAATGCATCATGATCTAATATGTATAAGTAGGGCAACCTTTTGACCTTGCTCTTGATCTGTCTCACTGCCTGAGTATGTTTTATGGTCCAGGCAGGAGGATCTTTCTTTAACCTTTCGGTTAAGATCTTTCTATCTTTTGCCAATGCCTCATAAAAATCTGAAACATAATTCAAACATCCCAAAAATCTTTGCAATTGTTTCTTTTCTTTGATTTCATCAGGGAACTTGTCAGCAAAATTTATTACTCTAGTAACATGCAAAACTTGATCATATTGTATTTTATAACCCAAAAACTGTATGTTAGTTTGAAAAAGCTTCATTTTTGGTGCAGAAACCACAAGGCCATTTTGGATAATTATTTTGTGGAATATGTTTAAATGCTTCCAATGTTGATCAATATTTTGTGAGAAAATTAAAACATCATCTATATAAACTATAATGAAAGAGGTATACGGTAAGAAAATCTCATTCATAATTTTTTGAAATGCTGATGGAGCATTTTTCAAACCAAACGGCATAACATTCCATTCATAGTGACCAAATGGGGTGGTAAAAGCAGTTTTGCACCTATCTTCTTCTTTTATTTGAATTTGCCAAAATCCTGATTTCATATCGAATTTAGAATATACCTGAGATCCTTGAATTCTTCGGATCAAGTCATGTTTATAAGGAATTGGATATCTTATCCATTGCAATACTTTGTTAAGAGGTTTATAGTTGATCACTAATCTGGGAACACCTCTTTCTTTTTCAGCAGCATTCTCTACATAGAAGGCTGCACAACTCCAGGGTGAGGAGTTTTTTCTTATTAGACCCTTTTTCAAAAGTTCATTAATTTCAGCTTTGCAAATCTCTAAAAGTCTGCTATTCATCTGGATAGGTCTTGCTTTAGTGGGGATCTTATCTTCACTAAAGTTGGATATATATGGAAGAGTTACAACATGCTTCTTCCTGTGCCAAAAGGCAGAGGGAAGATCAGAACATATTTCTTTGATAAATTTTTCTTCTAAGGCTCTTATTTTAATTTTGAAATTTGGATCTTCAAGGGTTTTACCTATTCTTACCCTCTTAATCTCGATGGCAACCTCATTAATGAATTGTTCCTTGTGATGGATTACTTCTTTCAAATGATTCAACAGAGTTTCTTCAGGCTGAGAAGTAAACATCAATTCTACTTGCTTGCCCTTAATACTAAATTGAATATTTTGTTCGGTCACAAGGAAAGGACGTATCAAGGATAAAAATGGAGTTCCTAAGATTACTCCTTGATTGAGGTTTTTGACTAGCAAAAATGATGTTTTTAGGCATACTCCAGAAATGCAAACATGGACTTCAGGGATTTTATGGCTTACTTGGAGTAGATTGCCATTGGCAGCATGGACTTTATGAGATGATTTTTCAAAGTATCTTAATGGAACAATTTCTTTTCTGATGCAGTTCACATCTGCACCTGAATCTATCAAAGTTTTGTATTTAAAGTTGAATCTGTCATGGAATTTGTATAGAATCTCAGCGTACCACTTTTTCTTTAAATATCTTTCTATAGAACCAACTAGTTCTTCTTCCTGGCTTTTAATATTATTCTTATTATCATAATTTTCAAGGATTTGTACCTTTCTTTTGAGATCTCTTAACTCTTCTTTAATAGCATTATATTCTTTTGATAGATCCTCAAGGTCTAGTTGCTTACTTTTATTTTTTAAGTCTTCTTCTGCAAAACAAAACTTCTTTTTCTGGATCTCATCGGCCAGCCCATCTTTATTGTTCTTTACCCTTGACAAAACCTTTTTGAAGATAGTTTCTTTCTCTATTAGGTCCAGCACAGAGTCAAAAGTATCTAACACAAATTGCTCTAAATCAGTGTGGACCAAGATGCTTTCATTAGATTCTTTTTCAGGGGAACCTTGCTCATATTCATTATTTTTAATAATGTTATCTTTAAATCTTAATTCAGGCAAGGCTTGGATTTCTTGTTTTTTGAGATTTTTTATATCATTACATAACTTGGCTCTTACCATTTGTATCTTATGGGTTATATTTCTCATGTTTAGGCTTTGATAGTTTTCACTTCCTCTCTTCTTAAATGAATTTTTAACTTTTGCAACAAATAAGGGAGGTAAGTTGGATATATATTTTTCTTTCAAAAAGTCTTGATTAGGATCTGAAAGGGTATATAGAAAAGAGTCTCTATACCATCTAAAATCTGACTTGGTTTTATATCTTAAGTTGATAATCTGCCCCATATTCTCTTCATCCTTAACTTGATAACTTTCAGAAGGGTAAACTATTTTGTAGAGAAGGGCCAAGATAGCCTCTAGAATTATTCTTAGAGGTTGTTTTTGGCCTTTTGATAGAACAATTGGCGTTTCAGTTTTGGTTATCTTAACTGCATTAGTTATGGATCTTTTTTGGGTTTTTCTTTGGGTTTCATTTAGGTAGTGATCCCACCAGCCCCTCAAATATTTAGGAAACCTTATGACAATCATATGGGCTATATCTTTTTCTTTACTTGTTACATAAGTGTTTGCATACCTAAATATCTGACGGCACATAGTAAGTATTTGATATCCTTCTAGGTACCATTCAACAATCTCTTTTTTATTAAAGCATATGATGTTGGTTAGGTGAGGTAGTTCTTCGAAGTGAAGATCTACATAGGTTGGCCTAGGATAGTAACTCCTTGTCATAGCTATTTGGGTTGTTATTCTGAAAGATTTAATTTTGTTTATAGTACCTTCAATTTCGTCATTAGCAGTTCGATCATCATTTTTATTGTCCTCTGAATTTTCTAGCTTATTGGATGGTTCATTGATTAGTTTCTCATAGATAGAGAATTCTGTAGTGTTTTGTTTTTCAAGCTTTATACTGGAAGAAATCATTTGTGGAATGAAAGCAGGAATAACTGTTTGAGTATTGGGAACATCAGAATGAGAGCTAGATGGAAGGTTTACCTTTAATTCACTTTGTTTGGGCCTTGTCCCTTCTTTGAGAATGGCCTCTGTGCGTTCTATTTGTTGGCCAAGGTCATGTAGAGATGTATTTGATAGGCTCTGTTGCTCCACAAAGTGATCTATGTGTTCTACTTTTGTAGGTTCTCCATAAGTGGTTTTGGAAATGATTTTTAACGGACAAGCCTTACTGCTTTTTCCTTTGATGTTTGCTTCTATCTTAATGGGCTCAAAAAGAGGATGAAAAGATTCTATTTGTTTTTCAGTGCTAGCCATGCAATCTTTAGAACCCATTTTAATCATGGTCATCTTGTCACTATTGGGCTTAGGTTCAATCTTATCTTTTGGTTTGAAGAGTTCTTCAAAGTGTCTAATCTGACTTTTTTCGTACCAATCAAAGAAGAATATGTTCTTCTTTTGCATAATCATATCTTTGTGCCAAAGTTCTCTAATTTTCAACCTGAAAGGGCGATCTACGTTTTTCAAATATCTTTCTTTTTTGGCTTTGTTTTTTGGAAGACTTATTTCTTTCAGAAGAAGCTTTTTATCTATTTGGAAATCCTCTTCTCCAAACAAACTTATGAGACAGTCTGTTTGGCATCCAGGGCCGTCCGAGTTACCCAAGCCATCTTCTCCGAACGGGGGGGAGAGGGTGTGGTAGTACGCCAGAGTCGCGGAGGTCCCGTAGCGTGTTTGATACGCCGAAGTCGCGGAGGTCACGTTTCCTCTCTAGAGTGTGGATCGACCCGTTAGCAGCTTGGATCGACCCGTTAGCCTTTTAGCCATGGATAGGCGTTGTGGCGTTGAAACGTTGGACTGCCAGCTGTGTTGAAACGTTGGACTGCCCACTTGAACAGAGGAAAAAGTTGATCGTAATTGTGAGGTTCTACCCTGCCGTTGGACTAGAAACCAAATACCCTATTGGTTGATCGTAATAGTGAGGTTTACCCTGCCGTTAGACTGAAAACTACCCATCTGAACTCATTTGTCTTCGTATAAGATGTCTTGGTTAGTAAGGACGCTTAGTGCTTCTAATAGGTCTGTAGCCTCTTGTAGCAGTGATAGGTCAGTTAAGACTATGTCTGTGAAGGATGTACCATTTAATCCTAAAAATGAAATAAAAACTAATCAACCAAATAGTATATATCCCGTGCATGAAGATAATTCTTATGAACCTTCAGTCTCTGGCTTTGAAATTAATGTTTTTGAACCCAGGTGGTCAGGTCTAGGTAGGATAAGGAGGATATGTCTGTGGAGGTGGAGTGCAGGGCGGAGTTTTTGGTGTTTTTTATGTTTATATGCAGGAAAGTAAATCGGATGCAAAGCGGAAGAAAGGATAAATAATAAACAGATCAAACATATAATAAGGATGCAATGCAGAATAATAGAAGAATAGATAAATGCATATATACTAATAGATAAATAGTAAAGAACTTTTAAACAGAAAAGATAAACATAATATAAGTACAGGACAACAGTAAATAAGAACAATAGGTAATATAAATATTTTTGGTTTTTTATTTAAGAGCACAACACAATCAACATAACATAGTCCTGGATAGTATTAGGTACCTTATAGTCAGAAGGTGAATCCTTCTGAGTAGTACACCAGGCTCTTGATACACACGAACACACGAACAGATACAAGGACTTATTTACAAGACTCTCATAGGACTCTTACTGACTCTCACATATAGACTCAGATGTGAGTCTTTTATTTAGGATACATGACACTCTTACTACTACAATACTTAGGTGGATGGCGAAGCTAGATGAGCCTCGAGTGTTGTGAGTGAAGTTTGAGTGTGTAGCTTCAGTGTTGCGTAGCTCGAGTGTGTCCTCCACCTTGCCTCTTCTTCTCCTTATATAGGGGTGGCAAGGGTATGGTTGTTGGTGGAGGCATGATGAACCTTTTCACCTTTCATAAGAATTATTGCATCTTCATGATGATCTTTTTGACTCTTGATCTTTCATGATTATACTTTTGACTTCACAAAAGTAGTGAAGAATCTTCGTGATGTCTCTTTTTTACTATCCATAAGCATTATGATGGAACTTTTGACTTTGTAAAAGGCTTCCATGATGTGCCTTTAGACTATGACAGATTCTCTTATCTTGAATAGTAGCAAGCACTTATCTTCAATAGTGTCAATCACTCATTCATCTAGTCTTCTCCTTCATAATCTATCATTGGTGTTGCTTCTGTACCATCAATTTCATCAGGCTGCCACATCTCTTGCCAGGACATGAATTCACGATATTCTTTTCTCAGTTGCGTTTCTTTACCATAATCTGGCTTTGTCAATCTCCCGACACAACTTGTGATTGGGCCAAAACTTCCCTGACGTTGTGGAAGGAAAATCCTCATAATTTTATTCTGAAAAACCATATAATATGTGGGATCAAATCTGATATTCTCTTCAAGCTCTTTGGCTTCATTGAAAAGTCTCCAGTTGTCATGATTTGTATCTCTAGAGAGCAATTCTTTATAGTCTTGCCTGAGGTCATAGTATGCACTTCTAGGAAAGTGGTAACATCCCTTGTTGATGTATACATCATGCATTGCAGGCCTTATTGGTGGTGTGAACCTCGGAGGTGACGAGTAGAACATTATCTTGAATTTTCCCTTAACACAATGTAGCTTCTTGAAGGCTTCTTTAATTGCTTATCCTAAATCGGAGTGAAGGATTTCTTCCATTGATCCATAAATGGCATGGACCAGCCCATGATCTAGGATGGTTTGCAGAGAGATATCTTCTGCGGAATATGTTTGTAGGCTTCTAAAATATTTTAGATTTATATCGGCTCTAAGGATGATATATTTGTGTCGTGGCTGGATGATTAATTTATCATCAAGGTAGAAAAATGGGAATATATGAATATTGACAGATATCCCTTGGTGTTGGTCTTTCCCAGTATATAGATCCAGGAAATAATCTTGGAGGCCAAGGAAAACATTCATCTGCCTTTGGTAATATTTCTCCCAAATCATATCAATAATATCTTGGGTAAGGATTGAAAGGGTTTACTCAGTTTTGAAGCTTAGCCTTGGGATAAGTAGCTCATAAGGAGTGTTGATAGTTGATGATTCTGGCTTGTGTCTTTTGAGTAAGGCAAGGTTGGTTTTATCAAAGGTATCTAGGGTAGTAAAATTTTGATGGCATCCTTGGGTATCAAGGACTGGCTCGGTCTGGGTGGATACATCTTTGGAGTAAATGGCTGCATCATGAGCCATCTTATTCTTTTGTCTTTCCTTTTGAAGGAAAGTATCTTTTTCCTGGGGTTCAAATATATTTGAAGACCTTTCCCCAAAGTCACATTTTTGTGAACCAATAATTTTGATTCAGGATCATTTTGATCATATAATTTTGGGAATCTCTCTTCCTCCATAGGGAGAGAATCTGATAAATTTGAGGACCTCTTTTCAAGATGGTCATCTTTATAGGATAATTTTGAAGACCTTTTCTGTTGGACAGAAAGGTTATCTTGTAAGCAAAAGATTTTGCTTATATTTTTGAAATAATATGCAAGCCCATTTAAAGCATGAGCTTTATCTCTTTTGCTTTTAGCTTGCCAGAGTAGATTTAACAACCCTTGCTGCAAGTCATTTATCTCGAAATTATGATTGAAGCGATCACGATCTCCTTCTGGAAGTGTCGGCAACCTCCAAGTACTCATCCGTATAAGATGTTCGTACTTCAAAAGAGGAGCCATCTATTGGTATTGCTGCATCAAAGGAATCCATTTTGTTAGTGTCAAAAACCACTGAAGATTTACTTCCCCAGAGATTTTTATAGACCTGAAGTAGAGGTCATGACACATCACCTTTTGATAGGAAGGAATATGATTTGGGGTATTGGATGATATCTCATTGATGGATTTTTTGGGAAGAATGAATTCTTTAATTTGATTGAGTCTTATTTTCTCTGGTTCTGATGAAAATGATAATTTTACTTTTGTCTCATCTATTTGAAATTGGATTCCTTCTTCTGTAACCATGAATGGACGAATTGAAGAAAGAAAAGGTGTTCCAAGAATAACATCTTGTTTTAGATTTTCAACTATCAAGAAAGATGTTTTAATACGAACATTTTCAATGCAAATATCTATCTCAGAAATTTTGTAATTTACCTTTAATTGGCGACCTTCAGCAGAATGAATCTTATGGTTAGATTTAGTAAAATACCTGAATGGGACAATATCTTGTCGAATGCAGTTTACATCTGCTCCAGAATCTAGTAAAGTGTTGTATGTGAATCTAAATCCATCGTGGAACTCATATAATATCTCTGTGTACCATTTTTGCTTAAAATACCTTCCTATTGAGCCAATTATTTCATCATCATCATCTTGCGGCTCTTTTTCATCAATTTTGTTTTTGTAATCAACCCTTTCACGAAGTTCTAAGATTTGAACTCTTCTTTTAAGATCATTTAATTCTTCTTTAACAAGATCATTTTCTTTTGAGAGGTCATCAAGGCTTAGTTGATTATTTTTCTTTTTTAAATCTTCAACTCTTTTGAAAACTTCATCTGCAGAACAAAATTTCTTTTTCTGGATATCATTAATCAACTTGTCTTTATTGTTTCTTACCCTAGATAAGAATCTTTCAAGGATAATTTCTTTTTCTTCTAGGTCCTGCACAGTGTCAAAAGTATCTAATACAAATTGTTCTAAATCAGTGAGAACAAAGATATTTTCATCTGATTCTTCTTCAGAGGTACCTTGTTCATAACATGAGCATTCATTATTTTCACAACAGTTTACCTCGGTGTCATCTTCATTTTCAGAGTCGACGTCACTCTGGATATGATTTAAGATTTGACCCAACCTTTCTTTTATATTTTCAGATTCAGATTCAAGTAGGGTTTGCATTTCTTGTTTTACCTTTGATCTAAAACAATTTGATGCCTTATGACCCTTTTGGCCACACTTGAAACAAACTAGGTCATTTGGCTTGGGCTCTCTTTTGAAATATTTAGGGATACTTTCTTTGTTATATATCTTTTTATGCCTTCTTCTATTAATGGGGTGTTTTACCTTTTTATTATCTTCATGATACTTTTTATAGTTCCTCTGTGTGCTTTTTCTTTTAGTTTCAAAGGGATCTTGGAAACCAAACTGGTAGCAAAAGTCTCCTAATTCCCTCTTCCCAATAGCCTTTTGCCTTTTGAGTTGTTCCTTAATTTTTAAGTCATTGCATAGTTCAGCACCTACCATTTGTATCTTTTGAGTTATCTTCCCTATATCTAGGTTTTGATAGTTTATACTCCCTTCTCCTTCTTTTCTTAAAGAGTTTCTAACCTTTTCAGCAAATAGGGGAGGTAAACCAGATATATATTTTTCTTTCCAAAAATCTTGATTGGGATCTGGAAGGGTATATAATTTTGATAAGAAAGAATCTTTGTACCACCTAAAATCTGACATGGTTTTGCATCTTAGATTAATCAATTACTCCCTATTCTTTTCATAGATATCTTGATAATTTCCAGCAAAATGATAAACTATGTTGTAGAGCAAGGTCGAGATGGCATCTGAAACTATTCCTAGGGGCTGTCCTTGGTCATTTGTTAGGACAATTGGCCTTCCATTTTCATCTATTTTAACAGCATCAATTATGGATTTCCTTTGAGTTTCATTTAGGTAGTGATCCCACCAGCCCCTTAATTGTCCAGAAAATCCTATGACAATCATATTGGCGGCATCCTTTCCCTTGTTTCCGTTTGCTATACAAGCATTTGCATACATAATCATTTGATGGCACATTGTAAATATTTGATATTCTACAAACCCATCTAGATTCCATTCAACAATTTCTTTTCCATTAAAGCATGTCATGTTAGCTATGTGAGGCAGTTCTTCAAATTGAAGATCTGCATAGGTTGGCCTCGGATAATAGTTTCTTATCATAGATGTTTGGGTCGTTGTTTTGAAAGTTCTAATTCTGTTTATAATATCTTCATTTTCTCCATCACTAATTTGATTAACATTTTTATTAACCTTCAAATTTCCTAGTTTATTGGATAGGTCATTGATTAATTCTTCTGAAATGGAGGGTCCCATGGCTTTTGGTTTTCCAAGTTTTATATTAGAAGAAATCATTTGAGGGACAAAAGGAGGAACGACTATTTGAGTATTGGAAACATCAGAATGAGAGCTGGATGGAAGATTTACCTTTACTTCACTTTTGTTGGGCTTGGTCCCGTCCATGAGAATGGCCTCTATGCGCTCCGTTTGCTGGCCAAGAGCATGTAGAGATATATTTGAAAAGTTCTGTTGTTCCACAAGGTGACCTATGTGTTCCACTTTTACAGGCTCACCATAAGTGGCTTTGGATATGTTTTTCAGTGGACAAGCCTTAATGCTTTCTCCTTTATTATTTGCTTCTATCTGAATGGGTTCAAAAGGCGGGTGAATGGATTCTACCTGTTTTCCACTGGTAGTCTTCCAATCCTTAGAAACCCTTTTGATCATGGCTATCTTGTCATTATTAGGTTCAAGTTCAATCTTGTCACACCCCAAAATTTCTGATTTTGGGTGTGAGTAGAAAACACTAAATAAAATAAATAATTTTAATATTTGTATAAAATTGATCAAGTTTAGTCGGAGATTGTGCCACTTTAGTCGTAGTAAAACAAGAATTTTCAAAATTTTCCTAAACTAACTTGATGGGTTTTTGCTTGAGGTGTTTTCCATGTTGTTTGGCTTTATGTTGTGAGTGGCTAGAGTTTCAAAACCACGTTTGGTAGACCGTCTTTCTATATCCGATCTGTTTCCATCTTTTTCCAAAAATCAAATTTATCGTTCCCAGCTCTATCATCTTGTTGGACTTTTTCAAGATCCTTTTTCTTGTGCCTCAAATCACTTATTTGAGTCTATCATCCTTTACCATATCGCTACAAACTTCTCGGGAATTTTTCTGGCTTTTCCGAAACAGTTTCCAATCTTTCTGCAAGCATAATCTAATTTTTAGATGCTTCAAAATATCTTTTCATGAGCTCCAAATCCTTTATTTGGGTTCATTATATTTCAAAGTGACTCTGAGAATTTTCCTATAATTTTCGGAGCCATCGGAGTATTTTTCGTGGCTTAAATAACAATTCTGGACTTTTCTGGAATTATTTTAATCCCGAAATTAATTAATTTCGAAAATTAATAAATATCTCGTTTTTCCATCTTATCCAAACTCTACATATATATATATATATATATACATGCCGACGTTCATCTCGACGCGAGGATTCCAGAAGTACGATCAGTTTTGCGAGCCGTCACTCCTATCAATCTAGATCTAAAGCCGAAGTTTCACATCTTATCTACTCCGACGAACTTCCGGCGAACGTTCGGCGAGCTTTTCCGGCCATCTTCGGCGCCCCCACTGAACTCCGAGACCACCACGAGGTAGCTCTCGTCAATCTCTACGCCGTCATGTCCTCCTTTATACAAATCCATCACCGTTTAATAGTTTCCCGTTCATTCTTTTCTTTCTCCGACGAGGTTTGAGGTGAGTTCCACCATTGCTAACCGTCTGGTTCTTTCTTTTTCCCGTCATGGCCACGCTCCTCTCCTCCGATGGACTGGATCCGTACCTCCACGGACCCACTGCCACCTCGGGCCGTGCGCCCGCACCAGATGCGCTCCTTCCGGCAGCGACTGGTGGCTGCTCCGAGCGGCCGCACTATGCTCGGTCAGGTGCTGCTCGACCTGCCCTGCGAACAGCCAAGAGCGCACCGGACTTGCTGCGTTCTGGCGCCGCTGGCCGCTGCACCGCTGGCCAAGTCCCGGCCGGCCGAGCCTTCCCTCCTTCCTCCGTACGTGCACTGCTGCAGCAGACTAGTGGGTTCACGTGACGAAGATGCAGAGAGGTAGAAGACAAGGTATTCACGGTTTTGCCACTGAATGTTAATCTCCACCGTTTTAGTCTGTTTCAGTTACGTTAGTTTCGTGTCGTCGTGATCTACGCGGTAGTGTTAACGCCTTTCATGTCACATGATTTTACATATAAAGTTAAATATTAAATTGATTAATAAACCTACAACCAATTTATAATTAAAATGAACGTAGGTTTTATATTTCGATATTTTATACATAAATGTTAATATGATTAATCACTAGTGTAAATATGTTTTTAATTTATAATTTGATTAGTTTAAACACGAAACATATATCATGATTCGATTAGTTGCTCTTATATGATCTATGTTTTCTAAAATTACAAATGTTTAAATGGTTTAATTAATATTATAGAATTGTTTATGAATAAAATATGATTAGTCTAATCCGGCTTTAAAATTAAAATATGTTGTTCTCTAATTTGAATTAATATTTTATCATGATCTTATTTAATTAAAATAAAGCAAGTCGGTAGGTCTTACTTTTATAATATAAACTTTCGTTAAACGTGCCTTTTCGAGCGATCCCACGACCGTAGCAGCGATCTCTCTTTTAGTACGTTGTTTTGTCTCGGTTGTGTTGTTCTTAGTTCTTTATTGTATGTTTGTATGTTTGTCGTGGTGCTTGCTACGAGTAGACGACGACCGCTTGAGGACGCTGAAGATCAGAAGATGACGACCAAAAGCTGTCGACGTGAGAATTGGTCAAGTGTAACAGGCAAGTATACATGGGATCATTCTTGTTACCTACGCACTTCAATCTACCAATCATGTGCATGTGTCAAATGATAACCATAGGTTTTAACTAGATGTTCAACCTGTACCTTGCTACCGTGGGATATGTGCATTTGGGTAGATCTGCTAGTGTTGTAAACCTATAACTATGATCTAATAAAATGATTAATGATATGCGCAACGTCTGTTCTTATCTTGTTCTTGGTAATGTGAACCCCGGGCGTGGGAGCCTTCGTGCTCTTGGCCCTCCCTAAATGATCTTCTGTCGGCAAAAGCTGGGACATACAGTACAACCGTGAGGGCTACATGGCTCTGGTTTTAGTTGGTTCGAGGACCTCTCCTCGCTTGATGGTGGTTACCCGAAAGGGCACAAAAGGGGCTCGCCGACTCGGGTATAGGACGGCCGCCTGACCTCATGTGTATAGCCGGGAAGGAATGTGCCATCGGAAAGGGATGTTCCTATATCTGCTTGCCGATTGGAAACCTAGTGGCCACTATATTGTTAGGGGAACCTCGAAAGACTTCATAGTGTACCTTGCCGCACTTCCTTGGAAGAGGTGATATGGGATTTGCAACCACTGGCATATGGGGATCACGGCTCACGGGTAAAGTTGTACAAACTCTGCAGAGTAATAAAACTGGTATATCAGCCGTGCTCACGGTCACGAGCGGCCCGGAAAACTCACAGGCTAATAACTTAAACGAAATTTACTTTTGTTCACGTTACTATCATATTTGTGATTCCGATGATGTTGCCATATTATTATTCATGTGGTATAATTGGGTTTGCAAGCACAACTTGATGACTACTTAGAGCTAAAATCTTGACCAACTAAAAATGCTAACTGCAGTAAACCAGTGTCAAGCCTTTTTGAGCTGCATAACCCCATGTATATTTGCTGAGTACAACATGTGCTCACCCTTGCTATTTCCCCCACACCTCAGTCTCCATCAGAGTCGCGAAGCGGAAGCGTGGTGGAGATAAAGATGAGTTTCGTAGAAGACTGATGGAAGTGCTAGGCATATGTTACCCCCAGTCAGCTGTCCCTGTGAAGAATGGAGCTTGAAGAGAAAGTTTAGTATCCGTTCCGCTTAACTTTGATGTAAGTTTTAGTTATAACTGTGTTTCGTTATATAGAACACTGTTTTTGATATCTTTTCCTTTTGTGGTTGTATGTGTGGACTTCCTGGGCACACATATGGCGTATCTGGTTTTGTTCTTTAAAACCAGGTGCTACACTGGCTTTTAATATTATTCTTATTATCATAATTTTCAAGGATTTGTACCTTTCTTTTGAGATCTCTTAACTCTTCTTTAATAGCATTATATTCTTTTGATAGATCCTCAAGGTCTAGTTGCTTACTTTTCTGTTTTAAGTCTTCTTCTGCAAAACAAAACTTCTTTTTCTGGATCTCATCGGCCATCCTATCTTTGTTGTTCTTTACCTTTGACAAAACCTTTTTGAAGATAGTTTCTTTCTCTATTGGGTCCTGCACAGAGTCAAAAGTATCTAACACAAATTGCTTTAAATCAGTGAGGACCAAGATGCTTTTATTAGATTCTTTTTCAGGGGAACCTTGCTCATATTCATTATTTTTAATAATGTTATCTTTAAATCTTAATTCAGGCAAGGCTTGGATTTCTTGTTTTTCTTTTGTTTTGAAATAATTTGGTACTTTCCTGCATATAAACATAAAAACACCAAATACTCCACCCTGCACTCCACCTCCACAGACATATCCTCCTTATCCTACCTAGACCTGACCACCTGGGTTATCGACCTGGTATCAGAGCCAGGGCCGTCCGAGTTACCCAAGCCATCTTCTCCGAACGGGGGGAGAGGGTGTGGAGGTGGAGTGCAGGGTGGAGTATTTGGTGTTTTTATGTTTATATGCAGGAAAGTACCAAATTATTTCAAAACAAAAGAAAAATAAGAAATCCAAGCCTTGCCTGAATTAAGATTTAAAGATAACATTATTAAAAATAATGAATATGAGCAAGGTTCCCCTGAAAAAGAATCCAATAAAAGCATCTTGGTCCTCACTGATTTAAAGCAATTTGTGTTAGATACTTTTGACTCTGTGCAGGACCCAATAGAGAAAGAAACTATCTTCAAAAAGGTTTTGTCAAGGGTAAAGAACAACAAAGATAGGATGGCCGATGAGATCCAGAAAAAGAAGTTTTGTTTTGCAGAAGAAGACTTAAAAAAGAAAAGTAAGCAACTAGACCTTGAGGATCTATCAAAAGAATATAATGCTATTAAAGAAGAGTTAAGAGATCTCAAAAGAAAGGTACAAATCCTTGAAAATTATGATAATAAGAATAATATTAAAAGCCAGGAAGAAGAACTAGGTGGTTCTATAGAAAGATATTTTAAGCAAAATTGGTACGCTGAGATTCTATACAAATTTCATGTTGGATTCAACTTTAAATACAAAACTTTGATAGATTCAGGTGCAGATGTGAACTGCATCAGAGAAGGAATTGTTCCATTAAGATACTTTGAAAAATCATCTCATAAAGTCCATGCTGCCAATGGCAATCTTCTCCAAGTAAGCCATAAAATCCCTGAAGTTCATGTTTGCATTTTTAGAGTATGCCTAAAAACATCATTTTTGCTAGTCAAAAACCTCAATCAAGAAGTAATCCATCACAAGGAACAATTCATTAATGAGGTTGCCATCGAGATTAAGAGGGTAAGAATAGGTAAAACCCTTGAAGATCCAAATTTCAAAATTAAAATAAGAGCCTTAGAAGAAAAATTTATCAAAGAAATATGTTCGGATCTTCCCTCTGCCTTTTGGCACAGGAAGAAGCATGTTGTAACTCTTCCATATATATCCAACTTTAGTGAAGATAAGATCCCCACTAAAGCAAGACCTATCCAGATGAATAGCAGACTTTTAGAGATTTGCAAAGCTGAAATTAATGAACTTTTGAAAAAGGGTCTAATAAGAAAAAGCTCCTCACCCTGGAGTTGTGCAGCCTTCTATGTAGAGAATGCTGCTGAAAAAGAAAGAGGTGTTCCCAGATTAGTGATCAACTATAAACCTCTTAACAAAGTATTTGTGACACCCCAATTTTAAGAACAAAATTGGAGCACAATATATGTATGCCAGGATCAATTTTCATACATATATCCACATCATAGTAAATATCAAAACAATGCTTTATTAATAATAACGAACTTTATTACAAAAATGACCCTCGGGTCCAAAAGAAAAGTACAGACTCTCAGTCTAACTCTAAAATAAACTCTGGTGTCGATGCGGACGATCTGGACTCCACTCCACAGGAAGGTCGACCGGGGGTAGCGCCATCCTAGTACAGGTCGTCAGGGTCGTAGCCTCCGTCTTCTGGATACTCCTGCTCCTCGTACGTGTAGTCTCCAGCGTCTGGGTGGGGTAGCAGGGGGGACAAAGAGGAAGGGTGAGTACATCGAAATGTACTCCGCAAGTGTAGGAAATATATGCTTATGAGGCTTATAACAAAGGTAGGCTAACTTTGTTCGACTCAAGCGCCTAAAGCGACACACCCTATTAATCCTATTAATCCTATGCACCTATTTACTAGGTTATAGCCACAGATACTGTAGAGAAGTAACAACACTCGGAGTCGCACCGAGCAAGCCACACTCGGAGTCACACCGAGCAACCAACACCTGAAGTCCATCAGGCAACCGCACCTGAAGACCATCAGATGACCCGAACCCAAAACCAACCAGTAACCAACTAATCTCGAAGAAGTCCAAGCCCGCTCGTGACCGTGAGCACGGCTGATATATCAGTTTTACACTCTGCAGAGGTTGCACATCGTTACCCATGAGTCGTGCAGTTCCCGTCACGCTAAACACTGCCGAGGTGCATAGCGGGTTGCACTGCAAGGCCTTTACAAAGCCCCCTCCAAGTCCGTTCCACACGTACCTCTAAGGTTTCACCCCGTACCAAGGTCTACGACCCCCAGGGCCCCCTCGTGAGCCACTAAAACAAACCTCGTGTGGACCCTCAACTTAAAGGTTGCTAATTAATTAGCCAGGTCCAGCCCATCCAGATCTCATGGTTGCGCTGTTTTGCCGGGTTACTTGTCCAAGAACCGGGTCCTAGGGATCCAGGCAGGATAAATCTAGCACTCGCCCAGAACCAAAAACCAAAAGCAGCTGCCGAGTCCCACGGCACAAAAACCACCACACGGTCCATCCTGCCGGATTTACCTAATAACCATGTTACTACAAAATTACCATGTCCACATTCGTTTCATAGTTCATTAATCAAGATTATAAACATTTTAACTCCCATCCCAACCATGACTGCAGGGCTAAGCAAGACACCTACCCGAACATCCCAAACAGGCGACAAGGATAATATGTACAAATTCTAGTAAACCATAACATGAGATTCAAATTAATGACAAGCATGCATCTACAAGATCTAACTACTCTAGTACCAAAAGTAAAATTAAGTAGGTGCAAGATGTTCAAGGACACTTGCCTTCGGACTGGGTCGAATCAACTGGGTCGCAAGGATGGTCTGGAGCGTCCTCGTACTCCGCACTCTCTGGCCCAAGCAACATACATGGCACAATACATAGAAATAAATAACAGTACAACAAACAGTATGAAAACAGTAAACTAATAGATCTACTGCGTAGAGAACGAAATTATGAAACTAACGCAAGTTGAACGGGTCGAAACGGAGTTAAAATGAGCAAGTTATGAGCATTTGAATCTGAGTGGCAAAACTGTAAATAAACTGAACTCATTTTCGTAATTTAAATAAATCAGATCTGAAATTAAAATGCATCAGGACCGGGCCTCATTTAGCGAAAAGTACAGGGGTTAGGGCGAAAGATTTCCATGACTCAGTGAACAGGGACGACGGAGCGCGGGTTGATTCTGAGAAATGACGGGGGTGTTTCTGCAAAAACGCGCCGACGCGGCTGCAGCTGGCGTGTTGGTGACGTCGGCGCCGCGTGGCGCTCTGCGGTTGGTGCGGTGCATCGCGGTGGCGGTGGACCGGCTGACGTGGCGGAATGGACTGGGTCCACGGGACTTGCGGACGCGGTCCATACCCCTTCGGGCTTTTGATCTAATCCTAGCCATCGGGGTTAGATCGGACGGTGGGGAGGGGATCGGGTTGGCCACCGGCTTCGCAAGAGTGGCGGCGCATCGACCGTGCGCGGCGGCGCCATTTTTCCCGCGGCTGCGAGCTCGCCGGCGCGCGCGGGGTGACTTACCGACTACCATTAGACCACTGGAGGGTGCGGGGATGGAGCAGGGGACATGGTGGGCTCACCGAGGGGGTTTGCGCGGTTGGAGGAGGCCCGGTTGCGTGAGTTCGACGACGAGGACGCCCACTGCGGTTCCGAGCTCCGGCGTGGTCCGCTGACGGCGCTCCCGGGTGCCGAATCCACAGGTGATGATCCCCCTGGACGCGGTGTAGCCTCGCGAAGTCGAGGGAGGGCAGAGGGAGAGTGGTGGCGGCACTGCGGGCGGGACCTCGAGCTTCTGCCGAGCTCGGCAAGAGCTCGCTAATGGTGGCGGCGGCGGCAGTGAAAGAGGAGAAGGAGAGAGCGGGGCACGGCTTGGGGATCTTGTAGACAGAGGGGGGGAAAGGTGTGGCGGCGCGCTAGGAGTAGCTGAGCGAGGCCGGAGGGTTCGGAGGGGTTGTTGGATCGGTGATGGTCGATGCCATCTGAGCGGACGGGAGGCGCGCGCGGGAGGGAGGGGATGACGACCTGACTGGCGGGTCCCGCCTGTCAGCGACGGAGAGAGGAGGGAGGGCGCGCGGCGCGGCTGGCCTGGGCCGGTCGGGGTGAGGGCGCTGGCGGGCCGCTGCGGGAGTGAGCAGGTCGGGCGTGTGCGGGCCGGCGCGGAGAGGAAAAAAAAAAGGGAAAAGGGAAGCAGGCCGAGAGGGGTGGCTGGGCCGATGGGAGGCGCGGGCCGGAGCGATGAGGAGCCCAGTGCGAGGAGTGGGCTGGAAATGAGAGGAGGGAAGTGAGGTCCCTGCCATTCCTTTTCTTTTTCTTTTTTTTCAAATCTTATAAAACCATTTGAAATCCAATTTCAAATCAGTTTGAAACCAAATGACTTTTGCAAACTTTCGAAATATTTTCCCTAGGTTTTTCAATTAAAACTTTGATTTTGATTTTGTGAAATTTTCATAAATCTTTTATTTTTTTTCGAAATAGAATAAATCCGATTCGCCCTATACGGGTTTAATAAATTTATTTCCCACTCAATAAAAATATGCAATGGCATGAATGCAACAGAAAAATGATAAATAAATTTTATTTTCCTCCTCTAATAAACTAGCCAACCTATTTAATTTCTAATTCCTTTTATTAAATTGGGGAAAAATTAAATCAGGGTGTTACAGTATTGCAATGGATAAGATATCCAATTTCTTATAAACATGACTTGATCCGAAGAATTCAAGGATCCCAGGTATATTCTAAATTCGATATGAAATCAGGATTTTGGCAAATTCAAATAAAAGAAGAAGATAGGTACAAAACTGCTTTTACCACCCCATTTGGTCACTATGAATGGAATGTTATGCCTTTTGGTTCGAAAAATGCTCCATCAGAATTTCAAAAAATTATGAATGAGATTTTCTTACCGTATACCTCTTTCATTATAGTTTATATAGATGATGTTTTAATTTTCTCACAAAATATTGATCAACATTGGAAGCATTTAAACATATTCCACAAAATAATTATCCAAAATGGCCTTGTGGTTTCTGCACGAAAAATGAAGCCTTTTCAAACTAACATACAGTTTTTGGGTTATAAAATACAATATGATCAAGTTTTGCCTGTTACTAGAGTAATAGATTTTGCTGACAAGTTCCCTGATGAAATCAAAGAAAAGAAACAATTGCAAAGATTTTTGGGATGTTTGAATTATGTTTCAGATTTTAATGAGGCGTTGGCAAAAGATAGAAAGATCTTAACCGAAAGGTTAAAGAAAAATCCTCCTGCCTGGACCCTAAAACATACTCAGGCAGTGAGATAGATCAAGAGCAAGGTCAAAAGGTTGCCCTGCTTATACATATTAGATCATGATGCATTCAAAATTATTGTAACACCCCTGGTGTTACTAATGTAATTAACGTGACATGTCATCATCTTAAGCATTAATCATTTTTGTGATGCATTTGGATTGCTTAATTGCTATGCTTTAGTCCCTTTTCAAAAACCCTAAAAGCCCAATTCTCTCTATAAGGGCAAAATGGTAATTTCACCTCTGTGCCTAGTTCTATGTAATTCTTGTTCAAATTTAGTGCCCTGATGTTTGTTGCTTTGATCAAAGTTCTAAGATCAGATTTGATTTGATTTTTCCCTTTTGCAAAACCCTGATTTCCAAACCCTGGATTTTTATCCCTCTTTTTGTAATTCAAAATTATTCAGAATTTGAGGTTGGTCCAAAAAGCAAAGTTGTAGATCTGGCCAAGAGAAACAACTTTGGTATTTACAGATTTTCAAAGTTCTATATAAAATTTGAAGTAATTTCAAAATTCTTTCAAATTCCAGTTTTTGTCCCCTTTTCAGTTTTAAAAATTTATTCCAAAAACTATTGAGTTTCAGAAAAAGTGTATATTAGCAAAGTTGTAGGTTTTGACAAATGGAACAACTTTCATATATAAAGATTTTCAAGTTTCAGTTTGAAATCCAAAGTAATTTTGATTTGAATCAAATTTGAAAAGTGTCCCCTTTTCTGTTTTTGAATGTAGTTCAAAAACTATTTGGAATTTGAAAATGTTGATATTGACAAAGTTGTAGATCTCTTTTTTCTGAGCAACTTTGGTATTTTGAGTTTTTCCTGTGCAGTTCAAATTTTGGGAGAAATTTGCAAATTTCTGAAACTGCTCAAAAGTCAAAACCTACCCTAGTCTACTGTTCTTCTTCCTCGCGTAGGGGGGGGGCCCCGGCCATGGCCAGCCCGCCGGCGACACGCACACCGCACGTCTGGCTGCTCCCCACGCGCCACCAACCTGCCGCCGTTGTCGCCACCATCATTTCGCACCCGCACACGCACCGTTGACCCCGCTCCCGGCCCCTACTGCTCCTGCGCGCCGCTGATCACTCTCGTGCCCTCAGCTCTGCCGCGGAGTGCCCAGTTTGGCCGGCGTAAACGCGCCGCCGCGCTCGGGTCACCGCCGGCGAGCAGAGCGCCGCCGTGTCCTTTTTCCTTTTTTCCTTTTAAAGATATGAATAGTGTTCTGTTTTCTCTTTTTTGTATGATTTTCTGTGTGTATCCAAAAATTCTGAAATTTTTGTGGTAGACTCTTTATGCTCTGGAGTATTTTAGAAAAATATGAAACTTGAGTTTTGTGCAAAAATTTGAAAATGTAAAATTCCCCTTTTAATTGAAAAATGAAGGTTTTGGTATTTTTGGGGAGTGATCTATAACTCCAAAAATCTGGAGATAAATTTTTATGTGCTAGTTATGCCTTTCTGAGTCTCTGGTAAAATTTTGAAGTCTTTTGGAACAAGTTGATTTTTGAGCATTTATTTTAATTAAGGAATAGTGCCTTTTGTTAATTAAATGTTTAGATTTAATTGAGCACCTTAATGACCTCCAAAAATTATGAAATTTGTTTTGCCATCTGTTTATGCCTTAAAGAACTTATGTGATTAATTTGGTAATTTTTGGAGCAACTTCATAAAATGACCTTTTAAATAAATTAAGAAAAATAGAAAAGATGGATTAGGGTTGGTAATGAGTGTTTGATGATGTGATCTTTGGATTTATTGATGTTCATAAGGCCCCTACCCTTTGGTCTATGATGTTTGTGATGATATGTTTGGGTAATACTTAGGATAATTATAATAAGGCCTAACATCAATAATGCTGAAGAAAGAAATGGTTATCTTATGCTCAACCTAGATTTCAATTATGCTTTGTTTAAAAGTAATCTAGAATCAGTGGAATTGTCTTGCACCATAAGTCCATATCATCATCCTCATGAGCATGCATCATTGCATACGTATAGTGACCGAGGAAGAAGGCCCTGAAGTCGAGGTAGCCACCGAAGGATCTGTCCCCGAGGCAACCCCGAGCCCCGTCAACTGCACTGCTGACCCCGAGCCTGTCCTTTTCGCCATCCAAGGCAAGCCCCGGTGCATTTAACCCTACCTTGCTTTTATAAATGTTTTCTTTAAATATTTTGAGTTAAACTATTGCATTAGGTAATAGGAGTTGTGTGATGACCTATTACTTGCATAATCTACCCCCACCAAAAGATACACATACCCTTGTTTCAAAACTATTTGCAAAATGCTTAGCAATGCTATTCAATAGATTTGCAATAAAAATGCCAATTTCAAAAGTGTGATCACTTTAAGAATGTTTATGGGAATTTGGCTTTACTCCCGTCTACTGGCTAGTTACCTGATCCGTACCTAGTCAATAGCGTGGAGAGGTTGTCCGAGCGTACGGTGCCGTCATGTTGTAGTCCGGGACTCAACAGTTGACACCGACCGGGACAGGGTTGAAAAACTGACAGGACTATTACGCTTGGGTGAGATATAACCAAGGTATAGTTCTGGCTGGAAAATTAGGGACCATCCGTATGGGGGCCTGCTGGTCAAGACTTGTAACTATTCACATACTACGGAAAGCTCTGGCTCCGAGGAATCCTTTATTGGACCGACAACCGCGCACTGGGAGTGGAGAGATGGCGGAAGTAGCATGTACCCACGTGGGTTAAAGTCCCGGATTGGTGTGGTGTACTGTACTTCCGGGTGGCGTAGGACCGGGCCCAATCTTGGAGGAATCGTGGTAGACGAGTTGGCATATGCAAGCTTGGGTGCTACATATGCAGTGTGGATAGGGATCCTCAGCTGAGTATTATTTATCCGGATTAACGTTGCTCCTCGGTTATGGAGACTTGGTCCACTGACTGTCAACGGAGAGTGGTTCTCAACTAGGAATGTTTTGACATGTAAAATGAATCATGAACGATGAAGATTTGAGGAATACCGAATCTTTCAAAAATAAAATAAGGTTTACAAAAATGCTTTTCTGCAAAATACTTGATCTTGCTTAAGCCTTACCTTGACTACCCTAAGCCTTCATTCCTGAGTCTTCTCCCTTTTTTCTTTAGACGGGTAAGTCTTGTTGAGTACCCCGTACTCAGGGTTTGTTACCCATGTTGCAGGTATGCCTGAGACCCCGATGTGTCTCGCACCCTGTTGCGTGACCTTCGTCCAGGAGGAGGCCGATGAGGCCGATGAGTAAATGTGCACCCTCGGGCTGGGTGTTACATGTATCTTTATGTTATTGCTTCCGCTACGTTGTCTACTTTGAATTTCCCGAACATTGGTTTGTAATAATCGTACTCCTTACCTCATTTGAAACCTCGGTTTGTAAAACTAATGTTATTTAAGTCTTCCGCTCTTTATTCCGATGTTATTTAAAAAAAAGTATGAAATGCTGTAACCGAATTGTGAGATGATCCTGCGGACATTGGGCACTGATGTAGCCCGGTGGCGAACAGGTCTTAATCACATGGAACATGGGTTCGGCTGTCAGAAGTTGACAGGGACACGTGGGCCATGGGATTAGGGTCGTTCCGTCACAGATTGGTATCGGAGCATCTCACTTTAACGTTGCAGTGTTTCTTTTGCGAAAACTTCAAAAGTTCTTTTTAGTCCAAACAAACTAAACTTGACTATTTTGAGTCCAAATTGCTTCTCTCATCTTGTCCCTCTTATGGCAACACTAGCTAGTGGAACAACATGTTTTAAGCCCTATATATATGTTAAGTATTGCATTGCTTTGTTCCGTAGGAACGATTCATGCATCATGTCATAATCACTTAAGTTAACTTCCTCTCTAAGTTCGTTGGGGTAGTATGCCTTTACCTGTTCTTGCTAGCCTTTCTCATCCATCTTCTCTTATCCAGACATGGCCATTATCAAGCGGACTGCTCGCAAGTCGACTGGACCGCATGGCGTGCCACGTCACCAGCTGGCGCCACGCACCGGAGAAGAGACTGGAGAATCCTCCAATGGTCGTCGTTTTCCCCGTCGTACCCGCAAACAGCTGAAGGAGGAAATCAAGAATCTGAAGGCTGAGATGGAGAACATGGAGCATGACCTCTATCTTTCCCGCCTGGAGTTTTATGAGGCACGAGCTTCCCTGGAGCAGGCCAATCGGAACACGGTTCGCGCTATCGAGCAGCGCAATGATGCTTGGACCCGCGAAGATGTCACCAGAGCCCAGCTCCATGGACTGCAGTAGTACACCGCCCAGATCGAGCAGTTCAATGATATGCTTCATGAGGAAGTACACCAGCTGCACAACCAGCTCCACCCCGTGATTCCACCAGTTGCTGAGGACCCCGAAGACGGAGTCGTGGAGGAACCTGAAGTGGAACACGAGCCCGATCAGAATGAGGAAGTGGAACCTGCTGAAGATGTCCACGTTGAAGATGAAGATGAGGAGGAAGAGCCTGAGCTTATCATCGAGGATGATGATGATGACGAAGAGTTGATCTTCATCGATGACGACTAGACTCCTTGTGTCTGTACCATCTGCTTACCTAAAACCTTAGACTAGGTTTGGGGGCGTTAGTCTGTCTGTTGCCAAGTCTGGCATGTATCTTTCTTTTCGTACCTTTTCCCCTTCTCAGTCTGTTGTCATCTTTATCAAGCCAGCTATCTTTGTATCAGTGAAGTTATCAATCAAGTCGTTTCAGAACCTTTGTCCTTTTATGCTGAGTTCCGAGTTGATTATACAGATGCCTGTGAACACCCGTACCGGAGCTGGAGGTGCTGGAGGTGACCGTCTCCCAAACCCTCCACCTGTACCAACTACCCTAGCAGATGCCATTGC
Source organism: Coix lacryma-jobi var. lacryma-jobi (assembly GCA_009763385.1). NCBI lineage: Eukaryota > Viridiplantae > Streptophyta > Magnoliopsida > Poales > Poaceae > Coix > Coix lacryma-jobi. The sequence continues at coordinate 332,788 of VDCT01001214.1, forward strand.
AGCCCTGGCCGCCGTTGCCAATCTGATGGCTCAGAATCAAGGACAGCAGAATGTTGGTCACCGTGGTCGTCACAACCAAGAGACCACCTAAGTGGATTTCACTGAAACCCGTCCACCGGTTTTCACCAGAGCCGATGAACCCCTCGAAGCTGACGATTGGCTCCGCACCATGGAGCAGAAGTTTGGTCTCATCCGATGCACTGAAATCCAGAAGCCCCGGTTTGCTTCGCAACAGCTCCGTGGCCCAGCAAGTGCTTGGTATGCCAACCTCTTGGCTGCCCAGCCTGAAGGTCATGAGTTGACCTGGGAAGAGTTCCGCACCGCTTTCCGTGCACACCACATCCCATCAGGTCTGATGAAGATGAAGCTTGATCAATTCCTAGCCCTGCAGCAGAAGGACTCCACAGTGATGCAGTATGTGGGTCAATTCAACCATCTGAGTCAGTATGCAGCGGAATATGTCAACACGGATGAGAAGAAGAGAGACTGTTTCCTTAGGGGATTGCACCCTAAGATCCGCAGAAGCATGTCCAACAACCTGACCGGTTCTTATCATGAGGCTGTTGACCGGGCAGTTGCTTTTGAAGAGAGTAACCGTCAGTACCAAGAGGAGAAGAAGAAGAAGAAAGCAGGATCTAGCAGCCACTCTGGCAATCACAAGCGCCAGAGGGTCATATATCATCCTAGTCACCACCACAACCGTCCACCTTACCCTCACCAGCAAGTGGTTGTCCGTACCGCGGCTACCACCCACAACGCCAACCAACAAAGTGCCACTCAGCCGAACGCCCCAGGTGTTCGTATCACCACCCCACAAACCGCCTATAATCATCCCTGCTTCAACTGTGGTCAACTTGGCCACTGGTCTCGTGAGTGCCCAAAGCCCAAGAAGCCTGCTCAGAACTTTCAGAAGGGTCCCGGAGGACCACAGCAGCAGCAACACCGTGCTCCACAGCAGCAAGTACAGAAGGGCAAGTTCGTCAAGAAGCACGGGCAAGTCTACTACACCACTGTCAGCGATATTCCAGAAGGGGAGCCCGTCATGATCGGTAGGTTTCCCGTTGCCAATCATCCTGCAGTTGTGTTGTTTGATTCTGGTGCATCGCATTCTTTCATCAGTCGTACCTTCGTCTCTAAGCATGACATATCAATTGGGGAGTTGAAAGAAAGTTTTTGCATTTTATCGCCTGGAGGGCGTATAATCACCAAAGAGGTGGTTCGCAGTATACCAGTGATGTTGGGAAATCATGCGTTCCCTACCACCATGATAGTGTTGAAAGATCAGGTGATAGATGTCATCCTAGGCATGAATTGGATGTGTCAGTATAAAGCCATGATCGACATCTTGAATAGAGTTGTGAGAGTGGATATTCCTAACAGTACCGCCAAACTCCTTCTCCAACTTCCTATGCCTCAAAAACCAGCAACCACCCAGTTGAATACCGCCTGTGTTCCGGAAGTCATGGATATTCCCGTGGTCTGTGAGTTCCCTGATGTCTTCCCAGAAGATCTACCTGGTCTGCCTCCCGACCGTGATGTTGAGTTTGCCATAGAGCTAAAGCCCGGGACTGCTCCTATATCCCGTAGAGCTTATCGAATGCCTCCCAGAGAGTTGGCAGAGCTGAAGATCCAATTGCAAGAGCTATTGGATAAGGGTCTCATTCGCCCAAGTTCATCTCCTTGGGGCTGTCCTGCTATCTTTGTGAAGAAGAAGGACAAAAGCCTTCGTCTGTGCGTTGACTATCGCCCGCTCAACGAGGTCACCATCAAAAATAAATATCCCTTGCCTCGCATTGACCTTCTTTTTGACCAGTTATCTGGAGCCAGAGTGTTCTCCAAAATTGATCTCGGATCTGGCTATCACCAAATAAAAATCCGTCCAGAAGACATTCCTAAAACAGCTTTCACCACCAGATACGGTCTATATGAGTACTTGGTCATGTCTTTTGGTTTGACCAATGCACCCGCTCATTTCATGTACCTCATGAACTCTGTGTTCATGCCAGAGCTTGATAAATTCGTGGTCGTGTTCATTGACGACATCCTTGTCTACTCAAAAACCCCTGAAGATCACGCCGAGCATCTTCGTATCGTTCTATCCCGTCTCAGAGACCATCAGCTCTATGCTAAGTTCAGTAAATGTGAGTTCTGGTTAGATCAGATACAGTTTCTTGGTCATGTCCTATCCGCTGAAGGTGTGTCAGTCGACCCCGGAAAAGTGTCAGATATCCTGGATTGGAAGCCACCTACCTCTGTTCACAAGGTCCGCAGTTTTATGGGAATGGCTGGATACTATCGTCGTTTCATCCCAGATTTCTCCAGAATCGCCAAGCCTATCACCGAGTTGCTGAAGAATTCTGTGAAGTTCTTTTGGTCACCAGCTTGTGAACAAGCTTTTCAGACTTTGAAGAAGTTGTTAACCACGTCACCAGTGCTAGCTCAGCCGAACGTCGAGAAGCCCTTTGATGTCTACTGTGATGCATCTGGTACTGGTTTGGGCTGTGTTTTGATGCAAGAAGGTCGAGTGATCGCATATGCCTCCCGACAGCTTAAGCGACATGAGGAAAATTATCCAACTCATGATCTTGAGTTAGCAGCAGTGGTTCATGCCTTGAAGATATGGCGTCATTATCTGTTGGGCAGTACCTGCAATGTGTACACAGATCACAAGAGCCTGAAGTATATCTTCACCCAAGAAGAGCTGAACATGAGGCAGCGAAGATGGCTTGAGTTAATCAAGGACTATGATATCGAAGTGCATTACCATCCGGGTAAGGCGAATGTGGTCGCCGATGCACTCAGTCGCAAGTCATACTGTAACTGCCTGGTTATGAAATCCTATGAATCTTCCCTATGCTATGAACTAGAGAAGCTGGGTATTGAAATGGTTCCACAAGGAAGTCTAGGCAATGTCAGAGTAGAAACCTCTATCAGAGAACAAATCATAGCTGCACAGAAAGATAACCCCGGAATCAAGCACATCAGCGAAAAGGTTCGAGCTGGAAAAGCCGACTGTTTCAGGATTGATGATGAAGGAGTGGTATGGTTCAAGAACCGTCTGGTAGTTCCCAAGGTACCTGAGCTGAGACAGATAATCCTTGATGAAGCACACTCAACCAGATTTGCCATCCATCCTGGCAGCAACAAGATGTACCAAGACTTGAAGCAAAAATTCTGGTGGACAAAGATGAAGATCGAAATCGCTCGACATGTCGCTCGTTGCGATACATGTCAGAAAGTCAAGGCTGTGCATATGAAGCCCGGAGGAGAGCTGCAACCTTTGTCAGTACCTGGTTGGAAATGGGAGGATGTCAGCATGGATTTTATCAATGGATTACCCAAGACTCAAAAGGGATTCGATTCCATTTGGGTGATAGTGGACCGTCTCACGAAGCAAGCTCACTTCCTACCAGTCAAAACAAGTTACACCGCCCCAACTTATGCCACCTTGTACAAGAACAACATAGTGAAGCTCCATGGCATACCCAAGACCATCATCTCAGATCGTGGTACTCAGTTTGTCGCTAAGTTCTGGAAAGCGTTCCATGCCTCACTTGGAACCAAGCTATTGTATAGCACGGCTTATCATCCGCAGACTGATGGACAGACTGAGAGAGTCAACCAAGTGTTAGAAGATATGTTAAGAGCCTGTGTGCTTACCTTCGCAGATACTTGGGATCAGTGTTTGCCCTTGGCAGAATTCTCTTATAATAACAGTTATCAAGAGAGCATCAAAATGGCACCCTTTGAAGCACTGTACGGTCGTCGTTGTCGTACACCTCTCAGTTGGTCTGAACCCGGAGAAAGGGAATTCTTTGGAGTTGATCTAGTAAAAGATATGGAAAAGAAAGTCAAGCAAATACAAGAGAACATGAAGATTGCACAGTCTCGACAGAAAAGCTATGCTGACAAGAGACGTCGACCTCTGCAGTTCGAGATCGGAGATTATGTGTACCTGAAGGTCTCACCCACTAAAGGAGTCACTCGTTTTGGAGTCAAAGGAAAGTTAGCACCCCGCTACATTGGTCCCTTTGAGATTCTGGATCGTTGTGGCAAGGTAGCTTACAAACTGAGTTTGCCCGATCATCTTTCAGCAGTTCATAATGTGTTTCATGTCTCCCAACTCAAGAAGTGTCTCCGAGTACCTGAACATATGGTTGAGGTTGAAGGCGTTGAGCTAGAACCAGATCTGTCATACTCGGAATATCCTGTCCGTGTGTTGGATCACAAGGATCGTGTTACCCGAAGAACCACCACAAGATGGTATAAGATCCAGTGGAACCAGCACTCTGAAGAAGAAGCCACTTGGGAATCTGAAGATTTCTTGGCAAAGAACTATCCGGACTTTCTCGAATCTCTATAGGTGTGAGTTTCCTCTTTTGTTCTTTAAACGACGCGGAATCTCGGGGCGAGATTTCTCTTAGGAGGGAGGGTTGTAACACCCCTGGTGTTACTAATGTAATTAACGTGACATGTCATCATCTTAAGCATTAATCATTTTTGTGATGCATTTGGATTGCTTAATTGCTATGCTTTAGTCCCTTTTCAAAAACCCTAAAAGCCCAATTCTCTCTATAAGGGCAAAATGGTAATTTCACCTCTGTGCCTAGTTCTATGTAATTCTTGTTCAAATTTAGTGCCCTGATGTTTGTTGCTTTGATCAAAGTTCTAAGATCAGATTTGATTTGATTTTTCCCTTTTGCAAAACCCTGATTTCCAAACCCTGGATTTTTATCCCTCTTTTTGTAATTCAAAATTATTCAGAATTTGAGGTTGGTCCAAAAAGCAAAGTTGTAGATCTGGCCAAGAGAAACAACTTTGGTATTTACAGATTTTCAAAGTTCTATATAAAATTTGAAGTAATTTCAAAATTCTTTCAAATTTCAGTTTTTGTCCCCTTTTCAGTTTTAAAAATTTATTCCAAAAACTATTGAGTTTCAGAAAAAGTGTATATTAGCAAAGTTGTAGGTTTTGACAAATGGAACAACTTTCATATATAAAGATTTTCAAGTTTCAGTTTGAAATCCAAAGTAATTTTGATTTGAATCAAATTTGAAAAGTGTCCCCTTTTCTGTTTTTGAATGTAGTTCAAAAACTATTTGGAATTTGAAAATGTTGATATTGACAAAGTTGTAGATCTCTTTTTTCTGAGCAACTTTGGTATTTTGAGTTTTTCCTGTGCAGTTCAAATTTTGGGAGAAATTTGCAAATTTCTGAAACTGCTCAAAAGTCAAAACCTACCCTAGTCTACTGTTCTTCTTCCTCGCGTAGGGGGGGGGGGCCCGGCCATGGCCAGCCCGCCGGCGACACGCACACCGCACGTCTGGCTGCTCCCCACGCGCCACCAACCTGCCGCCGTTGTCGCCACCATCATTTCGCACCCGCACACGCACCGTTGACCCCGCTCCCGGCCCCTACTGCTCCTGCGCGCCGCCGCCGCGTGGCCATTGCCGGCCAAGCTTGCGCACCGGTCCCGGCTGCACGCCAGCCCCTCCGCCTTAGCGCAATCGAGTGCGCACGCTCCCGCCGATCTTATCCGCGCCTCGCCGTGCTCTCTACCGGCCTCAGGCCGCGCCTATAAAAGCCCCGCCGGAGCCGAGCTCCCTCACTCACCTCCGCCGCCGTCGCCAGCTCACACCAACGCCTCCCGAGCCCAACCACCTAGCTCTGAAGCTCCGCCTTGATCTGGTGAAGCTTCCCCACCCTCCAATTTCACCTCTACCGTCCCCGTTTGCCCGACGTAGCTCGTCGTTGCCGCCTCCGGCAGAAACCCGGCGAGCTCGGGTCCGTGGAATTCGCCGTCTCCGGCCTTGATCATCTCCCTCCGACCCTCGCATTCGCTTCCCTGTCTCCGTGCGACTCTAACCTGGCCTTTGCGGCTCTGTTTGATGCCCAGGGTCGCCACTGCGCCGATCGCCGCCGCTCGCCGTCCGCCGGTCATCGCCATTCGTCCACCTCCGTTCATCCCCTCACCTCGCCGAGTTCCTTGATCGACGCGGGTGAGCCCGCTGATCACTCTCGTGCCCTCAGCTCTGCCGCGGAGTGCCCAGTTTGGCCGGCGTAAACGCGCCGCCGCGCTCGGGTCACCGCCGGCGAGCAGAGCGCCGCCGTGTCCTTTTTCCTTTTTTCCTTTTAAAGATATGAATAGTGTTCTGTTTTCTCTTTTTTGTATGATTTTCTGTGTGTATCCAAAAATTCTGAAATTTTTGTGGTAGACTCTTTATGCTCTGGAGTATTTTAGAAAAATATGAAACTTGAGTTTTGTGCAAAAATTTGAAAATGTAAAATTCCCCTTTTAATTGAAAAATGAAGGTTTTGGTATTTTTGGGGAGTGATCTATAACTCCAAAAATCTGGAGATAAATTTTTATGTGCTAGTTATGCCTTTCTGAGTCTCTGGTAAAATTTTGAAGTCTTTTGGAACAAGTTGATTTTTGAGCATTTATTTTAATTAAGGAATAGTGCCTTTTGTTAATTAAATGTTTAGATTTAATTGAGCACCTTAATGACCTCCAAAAATTATGAAATTTGTTTTGCCATCTGTTTATGCCTTAAAGAACTTATGTGATTAATTTGGTAATTTTTGGAGCAACTTCATAAAATGACCTTTTAAATAAATTAAGAAAAATAGAAAAGATGGATTAGGGTTGGTAATGAGTGTTTGATGATGTGATCTTTGGATTTATTGATGTTCATAAGGCCCCTACCCTTTGGTCTATGATGTTTGTGATGATATGTTTGGGTAATACTTAGGATAATTATAATAAGGCCTAACATCAATAATGCTGAAGAAAGAAATGGTTATCTTATGCTCAACCTAGATTTCAATTATGCTTTGTTTAAAAGTAATCTAGAATCAGTGGAATTGTCTTGCACCATAAGTCCATATCATCATCCTCATGAGCATGCATCATTGCATACGTATAGTGACCGAGGAAGAAGGCCCTGAAGTCGAGGTAGCCACCGAAGGATCTGTCCCCGAGGCAACCCCGAGCCCCGTCAACTGCACTGCTGACCCCGAGCCTGTCCTTTTCGCCATCCAAGGCAAGCCCCGGTGCATTTAACCCTACCTTGCTTTTATAAATGTTTTCTTTAAATATTTTGAGTTAAACTATTGCATTAGGTAATAGGAGTTGTGTGATGACCTATTACTTGCATAATCTACCCCCACCAAAAGATACACATACCCTTGTTTCAAAACTATTTGCAAAATGCTTAGCAATGCTATTCAATAGATTTGCAATAAAAATGCCAATTTCAAAAGTGTGATCACTTTAAGAATGTTTATGGGAATTTGGCTTTACTCCCGTCTACTGGCTAGTTACCTGATCCGTACCTAGTCAATAGCGTGGAGAGGTTGTCCGAGCGTACGGTGCCGTCATGTTGTAGTCCGGGACTCAACAGTTGACACCGACCGGGACAGGGTTGAAAAACTGACAGGACTATTACGCTTGGGTGAGATATAACCAAGGTATAGTTCTGGCTGGAAAATTAGGGACCATCCGTATGGGGGCCTGCTGGTCAAGACTTGTAACTATTCACATACTACGGAAAGCTCTGGCTCCGAGGAATCCTTTATTGGACCGACAACCGCGCACTGGGAGTGGAGAGATGGCGGAAGTAGCATGTACCCACGTGGGTTAAAGTCCCGGATTGGTGTGGTGTACTGTACTTCCGGGTGGCGTAGGACCGGGCCCAATCTTGGAGGAATCGTGGTAGACGAGTTGGCATATGCAAGCTTGGGTGCTACATATGCAGTGTGGATAGGGATCCTCAGCTGAGTATTATTTATCCGGATTAACGTTGCTCCTCGGTTATGGAGACTTGGTCCACTGACTGTCAACGGAGAGTGGTTCTCAACTAGGAATGTTTTGACATGTAAAATGAATCATGAACGATGAAGATTTGAGGAATACCGAATCTTTCAAAAATAAAATAAGGTTTACAAAAATGCTTTTCTGCAAAATACTTGATCTTGCTTAAGCCTTACCTTGACTACCCTAAGCCTTCATTCCTGAGTCTTCTCCCTTTTTTCTTTAGACGGGTAAGTCTTGTTGAGTACCCCGTACTCAGGGTTTGTTACCCATGTTGCAGGTATGCCTGAGACCCCGATGTGTCTCGCACCCTGTTGCGTGACCTTCGTCCAGGAGGAGGCCGATGAGGCCGATGAGTAAATGTGCACCCTCGGGCTGGGTGTTACATGTATCTTTATGTTATTGCTTCCGCTACGTTGTCTACTTTGAATTTCCCGAACATTGGTTTGTAATAATCGTACTCCTTACCTCATTTGAAACCTCGGTTTGTAAAACTAATGTTATTTAAGTCTTCCGCTCTTTATTCCGATGTTATTTAAAAAAAAGTATGAAATGTTGTAACCGAATTGTGAGATGATCCTGCGGACATTGGGCACTGATGTAGCCCGGTGGCGAACAGGTCTTAATCACATGGAACATGGGTTCGGCTGTCAGAAGTTGACAGGGACACGTGGGCCATGGGATTAGGGTCGTTCCGTCACAATTATTGAGACAGATGTCTCAGATTATGGTTATGGAGGAATCCTAAAACAAATAAAGGATTCTAAAGAGCAGCTTGTCAGGTTCACTTCGGGAACCTGGAATGATGCTCAGAAAAATTATTCTACCATCAAAAAAGAAATATTGGCAATCGTAAAGATTGTCTCAAAGTTTCAAGGAGAACTCCTCAATCAAAAATTCTTATTGAGGATAGATTGCAAAGCAGCAAAAGATGTTTTCCAAAAAGATGTGGAGAATTTAGTCTCCGAACATTTCAAAAATATGAGCAAAGGGAAAATCCCTTGCATACAAGATAACCTTTCTGTCCAACAGAAATGGTCTTCAAAATTATCCGATGAAGATGGCCATCTTGAAAAGAGGTCCTCAAATTTATCAGATTCTCTCCCTATGGAGGAAGAAAGATTCCCAAAATTATATGATCAAAATGATCCTGGATCAAAATTATTGGATCACAAAAAATGTGACTTTGGGGAAAGATCTTCAAATATATTTTAACCCCAAGAAAAAGATACTTTCCTTCAAAAGGAAAGACAAAAGAATAAGATGGCTCATGATGCAGCCATATACTCCAAAGATGTATCCACCCAGACCGAGCCAGTCCTTGATACCCAAGGATGCCATCAAAATTATACTACCCCAGACATCTTTGATAAAACCAACCTTGCCTTACTCAAAAGACACACGCCAGAATCATCAACTATCAACACTCCTTATGAGCTACTCATTCCAAGGCTAAGCTTCAAAACTGAGCAAACCCTTTCAATCCTTACCCAAGATATTATTGATATGATTTGGGAGAAATATCACCAAAGACAGATGAATGTTTTCCTTGGCCTCCAAGATTATTTCCTGGATCTATATACTGGGAAAAACCAACACCAAGGGATATCTATCAATATTCATATATTCCCATTTTTCCACCTTGATGATAAATTAATCATCCAGCCGCAACACAAATATATCATCCTTAGAGCCGATATAAATCTAAAATATTTTAGAAGCCTACAAACATATTCTGCAGAAGATATTTCTCTGCAAACCATCCTAGATCATGGGTTGGTCCATGCCATTTATGGATCAATGGAAGAAATCCTTCACTCCAATTTGGGATCAGCAATTAAAGAAGCCTGCAAGAAGTTGTATTGTGTTAAGGGAAAATTCAAGATAATGTTCTACTCGTCACCTCCGAGGTTCACACCACCGATAAGGCCTGCAATGCATGATGTATACATCAACGAGGGATGTTACCACTTTCCTAGAAGTGCATACTATAACCTCAGGCAAGACTATAAAGAATTGCTCTCTAGAGATACAAATCATGACAACTGGAGAATTTTCAATGAAGCCAAAGAACTTGAAGAGAATATCAGATTTGTTCCTACATATCATTTGGTTTTTCAGAATAAAATCATGAAGATTTTCCTTCTAGAACTTCAAGGAAGTTTTGGCCCAATCACAAGATGTGTCGGGAGATTGACAAAGCCAGATTATGGTAAAGAAACGGAACTGAGAAAAGAATATCGTGAGTTCATGTCTTGGCAAGAGATGTGGCAGCCTGATGAAATTGACGGTACAGAAGCAGCACCAATGATAGATTATGAAGGAGAAGACTAGATGGATGAGTGATTGGCACTATTGAAGATAAGTGCTTGCTACTATTCAAGATATGAGAATCTATCATAGTCTAAAGGCAAATCAAGAAAGCCTTTTACAAAGTCAAAAGTTCCATCATAATGCTTATGGATAGTCAAAAAGAGACATCATGAAGATTCTTCACTACTTTTGTGAAGTCAAAAGTATAATCATGAAAGATCAAGAGTCAAAAAGATCATCATAAAGATGCAATAATTCTTATGAAAGGTCAAAAGATTCATCATGCCTCCACCAACAACCATACCCTTGCCACCCCTATATAAGGAGAAGAAGAGGCAAGGAGGAGGACACACTCGAGCCACACAACACTGAAGACACACACTCAGAAGCTCGACCACCACAACACTCGAGGCTCATCTAGCTTCGCCATCCACCTAAGTATTGTAGTAGTAAGAGTGTCATGTATCCTAAATAAAAGACTCACATCTGAGTCTATGTGTGAGAGTCAGTAAGAGTCCTATGAGAGTCTTGTAAATAAGTCACTGTATCTGTTCGTGTGCATCAAGAGTCTGGTGTACTACTCAGAAGGATTCACCTTCTGACTATAAGGTACCTAATACTATCCAGGACTATGTTATTTTGATTGTGTTGTGTTCTTAAATAAAAAACCAAAAATATTTATATTACCTATTGTTCTTATTTACTGTTGCATGTGTTATTATCTACTTATATTATGTTTATCTTTTCTGTTTAAAAGTTCTTTACTATTTATCTATTAGTATATATGCATTTATCTGTTCTTCTATTGTTCTGCATTGCATCCTTATTATATGTTTAATCTGTTTGTTATTTATCCTTTCTTCCGCATTGCATCCGATTTACTTTCTTGCATATAAACATAAAAACACCAAATACTCCACCCTGCACTCCACCTCCACAGACATATCCTCCTTATCCTACCTAGACCTGACCACCTGGGTTATCGACCTGGTATCGGAGCCAGGGCCGTCCGAGTTACCCAAGCCATCTTCTCCGAACGGGGGGGGAGAGGGTGTGGTAGTACGCCGGAGTCGCGGAGGTCCCGTAGCGTGTTTGGTACGCCAAAGTCGCGGAGGTCACGTTTCCTCTCTAGAGTGTGGATCGACCCGTTAACAGCTTGGATCGACCCGTTAGCCTTTTAGCCGTGGATAGGCGTTGTGGCGTTGAAAGGTTGGACTGCCAGCTGTGTTGAAACGTTGGACTGCCCACTTGAACAGAGGAAAAAGTTGATCATAATTGTGAGGTTCTACCCTGCCGTTGGACTAGAAACCAAACACCCTATTGGTTGATCGTAATAGTGAGGTTTAGCCTGCCGTTAGACTGGAAACTACCCATCTGAACTCCTTTGTCTTCGTATAAGATGTCTTGGTTAGTAAGGACGCTTAGTGCTTCTGATAGGTCTGTAGCCTCTTGTAGCAGTGATAGGTCGGTTAAGACCATGTCTGTGAAAAATGCATCATCTGTTTGTTTTGAAGATATAGGAAAAAGCATTGCAAATTGGAAAATACCAAAAGTAAATATTAGGGAAATTTATCATGTAGGAACATTCTCCCTTTGGTCTGATTATTTCATTAAAACTATCGAAAAAACGTGTCGTATAAGTTCCATGCACGAAACCTTGCACCTTCTTTCTGAAAGAGAAGTAAATGACATAAGAGCCAAACCCCAATATCATTATCTACATTTTGGTTTGGTCCAAATAGTCATTAGATCCTTAACTAGAAAAGGATTAAACGTATCCGTCTTGGCATGTCTAAGAGACCGTAGAAATAAAAGATTTCAAGACTCCTTGCTTGGGACGGTTGAGGCCAGCCTTAGCAATGGTCCAGTCTTCTTCAATACATTTCCAGATTTCTCAGTATCCCTTTCGGACTCAAATATCAACAAAGTCCTTACTCTAAATCTACAAACATCAGGCTTTGACCTTGAACCAGGGAGCGAGAACATTTCTGTGACCTACAGAATATATTATAAAGCCATGACATCCTTAGCCCCATGTGCAAAACAATATACACTCAAAGGCTTGAGTACCCTCCTGCAAGTCAATCCTAGAAACAACATTATCACTCCAAAAGCATTGAAATGGGATGAAATAAGACTCCCTGAAAAGTGGACTTTGACACAAGCTGTCGAACCACAAACCCTTGAACAATCGGAAGTCCAATATGTCACCGAAACTCCTGATGGGGATGTTGAGGTTACATTCTCTTCAAAAAGAAAAGGCTTTATCCAATCCAGACCCTCTGTTAGCGTTGACAATAGACCTCAGATGAGGCCACAAAATATTGTCTATGCTACATATGAAGATAACTCCTATGAACCTTCAATCTCTGACTTTGATATCAATGTCATCGAGGTTGATGATCCTAAATGCCAAACGGACTGTCTCATAACCATACTCGCAGAAGAAGAATTCCAAATAGATAAAGAGCTTCTTCGAAAAGAAATAGGTCTTCCCAAAAACAAAGCCAAAAAAGAAAGATATTTGAAGAACGTAGATCGTCCTTTCAGGTTAAAAATTAGAGAAGTTTGGCACAAAGAAATGATTGAGCAAAAGAAGAACATATTCTTCTTTGATTGGTATGAAAAAAGTCAGATCAGACACTTTGAAGAATTCTTTAAACCAGATTCTCAACCAAAAGATGAGATTGAACTTGAACCTAATAATGACAAGATAGCCATGATCAAAAGGGTTTCTAAGGATTGGAAGACTACCAGTGGAAAACAGGTAGAATCCATTCACCCGCCTTTTGAACCCATTCAGATAGAAGCAATTAATAAAGGAGAAAGCATTAAGGCTTGTCCACTGAAAAACATATCCAAAGCCACTTATGGTGAGCCTGTAAAAGTGGAACACATAGGTCACCTTGTGGAACAACAGAACTTTTCAAATATATCTCTACATACTCTTGGCCAACAAACGGAACGCATAGAGGCCATTCTCATGGACGGAACAAAGCCCAACAAAAGTGAAGTAAAGGTAAATCTTCCATCCAGCTCTCATTCTGATGTTTCCAATACTCAAATAGTCGTTCCTCCTTTTGTCCCTCAAATGATTTCTTCTAATATAAAACTTGGAAAACCAAAAGCCATGGGATCCTCCATTTCAGAAGAATTAATCAATGAACTATCCAATAAACTAGGAAATTTGAAGGTTAATAAAAATATTAATCAAATTAGTGATGGAGAAAATGAAGATATTATAAACAGAATCAGAACTTTCAAAACAACAACCCAAACAGCTATGACAAGAAACTATTATCCGAGGCCAACCTATGCGGATCTTCAGTTTGAAGAACTGCCTCACATAGCTAACATGACATGCTTTAATGGAAAAGAAATTGTTGAATGGAATCTAGATGGGTTTGTAGAATATCAAATATTTACAATGTGCCATCAAATGATTATGTATGCAAATGCTTGTATAGCAAACGGAAACAAAGAAAAGGATGCAGCCAATATGATTGTCATCGGATTTTCCGGACAATTAAGGGGCTGGTGGGATCACTACCTAAATGAAACTCAAAGAAAATCCATAATCGATGTTGTTAAAATAGATGAAAATGGAAGGCCAATTGTCCTAACAAATGACCAAGGACAGCCTCTAGGCACAGTCTCAGATGCCATCTCAACCTTACTCTACAACATAGTCTATCATTTTGCTGGAAATTATCAAGATATCTATGAAAAGAATAGGGAGCAATTGATTAATCTAAGATGCAAAACCATGTCAGATTTTAGGTGGTACAAAGATTCTTTCTTATCAAAATTATATACCCTTCCAGATCCCAATCAAGATTTTTGGAAAGAAAAATATATATCTGGTTTACCTCCCCTATTTGCTGAAAAGGTTAGAAACTCTTTAAGAAAAGAAGGAGAAGGGAGTATAAACTATCAAAACCTAGATATAGGAAAGATAACTCAAAAGATACAAATGGTAGGTGCTGAACTACGCAATGACTTAAAAATTAAGGAACAACTCAAAAGGCATAGGGCTATTGGGAAGAGGGAATTAGGAGACTTTTGCTACCAGTTTGGTTTCCAAGATCCCTTTGAAACTAAAAGAAAAGGCACACAGAGGAACTATAAAAAGTATCATGAAGATAATAAAAGGGTAAAACACCCCATTAATAGAAGAAGGCATAAAAAGATATATAACAAAGAAAGTATCCCTAAATATTTCAAAAGAGAGCCCAAGCCAAATGACCTAGTTTGTTTCAAGTGTGGCCAAAAGGGTCATAAGGCATCAAATTGTTTTAGATCAAAGGTAAAACAAGAAATTCAAACCCTACTCGAATCTGAATCTGAAAATATAAAAGAAAGGTTGGGTCAAATCTTAAATCATATCCAGAGTGACGTCGACTCTGAAAATGAAGATGACACCGAGGTAAACTGTTGTGAAAATAATGAATGCTCATGTTATGAACAAGGTACCTCTGAAGAAGAATCAGATGAAAATATCTTTGTTCTCACTGATTTAGAACAATTTGTATTAGATACTTTTGACACTGTGCAGGACCCAGAAGAAAAAGAAATTATCCTTGAAAGATTCTTATCTAGGGTAAGAAACAATAAAGACAAGTTGATTAATGATATCCAGAAAAAGAAATTTTGTTCTGCAGATGAAGTTTTCAAAAGAGTTGAAGATTTAAAAAAGAAAAATAAGCAACTAAGCCTTGATGACCTCTCAAAAGAAAATGATCTTGTTAAAGAAGAATTAAATGATCTTAAAAGAAGAGTTCAAATCTTAGAACTTCGTGAAAGGGTTGATTACAAAAACAAAATTGATGAAAAAGAGTCGCAAGATGATGATGATGAAATAATTGGCTCAATAGGAAGGTATTTTAAGCAAAAATGGTACACAGAGATATTATATGAGTTCCACGATGGATTTAGATTCACATACAACACTTTACTAGATTCTGGAGCAGATGTAAACTGCATTCGACAAGATATTGTCTCATTCAGGTATTTTACTAAATCTAACCATAAGATTCATTCTGCTGAAGGTCGCCAATTAAAGGTAAATTACAAAATTTCTGAGATAGATATTTGCATTGAAAATGTTCGTATTAAAACATCTTTCTTGATAGTTGAAAATCTAAAACAAGATGTTATTCTTGGAACACCTTTTCTTTCTTCAATTCGTCCATTCATGGTTACAGAAGAAGGAATCCAATTTCAAATAGATAAGACAAAAGTAAAATTATCATTTTCATCAGAACCAGAGAAAATAAGACTCAATCAAATTAAAGAATTCATTCTTCCCAAAAAATCCATCAATGAGATATCATGCAATACCCCAAATCATACTCCTTCCTATCAAAAGCAATACCAAGAGATGGCTCCTCTTTTGAAGTACGAACATCTTATACAGATGAGTACTTTGAGGTTGCCGACACTTCCAGATGGAGATCGTGATCGCTTCAATCATAATTTCGAGATAAATGACTTGCAGCAAGGGTTGTTAAATCTACTCTGGCAAGCTAAAAGCAAAAGAGATAAAGCTCATGCTTTAAATGGGCTTGCATATTATTTCAAAAATATAAGCAAAGGGAAAATCCTTTGCATACAAGATAACCTTTCTGTCCAACAGAAAAGGTCTTCAAAATTATCCGATAAAGATGACCATATTGAAAAGAGGTCCTCAAATTTACCAGATTCTCTCCCTATGGAGGAAGAGAGATTCCCAAAATTATATGATCAAAATGATCCTGAATCAAAATTATTGGTTCACAAAAAATGTGACTTTGGGGAAAGATCTTCAAATATATTTGAACCCCAAGAAAAAGATACTTTCCTTCAAAAGGAAAGACAAAAGAATAAGATGGCTCATGATGCAGCCATATACTCCAAAGATGTATCCACCCAGACCGAGCCAGTCCTTGATACCCAAGGATGCCATCAAAATTTTACTACCCTAGATACCTTTGATAAAACCAACCTTGCCTTACTCAAAAGACACAAGCCAGAATCATCAACTATCAACACTCCTTATGAGCTACTTATCCCAAGGCTAAGCTTCAAAACTGAGCAAACCCTTTCAATCCTTACCCAAGATATTATTGATATGATTTGGGAGAAATATTACCAAAGGCAGATGAATGTTTTCCTTGGCCTCCAAGATTATTTCCTGGATCTATATACTGGGAAAGACCAACACCAAGGGATATCTGTCAATATTCATATATTCCCATTTTTCCACCTTGATGATAAATTAATCATCCAGCCACGACACAAATATATCATCCTTAGAGCCGATATAAATCTAAAATATTTTAGAAGCCTACAAACATATTCCGCAGAAGATATCTCTCTGCAAACCATCCTAGATCATGGGTTGGTCCATGCCATTTACGGATCAATGGAAGAAATCCTTCACTCTGATTTAGGATCAGCAATTAAAGAAGCCTGCAAGAAGCTACATTGTGTTAAGGGAAAATTCAAGATAATGTTCTACTCGTCACCTCCGAGGTTCACACCACCAATAAGGCCTGCAATGCATGATGTATACATCAACAAGGGATGTTACCACTTTCCTAGAAGTGCATACTATGACCTCAGGCAAGACTATAAAGAATTGCTCTCTAGAGATACAAATCATGACAACTGGAGAATTTTCAATGAAGCCAAAGATCTTGAAGAGAATATCAGATTTGATCCTACATATTATATGGTTTTTCAGAATAAAATTATGAGGATTTTCCTTCCACAACATCAAGGAAATTTTGGCCCAATCACAAGATGTGTCGGGAGATTGACAAAGCCAGATTATGGTAAAGAAACGCAACTGAGAAAAGAATATCGTGAATTCATGTCTTGGCAAGAGATGTGGCAGCCTGATGAAATTGACGGTACAGAAACAGCACCAATGATAGATTATGAAGGAGAAGACTAGATGGATAGATGGATGAGTGATTGACACTATTGAAGATAAGTGCTTGCTACTATTCAAGATAAGAGAATCTATCATAGTCTAAAAGGCACATCATGAAAGCCTTTTACAAAGTCAAAAGTTCCATCATAATGCTTATGGATAGTCAAAAAGAGACATCATGAAGATTCTTCACTACTTTTGTGAAGTCAAAAGTATAATTATGAAGATCAAGAGTCAAAAAGGTCATCATGAAGATGCAATAATTCTTATGAATGGTCAAAAAATTCACCATGCCTCCACCAACAACCATACCCTTGCCACCCCTATATAAGGAGAAGAAGAGGCAAGGAGGAGGACACACTCGAGCTACGCAACACTCGAGCTACGCAACACTCAAGACACACACTCAGAAGCTCGACCACCACAACACTCGAGGCTCATCTAGCTTCGTCATCCACCTAAGTATTGTAGTAGTAAGAGTGTCATGTATCCTAAATAAAAGACTCACATCTGAGTCTATATGTGAGAGTCAGTGAGAGTCCTATGAGAGTCTTGTAAATAAGTCCTTGTATCTGTTCGTGTGTTCGTGTGTATCAAGAGCCTGGTGTACTACTCAGAAGGATTCACCTTCTGACTATAAGGTACCTAATACTATCCAGGACTATGTTATGTTGATTGTGTTGTGCTCTTAAATAAAAAACCAAAAATATTTATATTACCTATTGTTCTTATTTACTATTGTCCTGTACTTATATTATGTTTATCTTTTCTGTTTAAAAGTTCTTTACTATTTATCTATTAGTATATATGCATTTATCTATTCTTCTATTATTCTGCATTGCATCCTTATTATATGTTTGATCTGTTTATTATTTATCCTTTCTTCCGCTTTGCATCCGATTTACTTTCCTGCATATAAACATAAAAAACACCAAAAACTCCGCCCTGCACTCCACCTCCACAGACATATCCTCCTTATCCTACCTAGACCTGACCACCTGGGTTATCGATCTGATATATATTGTGTATATATCAGTTCTCATATGTAGGGGACGACCGGGACGACCAGGGGACTCGTCCAAGGTCGATTAATCGTCCTGGACGGTCCTTAGGCGTCTAGGCTCAACCAGCCGTCTTGAAAACATTGATAACAGCCTTACTGTACTCAGCTCTGATAAAATAGACCTCAAACCAGACGTTGCTGTGTGCTAAAAATCACTGCCTGTCTCACTTTGTGTTGGCACCACATTATTATCGGACAACACCATCACCATTTTGGGCATCACCTGATGTAACATGCCGTAATTCATCAAGCACCTCCAAAAAATCATCTGGTGGGGGGCATGAGAATTCAAGGATCTTTCCTGAATGTGGATGCTTGAATCTGGGGGAGAAAACGATAATCACATTCCAAACTTCGAAAAACACAAGATACATACTGTATAATACCTACCCAAGCAATGCAGCATGAAGACATGGCCTGTCTAGTTTAGATATCAGATTTGAAAGATAGCTATGATATTTCGAAGGAGTCCTTGGTCTCAAAAGCGTTAATGCCATGCTTTTCGTACCTCCGTAAGTTTCATCACCAAGAAGAGGGATCCCTATATACTTTGCATGTGCCCGGATCTGATAATCAATAAGTCCAAGATTAGTACAGAAGAAGTCATATTTAAGAGAGTTTCCCAAGCTTCATAACAGAAATGTGTTGAGATCGAAATTAACTATCACAATGCTTCTTAATGCTACTCTTACATAAACAAGAGATGTATCCAAATAACATATACATTAGTAAATAGCTTAGGATCACAAAAGATTTTTCCTTCTTCTCGAAGAACTTTAGGTGGTGATGGTTCTCTTCTAAAGAAATTAAACTATCATGGGATATGATTACCTGATGAGTGCGTCCTGTCTCTAATCTCCACTCAACTAGTGCGGATCCACCACCAGCAAAGACCTCTCTTACTTTGTACCTGTATGATTTTTTTCAAATAAGTTTCCTAAATAAACCAAATTACATATGAAACCATGAAACTTTTAAATCAGGTTCAAGTTTAGAAAATACTTAGGGGGTGTTTGGTTGTTGAAATGGTAACGGAAATACAAAGGGAATTGGATTGCGGGAGGAGCCGATGCGTCGGTATCTGATAACGCGGAGGATCGAGCTGTATCACTTTTGTACAGTAGGGTATCGCTTAACGTCGGGACTCGATTACATGGTGCCGCAAACAAACAATAAACAATGGAATCGGTTACCGGCAGTAATCAAATACCGTTACATGGATGTGAACCAAACGGTACGTTAGTTTCATGAGTGCCCTTTTACAATCCAGCTTCTTGTAGATGAAATTTTTTGTTACTTTTAGCACGGCCATGACAACCCACCAGTGTAAATATAAAGTTATAAACTCATTTTTCATGACTGGATTAACTAATTGGACATCATTACACAGCCTTTGACTATTTTGACAAGGGCCCTTCTAGGTCCTCGTTCTTACCTGCTTACATGGGTGGTAACAATTAAGATGTTGAAACAGAATGATTGCAGTAATTAAGCATATCTGAACAAGGTAAATAGCTTTACACTACATAATTAGCATTGTTATACTAGATCTAGGATATATTTTAATTAAAGTGAAATAACATTGAGGAAGCAACGTCATATAAGGAACCAAAAGAAAGGGGACAAGTGGCAAAGCATGGATCACCTACTAGCAGCATGTCGTGCATATCTGTGGCCTGATCCAGCAATAGCAATCATACGAATCCTATTGTTAGGATCACGTGCAATGGATGCCTCAATCCTGCCAGAATTTGGATTAGGCACGCCACAAGTAAGACTGATGTATACTCTACGAATTGTATGCAGCTTGAACTGTTCTGCTAATTGAGCATGAGAATGCTCATCCTGTCCCAAAAAAGGAAGAAACAGAAAAAGGGGAGAGTTCAGCATAAGTCTGTAGTTATATACTGCTACATGTGCAAATTTCATAAAACATTTTGAAGTGCCAGTTTTGTCACAACTCATAATTAAATACCTTAGCAACAACAAGAAGTCCGCTTGTCCCCTTATCAAGCCTGTGAACAATACCAGGGCGCACAAGAGCATTCCGGACTTCTGAACTTACGTCTTCAGTAGCAAACTGATCCACATTAAATACATCAATGTCATCATCTGAAGAATCCGGGCATTCATCACCAGTTGAACTGCGTGCTAAGCATGTAAACGTGGAGATCTTGCAGTGATGAAGTATAGCATTGACTAATGTGCCATTGGCATTTCCTGGTGCCGGGTGAACAACCATATGAGCCGGCTTGTTGACAACAAGAACATGGTCATCCTCGTAAACAATGTCTAGCGGGATGTCCTCTGCCTCTGCCCTCAGCGGCTGTAGCTCCAACACCGTGCAGCTGACCAGGTCCCCTCCCTTCACAGTATGTGAAACCTACAATGCACAAAGTGAAGCAGAGAACAGCAGCCTAAGACTCGATTTAGACACAAGAGCAAGATAACCAAACCAAGAAACTACAACTACCAACATGAATTATCAATTATGTACTAGTGTTACTAAATAGTACTAGATGTTAATACAAATGGTGCTGCGTGACCTCATTTGCCTTGTGAATTATTCGGCAGTCTCTCCAAAATCAGAGTTGTACTTTAAGGTACAAATGAACTACAATATTGCATAAGCAGTATTACTTCACGGTTCTGCTAACACAAGGATCGTCAAATTTTGCAGGAAGCAAACAGAGCATAGAAGGCAGAGGATAACATAACAGTGGCACCTTGGAGACCGGGCGGCCATTGACGGCGACAAGCCCCGCGCGGATGCTGGCCTGCACGCGCGCGCGGCTGACGCCCCCGCCGCCAAGACGCGCCGATATCCAGGCGTCTATCCGCGAGCGCCCCTCGCCGGCGGGCACGGATTCCTCCAGCCGCGTCCCGCCGTGGCCTCCCCTTCGGCTCTCCGCCGCCTCCGCGCTCGCGTTGGAGGAGACGCACCTCGCGTAGAAAGCTC
This sequence comes from Coix lacryma-jobi var. lacryma-jobi, assembly GCA_009763385.1. Lineage (NCBI taxonomy): Eukaryota > Viridiplantae > Streptophyta > Magnoliopsida > Poales > Poaceae > Coix > Coix lacryma-jobi. The sequence goes on from VDCT01001214.1 coordinate 353,852, forward strand.
TAGGCCTGCTGCTACGGATCTGCTGGCAGCGTATGAGGGCCGAGAGGGTAGTGGCAACCGCCGCCGGCGGTGCCGCCGTCGCAGCTGCCATTGGGCTGCCGAGGGGGTGGACCGGTGCAGACGTGAGCACCGAGGGCCGGAGAGGATAGCGTGTAGGTAGATGGGCCTATTGCTGGGCCGAGTTATCCAGAAATGGGCCGAAGGTTACAACGAATTTCTGCAGCGTCTGGGGCCAACTTTAAAACACGCTCAAGTTAATCGTCGGGTGCTCAAACACACACACACACAAAAACAATCGTCAAGGCTTTTTTCTGTTTGGGTTTCTTGGCTTAATCAAAACCTCTCTGTTCTTTACGAGAGGGAGCGATATGGCTCTCGCTCCGCCTCCCACCCCGTCCCCTCCCCCTGACGACGACGAACCTCCCCCACCGCGAACCAAGCTACCTACCTTCGATTCCACCATCCCGACGCCAGATCCGCATCCACCGGTGTCCGATCCACCTCCCCATGGCCAGATCAAAGCTCATCACCCCCAGTTCGTGGAATCCGAGCTACTCCATCGGACTGCTACTAGCGATGGACTTTGCTCCCCCGAGCCCCCAGACCGCCCAAAATCCATCACTAATCCACCAAATCCGAACATGTCCCCCACAAATCGAGCTTCTCCTTCCTCTGATCTGCCCATCCAAGGGTCCCTCACCTCAAGTTCATCACCTGCAGCTCACTCGATGGAGGATTTGTTTGGAGCACACTCTCCAATTGGACGCCCCATCCTTCCAAGCATCGTGCATGATCTGCATCAGTTCTTCGTGCCGAACTCCAATAATCAACTGCATTCTTGCAAGCAATCAGCCAAGCTGTCCTTGGACCCACAGCTAGAAGACCTCCTCCAACGGGCAGCGAATGGCTCAGATGAAGACTTAGGCAAAATTCAAGTCCGTAACCAGACCTTGCAGAGACGCCGCACCAGAGAAGAGAAGGGGAAAGGTAAGATCGAAGCAGAGCAAGGCAGTAATGTCAACCCGTGGAATTCTAGGCATGCTTCTAGTGGACATCAGTGGCACCCGGCTCACCATGATAGAGAAATTCAATCTTGTGTGGCACAAATATATCATGAGCCCCCAAAATCCTCCCCAACAACCAAGCATTCAAGAGCAGCACCTCTTGCTGACAACCATGTCCCCAAGCGGCTCTGTCGTTCCTCACATCCTATTGAGGGCGATCAGGGTCGCAGGGCCTGGGAGGAAGCTAAGAGCCACTACTCGTGGAGACACTCTGCACATCAGTCTGGTATGCCAGCTACCAAGACAGATAGAGCTGAGGGAAGAAGATTTTTCGAGCACACAAAGGGAAGATGTTGTGGCTATTCGGAAGGCAAGTTTGAGTGGCACAAACCAAATGAGCATTTAAGATTCCCCATAGCCAACCAATGGCCACACCGAGCTGAACAGCAGGTCATGAGAAGACAGAAATTCTTGCATCATATGAGGAGGCGTTGCTTAAATTGTCTCTCTACCGAGCACATGGTGGTGTCTTGCAGAAGGAACACTCGCTGCTGGCGTTGTTTGGAAGAAGGACACAGGTCAAGTTTTTGCCCAAGTCTTAGACTTCCTCCTTACCGGTCTCCTGAGTATTTTGCACCTCACCAACCTAGAATACATTCGTCCCAACGTCTGCCTCAATGTTGGGAGAGAGAAGAGAGTCCAAACTTCTCATGGTCACTAAAGGGAATGCAGAGGAGTTTCATTTGCAAACAAAGTGAAGATCTGGACAGGACTCAGTATGACATTGGTTTGGAGGAGCTCGAGGATCATGTTAGTAGTAGGAGCAATAGACACCATAAGAAGCAAGCACGTAGCCTCAAGAGGGTATCCTTCACGACGCCTATTTCCCAGTTCATGGGGGAACAGGCACCTGCTACTGAGGATGGGTGTCTCATCCTTCCGGGCACTACCCCTCTTTTTAATGATAGTATCTTCAGTTGTGATCCCATGTTGTTTGAATCTCGTCTCTACACAACTGTGGAAGCTGCCCAACACCCTACTCAATTGCCTTTGTACCCTGAGCACCCAACATGTTCTATAGTGGAGCCAGTGCACAATTTAAGGGAGGGTGCGGATGTTGCTGATGGCAAGGCATCAACGCTTGGGCCTAGTTTGGGAGGCATACCTCTAGAGATTGGAAACCCGAAGCTTGTTGTTGACGACCTGGGCCACACTGATCTACATGGTAATGATTTGGAAACTGTCAATGATCAGAATACTGGTTCTGCTATACTACAGGAGTCTGTTATCCCACAAGATCCTTCCAATATTCTTGAGAATGAATTAGATTCCACTTTGCCACAAGACCCAGCTGTGATAGCTAAGGAAATTACAATTGATGGGTTTATAGCTTCAATTTCTAAATCTGTACCAGCCCCTATAATCCCACAACTACCGGAACCAATTCCCGAGGAAGAACCTAATGATCAAGAAATGGGTAACACATCTAAACCACCTCAAACCCCACCACCAAGACCCTCTATCTTTACCCCACAACACATGAGCACTAGGTTAGCAAAGAAATCCAAAACCACACAAGGAAAAGGAGCAATCCAAGTTGCAGAGGAGTTGCTTATCAAAAAGCTAGGAGACTTATCACCACCAACAACACAAGAGGAAGCTGATCAACTTGAATTTTTTGCGCAACATTTGGAGCGTCCACTCACCAAGGCGAACATGGATGCCCTCACGGTGCTAATTGAAGTGGGGCAACAAAAAAACAAGAAGAAGGGAAAGCTAACCAAAATGGGACAGGGAAATATTCAAGAGCAGTCGGTGGCTTGATGGAAGTACTCATCATCGGTAGCTAGTTATGCTCGGTGTTGTTTGGTAGAGGTAGTTGTTTTTGCTAGTTGGTTCTAGGGCTGAGATGTTCTTAGTTGCTTCAGATGTGAGCCTGTACAGTTTTTTGCTAGTTGAGGTGTTTTCAGGTAAGTTGGCTCAGAGTTGAGCAAGTAGTGGCGCTAAGTCGTCAGGTGTTTGGATGGTGTTCAAAAGTTGGTCGGAACGAGTAGTGCAATACCAGTCGGTGGTTTTTGGGCCCAGTTTCCACCTAAAAAAAAACTAGGCCAAACACTTGTACTTTTATTTTCTCCGTCTAATAAAAATCACGGCAAAGCTTTTGCCGTCCCTTCTAAAAAAAATCCTAAACCAGTTTTAAAAATCAAAGCCATAAAAACGTAGTTTTTTTCATGGCTTTTCGGTTTTTGAGAAGCCTAAGCCATGCTATAAGAGGATCTAAGCCAACCAGCAAGCTGTTCGACTAACCAATACATCCGAATATAAGTGCATTGCCTTTTTTTAAAGTTCAAAAAGTCAACTCTGCTGGTTGACTTGCTGATGAGGAGATTTTAGGCTAAACTTGTTTCCATGAGTTGAATCTAGGATCTAATAATGCTACTAAAATCCTAGAACCACATGCTTCAACCCTGTTGGCATTATAAACCACAGTCTTAGACAATGGTTCATCCCTAAAAAGTTGAAAAAAAAGAATAATATGCAATTTTATGGTTTAGGACAAAAAACTACTCCCACACCACAGTTGGGAGTAAAATTAAATGCAGCCTTTTTATTTCTTTTGTCACACCAATTCCTATAGTTGACTAATGTAGAGTTTAGTCCTAAGCTATAAGGCCACCAGCCCAGAACTTCTGCTAAAAACAATTAACTCCACTTTCGAATTTGGAATATACTCCCTCTGTATCGGAAGTAGATGTCGTTTTGGATAAGGTTTGAGTCAAACATTAGAAATATAAATCATAAATAACTTTTAAATTATTGAGTTTAGAGATATAAAAATCATATAAATAAATTTGTCTTATACTTTTATAAAAAATATACATATACCACTTTACAACAAATATTTTTAAAGAAACAAGTGGTTAAAGTTATACTTTGAAGATCGTGTCGTTGTCCTAAATGACATCTACAAACGATACGGAGGAATATATTTTGATAATGTAAGAACACTTTTGATGGATGACTCATAAACTAGATGAATTCTTTTTATATTTTATAGAAGAGAGAGAAAAGTTAGCTCTTAATCAAGAACTAGATTTATACACACATTGTAAGATTATGCGAGAGTGTCACATGGAGCTACATGTTATAATCCACCCCCTCCGTCCCAAATTATAAGTCATCACAAGAATCTTGAAAACTGAAAAAATTAAGTTTGACTAAATTTACATAATAAGATAATAATATTTATAATATTAACTGAGTATCATTAAATTCTTTATTAGTTATATTTTAATAGTATACCTATGTCATAATTTTTTTGTTTTTATCTGTAATTTTGGTTAAACTTGAAATGCTTTGGCTCTCCAAGATTATTGAAATGACTAAGAACAGAGGGAGTATATGGTAAAAGTTAGCATTATTGAAAAGATTAGTTTAGAGACAGTAATTAGTTTAATACCATCATACCCAAATGTTTGTGTTAACTCACGAAACGTTATTAAATTTAGATTTATAGGTTTGAAATTTGAATCATGAATTCTGCCACCGATCGGTTATTTTCGTCATGCTTTTTTTTCAAAAAAAAACATCATCCATGGATACAGGCAAAACCATTTTGAAATTGTTCCCCTCGCCACGTGCAGCTGCACGTGTGGTTCGTGGAGAGATCTCCTGCAGTAGACATTAACACGTGTGATATCTTTGTGTCGGCAGTGGCGAGACAGGGGGCGGGGATGGCTTAGACCCTCTGAAAAAATTAATTCTAAATTTAAATTATACTAATTCTAATGCCTTCTTCCAGAAGAAAAAATAAATCACGTTTCTGAATTCGTTCTTACCTGTCGGTCCAATATCTGCTAAATTTCATGTTGATTGAACTTACTTCATATAATCATAAATACATAAGTAATTTAACTTAAATTCATTTATACAACTCTGTTTTTTTAAATTTACTCTCTTCATACTCGTAAAGAAAATCGTTTTAGATAAAATTTAAGTCAAACATTAGAAATATAAATCATAAATAATTTTAAATTTATTTAATTTAAAAATATAATAACTATATGAATAGATTTATTTTGAAAAGTACTTTCATAAAAAATATGCACATGTTACTTTTTAATAAGTATTTTTATAAAAATAAATAGTCAAAGTTATGTTTTAAAAATCATGTAACTTTAAAATAACTTACTTTAGGAGTACGAAGTAGTACTCCACGTAGCACCAACTAGAAAATGGAAAAGGCATGGTGATGATGGCGAGGCACTCATTGATCTCAGTCGTATATATAATGCTGATTGATGCTAGGATCGGGTCATCCTCTCCTCCCAATCTCTGAAAGGGCCGAATCAATGCAGTGGGCCCTGCGGCGTCACGACCGCGGCCCATCACCAGATTTGGCACTGTGGCCTGGCCCACGCCTTTCTTCCTTTGGACACAACCAACAGCAATTTAAACACGTCCGCCCCCAAATGATCTTTCCTTTCCATTTTTTTTACCTCTCTCTCCTTTGCCCCCTGTTTTGAGGACTTTTGGTTTTGCAAAAGCAAAAGTAGGTTAAAAAGTCCAATAAAAAAAGCTATAGTAACGTATCAGCTTGATGCAAAGAACCGACGTCCTGAAGAGTTTTTCTTTGTTAGAGTGGTTCTGAGGGTGGTCTTAGCTGACGTGGTACGTAGGTACCACTTGTCCTTTTAATCATGTCATATTTTATTGAATATTTAGATTCTTATAAATAATCTCAAATAAAAAATTAACTAGAAAGTTTTAGATCTTTTTAAGGACTACAAATTTAGCATAGAGCGTCTCTCCATACAAGATTGCCTGAAAAAGTCAAATTTTGAATTCCATAGCTAAAGAACTTAAAACAAATATTTGGCAATCTGAAACAGAAAAGTTTTCAACTAAAAAGTTACATATTACTTTTCAACTATTTGGTAATCTCTTTTCAACTACGAAATTACATGACACATTTAGAGGTACAACTGTAGTATAGACCATGTCAACATCATAAGTCGTTTGAAACGTTGAAAATTTTGAACTTCAAATTATGATAACTTTAAACAAATATTTAAGCCTCGAGAAAATATCAAATAAAGAAGTTGTCAAATATACAGTTATAGATCATACCAATCTGTAAAATTTTAATATAATGTTTGTAATAACTCAACTTCATATAAAATATTTACGATTCTTTTACACCAAAGAAAGAGAAAGACCACGTGATACGGGGCTCATCACTGCCACGTCATTAAAACACTGAAGAAACCACTTTAAAATGTTCAGTAGAGGAGGGTATTTTATCTGATTTTGAAAATGAAGATGTATATGTTGCCTGGCATTGAAGTTTGAGGGAAAATCAACGACTATAGGAGTATGTTGGACTTTATTTTTTTTATAAAAAAAATGAGATGGATTTCCCTATCGTAAAAAAAGGGAAATTATGTAAGGTGAGGTGGCGGAAGATTTTAGTTGCACGTGATATTTCTTATTTTCATCTTTTGAATGAAGTCATGTGAGTTTCTGCCCGCCATACGTATACGTGACTTGCTCACGCATCACTCCTACACAGTCGACTTTCTTTATTTCTGCTCACGGGTGGATGGTGGGCTGTTCCTTCTCATTGGTCCAAACAAAGGGAAACATTTATTATCAATGGACAAACATGTGTTAGGTGATTTAAGGTCACTCACTCACTCATAATACTCCGTATAAGTATATTTATTACCTCGAAACTATCATAGACTTAGAGTCTAAATAAGACTTGAAGTCTTGTTTTTTCTTCGTATCTCTTCAATAACTATACTGCCACATCAGCAAAATACAATAAATAGAAGTGTAATAAATAGGTTTAGACTCTATGATAAATAAAGTCCAATAGATAGATTATGTCATCAAAATAAATAAATAGATAGATGTATATCTATAGAATGTACAAAATTTGCTTTGAGCGGCTTTGAAGGTGTGGTAGTAGTATATGTCGTCGGTTAACCATATAGTATTACTATCAACCTGTGTATTTTTATTTTTCTAATAATTATGACAAAGCTAACTTAAACCTTATTTGTTTGCGTTTCATCAAGCAATTGAAGACCAAAAAACCAAAAGGAATGACCAAAGGGGTAGTTAAAAAAGGATAGAGAGAGTATTGAATTGAGCTTGAGCTGCATGCGCTATGTCGACTACAGAGATCTTTTCATGGAGTATTTGGCCGGAGTATCTTTTTTTATATTAATTCCCCCATGGATCTATAGTAAGGACGACCAAGAAGTGAGAGCTAAGTTATGCGTGGTCCTTTCTATAACTATTATTATCTCGTACTATGTAGCTAACTTTGCAGGCTAACATAATGAACTACTTTGATGAGCTAGCTCTGGCTTTTACTAGCTGCCAGATGTTTATAGAGTTCTCTTAATTAACTACTCCCTATGTCCCTTTTTAAGTGTCGTCCGAAAAACATGTCTGCGAGGGAAACACGGATTTCTAGAGACACTTATTTTGGGACGGAAGGAGTAGGAGTAAACAGAGAAAAAAAATGTGAAAGATCAATGGATGCAGTGTAGGTCCTAGCTAGAGTTTAATAGAAGCATGTGTCTGCATGTCATCTTAGCAGTGTGTCCTATGATCTTGTTGGGTGTGTTCATGATCGATGAGGACGGGTCATTGACGCGGCTGCAGTAAACAAACCGGGATACATGTTACATGTGTTTGGTTTAGGGATAAACTGGGTTGGGTTGAACCCGACCCACTTTTGTGGGTTAGGTTGAACTCATCTCTTGTTTGGTTGGTAGATTGGGTCAGTTCCAGGTCTATGTTTGGTTGAGAGAATATCTGGAAGTAGGTTAAGTCATTGACATGTGGGCTTCATCCGTCAATGTCTCTTCCTTTCTTTCTCAACTCACTTCAACCCACATGTTGGTCCCCTCGATTTAGAGGGATGAGCTAAACCCGCATCGGAAGGGTATATTCCGTCCTGGGTTGACTCGGTTTTACGAACTCCCAGACCAAACACTAGGATAACCTGGGTCGAACCCGGGCTATCCCGGTTCGACCTAGGATCAAACACATACCCGGAGGAGAGCCTCTTGAAAAAAAATATTGAACGACCACCCGTCCACACCCGCACACAGAATTCAAAGTTATTAGAGTTAAATCCACAAGCGTTCAGTTCCTAAATTTGTTAAGAGATGTCACTTATTAGTTTCATAAACTTTGGAAATGTCCTTCTGATTTTCTAATTTTGTTAAATGTTGCACTTCGGTTAGGTTACCAGTGCCAGTGGTGGGTAATTTTCCTAACTCCACCCCAAATTCATTGATGTTACCAGTGGAGCACTCTCCATAACATCCATTGATTGCACCCCAAATTCATGGATTTCGTGGGGCTACTCTATGGTAGATCTGCTTGTAAGTGCATCTAGCCCTAAGTGGGTTTTAGTGAATTGAATGACAACTCAACTAAAGGTCTAACGAGTTTGTTAAGTGTATCAAAGGTTCAACAAGAAAAGAAAACTTGATGGTATTCCACATAGTGTTAACATGACGGCCAAAATTGTGTATTGTTGTATTGGAAGTTTATGGAAATAATCTAGTTCAAGCAAAAGACAACAATGCTATTGGAATCAATGAGATAGCTTCTATGTTGTGGGATATTATAGCATCATGAGAAAGCAAGCATATTTGACAAGTGACAAATGAGACATGAGTTGATGACTTGGATTGGTCTCAATAATGGGTTGCTTTTCATGAGCAAGAAGAGTTTGATAGTGGATTAGCTTTGATCAAGATTGAAGAAATGATTATTCAATGGATGCTTAATGTGATGTGACTTGAGTATGGCTTGATAGGGTGAAGATAGCAAGGAAAGGTCTTCGAGGTACTAAGCGAAGGTGAAGGTCAAGGAGACCTAGGTACTATGGCTAGGGTGAAGAAGAGAGTACTTGCATTGAGTCGAGGTACTAATCGAGCTATGAGGAGTCATATTATGTTGAGGATCAAATCATTAGCGGAGGTGACTTGAAGCCATGGACTAAACTCATATGTGTTGGAAAGATTCAAGTCACAAGCTCAAGGGTGTGTTTACTCAAAGAGATGAGACAAGGATGATTGCAAACCTTTATGAAGTGATATTGAGAAAGAGGATAGTATAAGAAATGGTGGAACCCCCAATTACAAAGAAAAGCGGCATCCAGCTCAAAGGCGTTTAAATTCTTTTATGCTTTTAATTTGAGTTTAGGAAAAGCCGTACTATTAAGGGGGACACAATGCTCTAGCTTATATGTGCAACTAAGTGCTCAAAAGTTCCACCAAACCATCCTCAAAAACAAGCCACAACAGCAAGTTTTCCATTCCTCATTCTTGGCTGTTTGTGTCAGAGCAGAAGTGCTGCTCTGCGAGCAGAAGTTCTGCTCGAGCAGAAGTTCTGCTCTGAGAGCAGAAGTGCCGGGGGAGCAGAAGTTCTGCTCTGCGAGCGGCACTTCCGGGACTTAATGTTACTGTTGGACAGCAGGGGGTATATCCTTTGTCTCCCTGCCTCTCCCAACGGTCATCTCGACCATTCTCCTCCCAAGTGCGACCAGAGCAGCTCTCTCTCTCCCTCACTCTCCATTGGAGCCCCTCAAGCTTCTCCCTTCGATTCCTCTCTGATTCCTTGAGAGTTTGAGCCTCCAAACTGCAATAGAGAGCTCCCCAAACTGTTCTACAACTCCTAGAGCACTTGGTTCGCGTTGAAGCCGGTGGATTGTGTTTATTATTCTTGGAGCAAGGCTCCTAGCCGGCTAGGCGTCGCCCGGAAGCTTCCAACTCTTGTGTGGCAGCTCCGGGACGTTTGTTATCACCCAAGCAACTAGTAAGAACACTCTCATCTCAAGAGACTTGCTCTCTTGACTTGAGATCGAGGATAGGGTTGAAAGAGACCTAAAAGCCTTTGTGGCTTCCTCAACAACGTGGACATAGGCAAGCCTTGGTGGCGAGCTGAACCACGGGATAAATACCTTGTCTCTATTGTGTTCTTGTTGTTTGTATTGTTCTCTACTTTCATTTGTGGTGATTTTAGGGTTTGGTGCCGATCTACTCACTTGTACACTTCCGCATACATTCAAGTGGTGAAATAGGTTCAACTCTACCCTAGGAAGCTCAGTAATTTACTTGATCTATTTTCCCTTTGGTAGATTTTGAATTGTGATCTCGAACTTACAGGTAGAGCAGAAGTTCTGCTCCGAGCAGCGGTTCTGCTCCCAGAGCAGAAGTGCCGCTCGAGATTCTAACATTTGTTCGAGTTGAGTTTTTACAGGCCTATTCACCCCCCCCCCCTCTAGGCGACATCGAGGTCCTTTCAATTGGTATCGGAGCAAGGGCTCTCAATTACGGGCTTAACCGCCTTGAGAGACGATGTCGACAAGTGAGGAAGTATCTCTAGAACTTTTACTTTCCGATGGCTCAAATTATACATCTTGGTCTGCTAGTATACTTGATGTTTTTAGGGCCATGGGTCCTCAACTCGAGCAGATTGTAGATGTGAGCATTTCACCTCCTAGTGATGATTTGGACTATCTAACTAGAGAGGAAGTGAAATGCTTACAACTCAATGCTCAAGCTACTAATGTCTTATTTAGTGCCTTGAGTGAAGATGTACTTGATGCCGTCATATTTGGAGATGGTGAACCACTTGAGGATGCTCATCTCATTTGGACCACACTCAAAGAAAGATATGATAAGTCCAAATGTGATGAGAGGTTGCTCTCATTAGAGGAATCACTTGAGGAGTGCTCAACTTCACCAACAAATAAAGAGCCTCAAGTGATTCTCTCAAAAGGTTTAGGTGATCATGACTCATCCACTCTCACACCAACATATGCTTTTACATATGGTACTTCTACTTCCTCTAGTTCTTGTGAGACTAACATTTTTAAGGAAGAAGAAGAGTGTGATCGGTGGAGGCCAAATGATGAGTCCACTTCACCGAGATGCTCAACTCTCTATGCCACTTCTCATATGGGTCTCATGGCAAAGAAAGAGAAGAATGTGGCAAGTGAGAATGAGAGTTCAAGTGAAAGTAAAAGTGAAGATGAGAGTGATGATGATGATGAGCTTGATCCACTCCTTGCACTCCTAAGCAAGAAAGACAAGTTGATGGTGCTCAAGCTCATAGATAAAATTGATGAGCAAGAAGAAGCACTTCACAAGCAAGAAGATTTTCTCATCGAAAAGATCAAATGCTTGGAGAAGTTGACCAAAAGGCATGAAAAGCTTAAGTGCTCTCATGCTACTTTGGTTGAAAGGTATGAAAACTTGTCAATTGAGCAAACTTGTACTATTAACTCTCTATGTTGTGTTTCTAAATTAGAAGATGAAAATTATATGCTCAAGGACAAAGTGGAAAAGCTCACTAGCAAGAATGAGACATTGCAAGAAAATCATGATGAGCTCTTGTGCTCTCATGAGAAGCTTATGGATTCTCATATCATGCTAGAAATCAATCATGAGGTTGTGGTAACATCGGTAAAATCCTTCCAACCTCACAAGTGCACATGTACACAAGTTCAATTTGATTTATCTCATGCTAACCCTTGTTGTTCGCAAGGAAATATGTCTTGTGTCGAGAATGTGCTTGTAGAGTCTTGTGATGACCTCATTGTGCAAGAGAATGATGAACTTAAAGAAGAGGTTGCAAGGCTCAAGGACTTGATTCAATTGAAGGGCAAGTGCATTGCTCAACCTTCTCAAGATAACCGTGAAGACATGGTGAAGAAGCTTGAGAAGGGATCAACTGCAGCATGCATAAAACCCCATCAACAAGGTCACAAGTCCGACAATGGCAAAGCCAAGGAGCATGTTGGAAAAGTGTATTTTGTCCATAGTGCGGAAGTGCCGCGCCCACCCACGGAAGTGCCGCGACGCGGTAGTGCCGCGCACAAACGCGGAAGTGCCGCACTTGGGCAAAACAGAAAAGCTCCCAAGGCCACCAAGAAAGAAGCAAACGTCATGAGCAACATTCAAGAGAAGAAAAAGATGGCTCATGGCAAGTGCTCCAACATGGGACACAATACCTCGATGTGTTCCAACAAGGTTGATGACCAAGCCACACTTCCAAACAAGAAGACAAGAAGAAGTAAGAGGAAGTGTTATGAGTGCAATGAGAAGGGTCATGAAATTGCATCATGCCCCTACATGAAGGACAAAGGCTTGATATCATCAAGAAAGAGGCTCAGTAGCAAGGTAGCGAGCAAATTGCAAGAAAACAAGGCTAAGAATAACAAGACACGCCTATGCTACACTTGTAGAGGAAAGGGACACCTAAGTGTGGAGTGTCCCATGGGTAACACTCTTAAGCCAAACTTGTCAATTGATTCAAAATTGCTTAGGAGGCCCAAAAATGACACTTGTGCTAGAAAGGTGATTGGTTCACCAAATACTAGCACAAAGGCCATTTGGGTGCCTAAGTCTCTTGTGACTAACCTTGATGGACCCATCTTGGTATGGGTACCAAATTGTGCTTAATAAGTGTTGTAGGTACTTGAAGGTGATATGAAGCCTTGGGGTGCTTGAGCAAGTCTTATTGAAAATATCATCTCAAGCTATCAATCTTATTCATATTGACTATTCTATCAAGATTGACCCAAGGATGAATTGATGGATATATCTCTAACTTCATACTCATCTCGGTAACAAGTACCTAACCCTTGCTAGCTAGCCACTTGACTTGTGTAGTCTCTAGTAGTTCACAAATATGTGTATGTTTGTGAATTATTAGGAGTGGCTAGAGTACTTTGAGTTCAAATGAATCATCTTTCATATGATGCTTTTAATGGCTCTCTAGTAGAGCAAGATCTTATTCATGTTGTAGGTAATGAGGAACCACTTTGTGAGACAATCAAGAAAATGCCTATTGGTGATATAAGACCACAAGAAGTTCTGGGTACAAAGATAGGAGATCCTCAAGCTACTATTGTACCAAATTCCGCTGACATCTCTGATATGGTAGTACCATGCCTCAGAGCGGCAGTGCCGCGCCTCAGAGCGGCAGTGCCGCCCCTATGCAGACAGTAATGGCTGAGATAAGTCCAAGCAATGGATGAAGTCTACAACATGATGATAAGCAAAGTGAAGATGAAGAAGCCACCTCATCCATTATGTTTCAAGAAGGGTGGTAACATCTAAATCTCAAGTGCAATTTATTTCAAATCTTATCTCTTTGTGTCTTGTGTAGTCACTTAGGGAAAGAAACCACTTGAGGATATGTATTGGTTGTTGGTCATGGAAGAAAAGTATGATTGGAATTTCACAACAAGCAACATACATGACTTGGTGTTCTTTGTGGACCTTAAACCAAGAATTTCAAGAAAGCTAAAGTAGAAGCACTTATCACTCAAATCTCAAGAACTCTCTACTTAATGAAATCTTATCATATGGTAGATTGGCAAATTCTCATTCGCATCTTATGGCCATCTACATGCTCAAATGGTTGTGAGTATTTCTTGGCATAAGTTAAATTTGATTATTCTATTGTTGCCATGACCTAGACATAGAGTAAAATGCCATGTTCTTAAATGAATAGAGTGCTATGTGAGAAATTCAAATACTTAGAGCACTTATAAAAGGGGAATTTACTCTATGACTAGAGTTGTGAGACTAACCATTTCTCTAAGTGATTTATGTAGTCTCACTAAATGAGAATGTGTTTCTTAAATGGAGTGTGCTATCATATCAATGCCATCAATCCAAAACTATGTGATGTGTTCTCTCTAGTTAATTTTGGGTTGATTCGTCTATGTTAGCCACTCACCATAATATGGCTTAAATCTACCCTTTGGACTTAATTGACCAACCATGCACATTCACATTTCCATTCGACTCAAAAGAGTGTGCATGCGGCATTAAGGGAGATTTAATCCATGTTATGAGGTTTCTCTATTTTGGTAGCTCATTTGCCTTCCACACATAAAGGGTTACTAAATGAGAAACTAGTGCTTGTGCTACTAATACCTCTTGTGTTGAGCTTATTCATAGGAAATCAATAAGAAGAGGTTGTGCTTATTCATTTGGATGCATCACAAGCCTAAAGGTTACTCTTCACCTAAAGCAAGATGAGGTTGGTAGAAGTCGGAGTGTGTTGACTCACTCTCAAGATGTGGAGGCTCCTCATGTTGAAAATAATCTACAACCTACTGCTGATGTGCGAGCAGCAGTGCCGCTCAGCGGGCAGCACTGCCGGGCCACGGGCAGCACTGCCGGGCCATGAGCAGCACTGCTGCGCCATGAGCAGCACTGCTGCACACCTCCACACACAACAGCTGACAACAGTCCATTTTGTGGACCCAGAGCATGATGTTGAGGTTGAGTTGGATGAGCTATAATGGAGGAATTCACAAGACTACAAGTATTGATAAGAGGACTGAATGGTAATAACATCTTGTGATTATTCTCAATCAAAATTACCTCAAGATTGGACAAGAAGAGAAGAACTTTGAAGATTATCAAATCTGTCCAGAAAATTGGAAATCTGAATTGACTGCCTTCAAGCATGGATTTGGAAGTTCAAACACTGATGAATTGACCTAAAACTTTGTGAGCATGGTATACACATGTAGTACTCATTGTTGTACAATTGACATGCAGTTTGGTTTCACAGAAAATCAGTTTTGAGTTGAATTCTGTCAGCCTTCAGCACTGCAGTTTCAGACTTGAGCAATTTTGGTAGAAAACTGATTTGACTGATCAAATGGAGTCCAAATGGGCTAAAAATTTTACAGCAGTTAGAGGACTCATACATTCATATCTCTACCAAATTTCATGCATATTGGATCAGCAGTTTGAGAGATATGCATTTTTCACCAAGGAGGACAGAATCTGAAAACTCACTGAATAGAATTGGATTGCATTGCAACAACAAGTTTCAGTTGGCTCTCAAGTTAATCATGGAGAATCAGTGAAGATGAGGAGCATTAGTTTGGTCCAAAGGAGTTGAAATGAGAGAGAAGGACACATACAAGTATCCAAAGGAGTTGGAACCAAATTGAAAGCAGCAGCAAGTAATTGTAACCTATTGGAACTAGCTGAAATCAACTAGAACCAGCTGAAACTAATTGATTTACAAGCAGCTTGAAGGAGTTTCAATCAGTTGGAATACAGTGTAAACTTTCCCTCTTGAGCCCAGGATCTTGATATGCATGAGTGTACTCATATGCACAAATTGAGGGGGAATTTAGTCTATATCTCTAGGGACTAATGGATTCTTTCGAGATTTATGTTGTGCAGTCCCATACATTGGAAGGATGGATGGTTCCTTTGAATTCACATTGGGTACTTCACAGTTACTCTAGGAGGTCTTGGTCTTTATAAACCAAGTTCTCCCGGCTTAGTGTCGAATGCCTCAATCCTTTAGTGGAACTAAAATTGAATGAGTTGGAGAAAATAATTGAAGATTGAGATTTCATTGTCAATTCTCTACTCTAGAGTTCATCAAGTGCATATGGATCCATCCCATTGATCACCCAAGACCTTGTCAATAAAGAGTGGTAACTCCTAGTTTACAATTTGCAAATTTCATGAATTTTACCATTTGCTCTCTATGTGAGTTGCTTTAGGTAAAGAAAGAACTAGGAATCTAATATGGATCTTGGATGACCACAAAAGCTTTAATTCACCACATTTCATCATGTGAGAGCTATCACCGTCCAAATCATTGTAGTCTTACTTATATGATGATCATGTTAATGAATATTTATGTGGTGATCTATCTACCTTGGTGGTGGTATGTTTTCTTGGCATAATTTCAATTGTTGCAAACTTATCATGCCTTGACCAAAATATAGGATGAACTCCTCTAGACTCTTAAACTGATTCAAGTGCATTTCACAAGTAATTCGAGTACTTGGTGCACATATTAAGGGGGAGCTCATTCTATGTCTTGTGTCTTTTGAGACTAATCTTTTCTTTTAGTGAATATGTGTAGTCTCTTGGTGAGAATAAGTTTCTCATGGGTATGCTACATAACTAACTCAATCCAAACTAGCAAAGTTATCTCTCATATTCATTTGGATTGCAATTTTATCTCTTGTGTAGCTACTCACCATAATATAGCTTAAATTCCCTTGTTTGAACTTAATGGACCAAAAGTGCATATGTTCTTGCCTTCCACATATATATGTATGCACTATCAAAAAGGGGGAATTTAGTCTATGTTATGAGGTTTTGCAATTAGTGATCTACATGCCTTCCACATCCAAAAGGGTCACTAGTTGTGAAACTCTAGCTTGTGCAATTTAATGCTATCTCTTGTGTTTGTGAGCATTTCCTAGGTGATACCTAGGTGAGATACAAGTATCCATTCCAATTGGCATCAACTTGTGAAGAATCCTTCAATTGGTGTCAAAATTGTGAAGATCATATTTCAAGTGGTATTGGTGGATAATCTTTCAGTTTGGTATATCAAGTAATATATCTTCAATGGGTATCTCAAAATGATGACAAGAGCTAGTAATGGACTCTCAACCGAAATCAAGCACAAGTTTGTGATATCTCCTTGAAGATGATGAAAAAGAGAGATGGGCACAAATGAGATCTTGTTGTTTAAAGAAGTGCCAAGCCCATCAAAGCACTAGATTCAAAATCATCATCATGGTGGAGATTATGAGGCTTGGAACAAAGGTATACCACTCCATGAACTCTTTATTACCTTTGTGCATCTAGGCCCTTACATGCTAGTGTGTGCATGTGTATGTAATATTTTGGGTCACACCATGAGTTTGTTCTTATGGTGACGATTAGAGAATGAGTCAGATATTTGGTTGATACCTCTTGTGGCGATGGTGTGAGTTTGTCTCACTTTAAAATGTCATCTAGGTGAGGTATGAGCTAAATATGCTAACTTCTCAAGAATCTTGACTTAAATTGTTGCATACTCTGTTTGCTAGAAAACTTAGAAGAGAAATCATATATGCTAAACTTTTACCTACCTCTAGCCCTCACTTGTCTACCATCATTTCTTTCTTTTTGGTGGAGAGATCCTTTTTGGAGATTAATGCCAAAGGGGGAGAAATATTGGGGGAGAATGTAAGGAAAGAGAGATTGATATGTGGATGTAAAGGGGTAAAAGAGAGGCATATAAGATTTTTCAAAATTGAGTGGTGTGTGCAAGGATAGTTTAAATTGATGCTCTTGATAAGGACCATTTATGCTAGTGTGTGACATTCATGCCTTGAATGATGTATTGTTAAACTTGTTGAGTGCATGAACTGTCATGAGCATCACGTTTATCATGTTGACACCTTGCACCCCACGAATGCTAAGATATATGAGAGTTCTCACACTTTTCCTTAAATATGTGCACTTGGCGTTTGAGGCCAAAAATTGAATTCCTTTCAATGCACACATTAAGGGGGAGCTCACTATATCATAGGATTCAAAATCTTATTATTTATCAATCTCTTGTAAGCTTTAGTTGTGTTGTCATCAATCACCAAAAAGGGGGAGATTGTAAGTGCATCTAGCCCTAAGTGGGTTTTAGTGAATTGAATGACAACTCAACTAAAGGTCTAACGAGTTTGTTAAGTGTATCAAAGGTTCAACAAGAAAAGAAAACTTGATGGTATTCCACATAGTGTTAACATGACGGCCAAAATTGTGTATTGTTGTATTGGAAGTTTATGGAAATAATCTAGTTCAAGCAAAAGACAACAATGCTATTGGAATCAATGAGATAGCTTCTATGTTGTGGGATATTATAGCATCATGAGAAAGCAAGCATATTTGACAAGTGACAAATGAGACATGAGTTGATGACTTGGATTGGTCTCAATAATGGGTTGCTTTTCATGAGCAAGAAGAGTTTGATAGTGGATTAGCTTTGATCAAGATTGAAGAAATGATTATTCAATGGATGCTTAATGTGATGTGACTTGAGTATGGCTTGATAGGGTGAAGATAGCAAGGAAAGGTCTTCGAGGTACTAAGCGAAGGTGAAGGTCAAGGAGACCTAGGTACTATGGCTAGGGTGAAGAAGAGAGTACTTGCATTGAATCGAGGTACTAATCGAGCTATGAGGAGTCATATTATGTTGAGGATCAAATCATTAGCGGAGGTGACTTGAAGCCATGGACTAAACTCATATGTGTTGGAAAGATTCAAGTCACAAGCTCAAGGGTGTGTTTACTCAAAGAGATGAGACAAGGATGATTGCAAACCTTTATGAAGTGATATTGAGAAAGAGGATAGTATAAGAAATGGTGGAACCCCCAATTACAAAGAAAAGCGGCATCCAGCTCAAAGGCGTTTAAATTCTTTTATGCTTTTAATTTGAGTTTAGGAAAAGCCGTACTATTAAGGGGGACACAATGCTCTAGCTTATATGTGCAACTAAGTGCTCAAAAGTTCCACCAAACCATCCTCAAAAACAAGCCACAACAGCAAGTTTTCCATTCCTCATTCTTGGCTGTTTGTGTCAGAGCAGAAGTGCTGCTCTGCGAGCAGAAGTTCTGCTCGAGCAGAAGTTCTGCTCTGAGAGCAGAAGTGCCGGGGGAGCAGAAGTTCTGCTCTGCGAGCGGCACTTCCGGGACTTAATGTTACTGTTGGACAGCAGGGGGTATATCCTTTGTCTCCCTGCCTCTCCCAACGGTCATCTCGACCATTCTCCTCCCAAGTGCGACCAGAGCAGCTCTCTCTCTCCCTCACTCTCCATTGGAGCCCCTCAAGCTTCTCCCTTCGATTCCTCTCTGATTCCTTGAGAGTTTGAGCCTCCAAACTGCAATAGAGAGCTCCCCAAACTGTTCTACAACTCCTAGAGCACTTGGTTCGCGTTGAAGCCGGTGGATTGTGTTTATTATTCTTGGAGCAAGGCTCCTAGCCGGCTAGGCGTCGCCCGGAAGCTTCCAACTCTTGTGTGGCAGCTCCGGGACGTTTGTTATCACCCAAGCAACTAGTAAGAACACTCTCATCTCAAGAGACTTGCTCTCTTGACTTGAGATCGAGGATAGGGTTGAAAGAGACCTAAAAGCCTTTGTGGCTTCCTCAACAACGTGGACATAGGCAAGCCTTGGTGGCGAGCTGAACCACGGGATAAATACCTTGTCTCTATTGTGTTCTTGTTGTTTGTATTGTTCTCTACTTTCATTTGTGGTGATTTTAGGGTTTGGTGCCGATCTACTCACTTGTACACTTCCGCATACATTCAAGTGGTGAAATAGGTTCAACTCTACCCTAGGAAGCTCAGTAATTTACTTGATCTATTTTCCCTTTGGTAGATTTTGAATTGTGATCTCGAACTTACAGGTAGAGCAGAAGTTCTGCTCGCAGAGCAGAAGTTCTGCTCCGAGCAGCAGTTCTGCTCCCAGAGCAGAAGTGCCGCTCGAGATTCTAACATTTGTTCGAGTTGAGTTTTTACAGGCCTATTCACCCCCCCCCCCTCTAGGCGACATCGAGGTCCTTTCACTGCTGAATCTAAAAATGTTTGGTTTGAAAAAGTAGATCTGGAGATATTTTTTTAGATCTGGAGCTGGTGAAGCTCTGCCAAACATACCCTATCTATGTTTAGACAACTTTTAATGTGGTCCTGCTCTGCTCATTCATTTTTTCTACATACATATTGGGTTTCCACAAATGGAAGCACACCAAGATGAATGAAGTGGGGGTTTCCCCTTTCTCGGTCACCACCCCTCCTTCCTCTGTCACTAGCTTCTTTATTTCAGCACTATTTATTTGAACTTAATGGTCGGCCTATAAGTTATACTTCGACTTATTCTCTGTCACATAATACTATTGAAACAATCAAAATCAGTCGTGAATAAGTTTACTTTGACTTATTTTCTGTCATATAATACTATTGAAACAATCGAATCAGCCGTGAATAAATTCAAACCCGCAAAGCCTCTATTTGTATGTCTCCTCTCCGATACAAACTGATGGAAAAACATAGTGTTCTCATCACCCTTCTCTAGTCACAAATCATGAGCATGTTGCCTCAGGTACGTATAGGTCCTTTTGGTCCTCAAGCTTCTCTAATTTAGGTGTTCTTCAACTAATGATTTTTATGACTGATGATTTCAGCTGTTTTAATAGTATTCTGTGAGAAAAAATAAATCAAAATACGGCTAATAAGATCAAAAGAATATGGCTTTAAATCTCAGCAAGCACACGCTCTCCATGAACATTCCTTTCATTCAGTTTTTTTTTTGAGAATCTAAAACTTTATTAATTGGTCTGAGAATAAGAAGTACAAACGCCTTCCGGCGGACTAATGAGCCATGCATGTCTGCCTACTGCCTCATATAAGGAGCCTCTCGCTAGCCTATGAGCATCCCCGTTAGACATCCGACCTTCATGGACAATCTCTACTGAAGTAAAGCTTTTCATTCGTGTCTTGATCTCTTGAACAACATGGCCATAAGGTCCAAAGCCTGTGCCTTGGATATTTGTAACAACTGTGATGTTATCACATGGTCCTTTCATTCAGCTGATCACTGCGACATGGCTTCAGAGCTCTTTCGGCCTTCTTGATCCGGTCAGGAACCAAGCCCATCCATCTCTTGGGCCTGGGCCAGACTGAGGCCGCGTCACATTCACATTGCCTGCTCGCACCGCGGCGGCGCACACGACCGACTGCACGACGACGCCGTCGACGCGAGAGCCGAGGAAGAGAACGCGCTGCACCGGCAGCGAGCGAACGAAGCCATGGCGGCGGCCAACCACTGCCTCCGCCGCCTCGCCTCGGTTCTCTCCCACGGGCCCCAGCCTCCGGCTCCTCCCGCGCCCCTCCTCCTCCTCCGCGCCGCGCTCTCCAGCTCCGCCCCGTCCACGGGCCCGCCCCCGCCGACGGCGCCGCCGGAGGCCGCCCGGAAGGGGGAGGGGGACGAAGCGGCGGAAGCCAACAAGGCCGCCGACGTCGACGCCGAAGCGGGGAAGGGGGAGCATGAGGACGACGGCGGCGCGCACGTGAACAAGGCCACCGGCGAGATCGGCGGCCCGCGGGGGCCCGAGCCCACGAGGTACGGCGACTGGGAGCGCGGCGGCCGCTGCTCCGATTTCTGATCCGCGAGGTAAAAAGACCGTGAGCGTGGGCAGGAAACGCTGGATGTGATCATGCGTGCTGTTGGATTTGTTCTGTGCAAGTCTTCAGGCATCAATGAAGTTGAACAGTACTCGATTCAGAATGTTGTTCAGAGCACCTCGATTTCATTTGTGTTTTTGCTTGCATGCCTTGGTTTTTCATCTCCTGCAGCTGCAGCTAGAGTGAACAGGTGCACTGTTATTAGGTTTGATGATCTTGGTTATTATGACTGTAAGTTCACCAAACATAATAATAATAAAAACAAGAGTGGATGAAAGATCCATCTTCCCTGGTTTAGTAGAGGTCTGCAGTTCATAACTTGCCCGGATGAAAGTGGATGCTGTCGAATTGCAATTGCAAGCAAGGCATCCATCCTCCGGTTTTTATCGATTGTTTTCACAGAGACAGAGCTCATGTTGACGACATGGCAGGAATTGACCTCTGTTTTAACATGGCAGGAATTGGTTCATATTCCAGTGAAAGACGTGCTAGAGTTCCCTTTGGATAACCATCAGTAGTTACTACGCAGCTCGACTGACTGAAGGTGACTGAAGCAACTGATTAGAAAGCTAGCAGTGCCATCAATTACTACCAAGATTAACAGGCTAATCCCTGCTGTTCACAGCTAAGACGATAGTAACAACACATCCTCAGCTTGGATTAAAGCATGCAATGAGTCCATTCCTAGTACAATTTTAAATATCAGTTACAGTCAACCAAACATACAAAACTATTTTGCAAGATACGTTTCAATCAATGGCCCTGTTTGGATACTCTAGCACAGCTAAAGATCAGAGTTATTTTCTAGCTTACAAGTAGCTCTAAACTAACTCTAGCCAAAGAGATGTTTGGATAGAAGAGTTAGATTGACAATAAATGTACTTTCCCAATCATTTAATGGGGTGGAGATAGAGAGAAAAACCACTTTTCTAGTGGTCCCAAGTACAACTAGCCCAAATAATCACCTCTTGGTGGGGATAGTTTTTTGAGGTGGGTTAGTTGCAAATAGCTCAAACTAGCCCTCTTGTTTTGATACTTTAGGGCTAGTTGAGCTCCAAATAGCTCAAACTAGCTCTAGCCCTTGGATCAAACATGGCCAATGAACAGAAATTTTACTTTGTGTTTGGATCCGTGGCAAAAAAAATTTTGTCTGTCACATCGGACGTTGCGGCCCTAGTTTCGCCTTTTAAAAATATAGTAATTAAAAAACTAATTTGTCAGCCAGAGACTAATTCACGAGACGAATTTATTAAACTTAATTAGTTCATGATTTGAAAATGTGGTGCTACAGTAAACATTCACTAATGATGGATTAATTTACCTTAATAGATTCGTCTTACTAATTAGCATATGGCCCTGTAATTAGTTTTATAATTAGTTTATTTTTAATAGACGAAACTAGTGCCGCAACGTGCGATGTGACAGGCAAAATTTTTTTTGCCAGACATCTTAATGTCACGATGCGCGGGTCATGCTAGCTAGCAGTCCCATACTTTTTATTATATAGAGATAAATGAACTCATCATCATAATAATAAACAGAAACATAATAAAATCCATAGAGGACCTAGGATACACCGACGAAGGACGTACACAGGTCACCTCACGCCTGTACAGTGTACACAGGGGCCTACACTACACTTGTCGGATAGCTATTTGCAACCGTTTCATGGTGGACAAATTCCCTTTTGCATGCATTCCTACACTTCCTAACCTGATTATCGATCAGACGCCTTAAATTAAGGTTTCATCAAACTTCCAACTTTTTTCGCTCTCTCTCCATCACATCAATGTGTTTAAACGTATGCATAGAGCATTAAATAATACACAGATTAGTTATAAATTACGAGATGAATCTTTTGAGCCTAGTTAGCACATGATTAAACAATATTTGTCAAATATAAACGAAAGTGCTACAGTAGCATAGTTGAAAAAATATCAGCATCGAAACAAGGCCATAAGTGTTCCCGGCCTTTGGATAACCGATCAGTAGTTACTAGCTCAACTGACTGAAGCAACTGATGATTAGAAAGCTAGCAGTGCCATCAATTACAAAGATTAACAGGTTAATCCCTGCTGTTCACAGCTAAGACGATAGTAACAACAACACATCCTCATCAGCTAAACAGATTTTGTCTTTTCAGTTTTCGCCCCCATGCCTGAAATGACATGAAATAGTCAGTCCTGTACGTCGTCATGCACGTCATTTTCGAAGCTTGGCTGGCAGCGATGCATATATAATAACCACCTGATATATATCTGCTTATCCATCGTCGACGACCTGAATGAACGAATGAATAATGCAAGAGAAGAAAGGCAGAAGCAAGCGGCTGCTAATTGAGCTTTTGCTGACAGCGATGGCCAGTGAGACTGTGACACACGTACTGTGTGAGAGTGATGGATTGACCACTCATTAGCCCTGTTGCTAATGGCAAATTGAATCACCGACGTGATGCTATAGCTTTCAGTTATTACGGGCAGCGATCGATGGCCCGGAGACCCGCCCTTTCCCTCTTCGGCTACTCCTAAGGCCGCAAATCGGTGATCCTTACAAGCACCTCTGAACCTCTTTACTTAAATATTTATACTAATTTTTTAAATGAGATCTCATTTAGTATAAATATTTGAACTAGAGAGGGTCGGAGGTGCCCCTAAAGATTACCCGTTTGCACCCTTGGCTACTCGTTCGTGGAGGGTACCTGCCTCACTTTAAGTCCGGTCTCACAAATGAAATCACAGATAAAATAGACCTTTCATATGCTTTTGTGGTTTTATGATCTCTCTTTCTCTCTTTTTTCATGTCTCGAGCCGTGCGTGTTGTATGAGGTGAAACACAATAACGCTCTCAATGTGGATTTCACTAACACTTCACCGTTTTGGAAATAACGCTCAAACATTTCGTGGAGATGAAACGTTTCTCTTTTCTCCTCTTAGTTTCATGCAAAAGGTTGATGTGACATTTTATTTAATGTGCATGAAACCACCTAATAATATTGGCAAAGATTCCATTTTTCCCCGAGAAAGGTGAAGAGTTTGTTTTGGTATCCTAAGCTAATAGATTCGAATAAGCAAAGCCGCAACGGCGAGCGGCCGCATGCGCAATCTGTACCCGTCCATTTTTTGCTTCGCGATTCGTATTCGTCAACACCTCCCTCATTCTCTCTCCTTTCTCCACTGTGGGCGTAAATCTTGAAGCACTGTGAGCCGTCCGATAGCGTATGCGGCCGCTACCCATAGTGGAAAAACCGGGTTGCTGATAGATTAGTATTAGTTAGTGTCTTACAATCACTTAGCTCAGCTAAAAATTGTAGTAGTTACTCTAGTTAGCTGGTTTATTCTAGCTACCACGTACAACTAGTATATAGTTAGCTATGTTGCTGAGATACCACGTACAACTAGTATATAGTTAGTGTCTTACAATCACTTAGCTCAGCTAAAAAATTATTAGTATCTCAGCAAAGCAAATTCAGGATTTGTTCACAGGAAATTGAAGGAAGTGAGAGAGAGAGAGCGTGCGCGCGCAAGCCGGTTGCTTTAGCGCCATTAATTTTGCGTGCCCAACATGTAGCGCGCAGCGTGGTTGACGGATCGGTTATAGTCACACGGCCGGATCATATCGTAGCAGCGTGGAGTGGCCAAAGACGTCTACGTAGCTCTCTCTCTATACTGTCGACTCTCGTAGGAGAGGATACTGTGCTGCCGGCCGGGCCCCCGGGCATGCACAGATGCACACTGCCAATGACCCATGCACGTAGCGGTTGAACAATACCGCTCCCGGTAGCGGCCGCCCTCTCTTATCTGCCACCGTCCACGATGCTTCGCGATTCGTGCTAGTCAATACTTCCCTCTCCTCATTGCTTTGCGATCCGTGCAATCTTACTGAGTATGTTTGTAGGCCGTTGGATAAGAGGGGCGGCCGCACCCGGTCGTGGGAAAACCGGGCTGATGCACGTGGCGCGCCAAAGCGTCCAAAAATATCTCTACACTGCCGCTGCCGCGCGCCTCCGCCTCGCAGTCGCGGCTACTCTGGCAGGGGCTGGCTCATCACCGGCTCACCACACCAGCTGGGGGGGGGGGGGGGGCAGCACAGGCACGGCACAGCAGCGGCAGCGGAAGCCCCAGGCCGGCGCGCGCGAGCCGCGTGGTGCCTGGCTGCCTGCCTGCCGTGCTCTCTCCGGTCTCGTCTCGGCATAAATGCAGCGGCGATGGGTAGTTGGCGCCATAAATCACTCGCCACCGCCGCTCGACCTACCAGCACGTACGTACTAGTCCTCCTCTCCTTTCTTCCTAGCTCATCCATCCGCCTGCCTGCCCGACCAGACCCCCCGTTCCCCGTTCCCCTTTCGCCTTGCCTGCGCCGTCGCCACCTCAATTCCTCCCTCGCGCCCTTCGTCGTCCGTCACCTCGTCCACGGTTCCTCCTCCTCAGTTTCCCACCACCTCCTCAACCGCACCCACCGTCGTCGTCGTCGTCGTCTAGCGGTAGCGCGCGGACTAGGATAGCGGAGCTACCTGCGACCAGATCGATCCATCCGAGAGCTAGCTCAGCCTCAGCCTCAGCGCAGGAGGAGGCGGGAGAAGAAGAAGCCAAGCCAAGTGAAGCGGCAGGTGAGGTGGTGGTGGTTGCTGCCGGCGGCTACGTACCAAGAAGCGTGTAAGGCTGGCTACCTCCTGGGCCATGGATCCGTCGGGCGGCGCGTTCCTGCCGCTGCCGCAGCAGCAGCAGCAAGGGAGCTCCTCCTTCCCGCGCTCCTCCAGCAACGCCTCGCTCGCCAGGAGCGGCGGCAGGGGCGGCACCAGGGGCAGGAAGATGATGCGCAGGGTCTGCCGCGGCGTCATCACCTTCATCTTCGCCATCGGTACGTAGCACTAGTACGAGTGTTTATTCGCGTTTCCTACACCTGCCACTATATATAATCCCCTCCTAGCTCGTCCTTCCTTGCTCCCCCTCCCGCGATCTGAATTCTGATGCGCTCTGCTCTCGTCAATTTGCATCTGCGGCGTGCCCGATTTTGGGCACCACTGCGAATTGCACGCGATGCGATCTTGTTTACTCTGTCTGTTCGTTCTTTCTTCTTTGGTTTCTGTCCCCATCCCCGTCCCCGTCCGCCAGCCTGATTCAGCGCACAAAATTCCGACTTTCTAATCAGTTCATGATTCTGGGCCTCTTAACTGTGTTCACTTCATTCTGCATTTCTGCTTGTTTTATACCCCTTTTCCTTTCAATCAATCCCAGCAATTTTCTTCATGGTTTGGCTGTGTTTCAGCTTGCTTTCAAGTGTTTCTACATCGTTGGATTAAAGATTAATCTTACCGTTTCAAAAAAGTGTTTGTACATCGTAGGATTAATCGGTTGCAGTTGCTCAAAGGTCAAAGCTCACAGCTTTCAAGCAAGTGTTTGTATTGTACATACATCATAGGGGATCATACTCATACAAACTCTGATCTGATGTCTGATCCCTTAAACAAGAAATACAGAATCAGCCCTTGTCTGACTGAAACATACTTGTTTCTTCTTGAGCTATCTATCTATCTATGTTCTCGTCTTCCCCACCACTAAAGCTACCAGATTTTTGGTCTATCTGCGGCATAAGATTTGATGGCTTCGATTTTAACTTCAACCATCTTTCTCCTTTCTTTCTTTTCATTCTTTTTTTTTTTTTTTTGGAAGCAAAACAATCTTTCTCTTTCTCTCTCCTGTTATGTATACCACCAACTTCACTTTTGCTCTGTTATTACGAAAGAAGACAAATATCTCTGCATGTCTGACGCTATATATGCATATGCAGCTGGGCTGTTCCTGGGAGCGGTGACCGGCGGTCTGATCGGGCTGGCGACGGAGAGCGGGCTGTTCCGCGGCACCGGGATCGGCGCCATCACCGGTGCGCTCGTCTCCATCGAGGTCGTCGACTCCTCCATCCGCCTCTGGCAGGCACGCCGCTCTGGGATCTGGAGCATCCTCTACGTGGTAAGCATAAGCACTCTCACCACTAGCACTAAGCACTGCACATCAGGATCAGCACATCTGCACTGCACACGACGGATTCATTCGTTTGAAGATACATACAGTAGGCTTGTTCATTTCCTGTTCTCATTTAGTCTATTAAAAATAAACTAGTAACAAAACAAATTACATATTCTGTCGGTAAACCGTGAGACAAATATATTGAGACTAATGAATCCATCATTAGTACATATTTACTGTAAGAGGGTACTGTCAAATTATGAACTAATTAGGCTTAAAAATTATCTCGAAATCATGAACTAATTAGGCTTAAAAATCATCTCGTAAAGTTATCGCAATCTGTATAATTATAGTTATTTTTTTAGTCTATATTTAATACTCCATGTGTCCAAACATTTGATTTTTTTAGTCTATATTTAATACTCCATGTGTCCAAACATTCGATTTGATTGAGAAATTATATATGTCCAAAAATTCGTATGTTATTGGGAAGAAGTTTTTGTTGTGGGAACTAAAGCAGGCTAGTAAAGATACTGCCTATCATGCTATGCTCGACAGCGGTAGCTGGGAGTAGGACAACAACTCCTAACTGCATAGGAGTATGTACCTGCTTGCTTCCTTGCGTGGACTTGCTTGCTTCTGTGTGCGTGCATGTCGGCTAGCTTCTGTTGCTGATCATTCAGTTAGTTAGTTAGTTTATAGATACTCCTACATGATGCATGGATTAGATATTTAGATACTGCAAGGCTTTGTGTTTCTTTCACACAGCACTTGCTTATTGGCGTATTCAGACCTGCAACTCAAGACCCCATTTGGACAGTTTTCCTCCTGAACAAAGAATAATAATTCCTGCCTGCAAAATCCTTGTGGAAATCTTGTGTTGACCGAGCATTTCCAAATCCTTATGGAAATCTTGAGTTGACTGAACATTTCCTACCTTACCTGCTAGTTCGTTCCTACCAGTACAGTAATAGCCGAATAGGATAGTTGCAAGGCATCAGTCTCTGAATTATCTTCTTTTGCTCATGAGAGAGGCATAACGCTCGCTCCGTCAACATGCTCTGAGACTGAGACTACGCCGTCGTCTCTAAGAACATGCTCTGAGACTGAACATTGATCTGATGTGCAATGCAGCTGAACGTGATCTACAGCCTCCTGACGGGCAGGCTGGTGCGCGAGAAGGTCGACCCGGCAGTGCAGAGGGTGGTCCGGAGCCAGGTGGGTTGATGACCCATCCATGTCACTGTCGGTCGATCATTCATGTATGCATGGCATGCATCGGCTGCTTCTCCCTCTGAACCATAGCCATTGTCCACCATTGCAGATGAACGCGGTGGACTCGTCGCCGTTCAGGGAGTCGCCGGACCTGTTCGAGGTGGAGGCCACCAACGGCATGCCGCGGGCGTCCATCGACAAGCTCCCCGAGTCGTGGATCACGGAGGAGTACAGGCGCGACGCCGTCGGCGACCTCTCCGGATGCTCCGTCTGCCTCCAGGTACGGTCCGGATCGATCGATCCATCCTTGACGACGTCCATTTATTTCTTCATTCAGACAGAAGAAATAATCGCTGCTGGGAGTCTGGGACCTGAGAGTTCTGAAAATCTGGAGGATCCTGTTGGTGAATGGTTGCAGGATTTCCAGGTTGGGGAGAAGGTGCGGAGCCTGCCGGACTGCTGGCACGTGTTCCACGTGCCGTGCATCGACGGCTGGCTCATCAAGCACGGCTCCTGCCCGCTCTGCAGGAGGAAGCTCTAGACGACGAAGCACGCCATGGATGCATGCATGCTCGCTGCGATCGACTTGATGATGTGCCCTTGCCGCCGTACGTACGTGCTGCCAGGAGGAGGTTGGAGTTGGAGCTGGAGGAAGAAGAAGGAGGGACTGACATCTATAGAACCCTTAATTTATAGAGAGCTTTTGGTTTTCTGCTTTGCTGCTGCTGCTGCTTGTACGTGTCCTAGTACGTACGTACCCTTTTGCATCTTTTTTGATCCGCCATGAACGTACTTCCTTCCTCGTCCATGCATCCATCTCCGATCCTCTCGGTTCGGTTCCTTGTATTCTATCCTGAAGATCTCATGTAATATATAACCTGAACCGGCTTGTGCTTCATTAGATCCATTCCATGCATCTCCGGACTGTGATCTGGTGTAATATATAAAAAAAACTACTAGTATGTATATGTCATCGCATCACTTTGGACATCCATCCATGCTGCTTGCCAATTGCCATTGCTGTACTACTATTAACCAGCTGGCTGTGTACGTTCCAGTTTCTTCAGAGACGAACAGACCCCAACGATTAATTAGCGCCCTGAACTTATCAGACAGCGCCCGGCCTGTTCGTTGTTGTTTGCTTGAACTTATTAGCCATGGTATAGTATTCAGGGGGTGTTTAGTTGGTAGGAATTTTGGTGTAAAGTTCCTGTAGTACTTTTGTTGTTATTTGACAAACTTTATCCAAACATGGACCAACTAGACTCAAAAGATTCATCTCGACATTTACGGACAAACTGTGCAATTAGTTATACTTTTTACCTACATTTAATACTCCATGCATGCGTCTAAAGATTCGATGTGATGGGGAATCTTGTAAAAATTTGGAATCTAAACATGCCCTTAGCCGCAGAAACCATCAGCCTAACAGTACCAACAGTCCCAGATTCTTGAAAACTACTCCCTCCGTCCACGAAAGAATCAATTCCTAGAGTTGTTTTAAGTCAAACTTTTTAAACTTTGACCGAATTTCTAAAAAAAACTATCATGATTGATGGTACCAAATTTACATCATTAAATATATCTTCGAATATATTTTTTTCATAATATATCTATTTTATATCATAGATGTTATTACTCTTTTCTATAAAGTTAGTCAAAGTTAAAAAAGATTGACGACACGGATTCTAGGAATTGATTCTTTCGTGTTCGTGGACGGAGGGAGTAGTAAAACACAGCCACGATAAATTCCTGGATTCGGTCAGATTAATTTACTAGGAATTGATTCTTTCGTGTTCGTGGACGGAGGGAGTAGTAAAACACAGCCACGATAAATTCCTGGATTCGGTCAGATTAATTTACTGCTCTGCCTGAGCTACCGAGAGATTTAGCAGTAAATGCAAGTGGCCGGCGACGCCATGCATGATCGGCCTGTTCGTCGTATGTGTGTTGGTATCACTGGCGATCGATCGGCCGGGGACTGGATCGGATCGGATTGGTTAGGTACTTGGTTAGGTCAGGTGATTAAATTCATGGCGTCGTCGAATAGTCACCGTGTCCGGCCGCCACTGCGCATGCAATGCAATGCATCCGTCGTCGGCGTCGCTCCGGCGACGGCGAGAGCGCCATGGCAATAAATACGGATCTCGATCATCTGACACAGTAGCGGCCGTGCTCAAAACAAGAGCTGCTGCTGCTGCGTGCTGGCCGGATCGGCAGACGTCAGTCAGTTACCTGCACGGCCAGTCGTTGCCATCTCCGTCTGCCACGCGAATGCCTGCAACGCAAAACGCAACGCAAGAGAGACACGACACGACACGGAGGCATAGGCATGGAATGGAATTGCAAGGTGGGAAGAAGAAGATGGGCGTACGTCGTGGCTTTTCATGGTGGGTGAGAAGATGAATGCGTTCCGCGGCAACAACACAGACACAGCCGACGCGCGAGACCCAGTTTCAGCTTTGAATGAATGAATAGATTTGTCATATCCACATCAACTAGCTGTAATCTTCAGTTTTACTATCCATACCATATCAACGAGCGATATCAACGAGCAGTAACCTAATTAAATACTGCCTCTAATTCTAGTCCTACTCAAAGTCAAATAATTTTAAGTTTAACTTCAGTTTACAAAAACAAATAAGAATACAATTCTGAATCTTGTCAAAGTCAATTTATTTAAATTATGAAAACTAAGCTCATAAAACTAAATTCCAAATCGATATATACTATAAAAATATATTTCACAATGACCTGTCATAAGAAGAAAAAAAATACAAACGATACCATTCTAGGACCGGTCAAAACCAAATTATTTAAATTTGATAAGTTTATAGAAAATATTATCAACATAAATGATTCCGAACAGATATACTATAAAAATATACTTCATGATGAATCGAATCATACATATTTAGTATTGATGATAAATATTAGTATCTTTTTGTACAAATTTAGTTGAATTTCAAATCATTTGATTTAAAACCATTTGAACTGGAGAATTGCATGCTTTTATGAGGGACAGGGAGTATATATACTAGGAACAGTCAAATCAGCAATACTGGGAACAACTGATGACAGTGAGACGAAACCAGTGATTTCACTTTACCAGCGGTCAATTAACAACAGTACATGTAGTAGCAGTCAAAAACAGTACACATACAAAACATACATACACCTCAAAGCATCTCAGTTAAATAATTAAGTTACTCCTCCTTTTGCCTTCTTATTATTATTTCATATATATATGCACTACTAGGGTTAATTCCAGCACTGGAAGACATATTACTTGCTTTTCAGGTGGAAAGGATTCGAGCTTTCCAGTTTCCACAGAGCATCATCAGAACAGCGAAGCTATCGACTTGAGTCCACACCTTGACACCATGGGGAGGAGCTTCTGCGCCTCTCCTACGTCTTTACACCATTGAGGGGGGATGGATGATCTTGGCCGGTACAAGTACATATATAACACATTCGACACAACGAAAGAAAACCTCCTTCAGTCAGGGGGTGTAGCCTCCTCTCTACCACGCACTTTATAGTCATGTTGGTGCAAGCGTGTTGCTGCGCAGGCCGGCGCTGGCGCCACCGCCTCGCAGGGAAAGAGTGGGACCCCGGTGCGTGCTCGCCTTGCTAACGAGGCTGGAGTCAAGGAACACTACTATGACTGTTATGTCGTCATGGAAGTGCCGGCGAACACCGCGATCGATCTTCTTGAGGTCTGAGTACCTCATCTCTCTTTTCTTGGCTGCCTCTTGCAGTGCTGTTCTTATCAGCCTCCTAGCACAGCCCTGCAAGATCAAACCGAGATGTGAAGCATTAGACGCTATTCGCTATAGTTAGAAGCTAGGTACCTCCTAACATCTTAACTCATTTTCTATTTCGCTGAGTCAAACTAGCTATCCAAACACCATTCAATCTTGACCAGAGGGAGTACAAAAGAAATTACTGAAAAAAGGAAACTCTTTCTGCTTTAGAATGTTCAGTTAGGAGTTAAGAAAACATCGTTGTTTGGAGAGACTTCTAATAACATCTAAGCATATAAGCATGCTCCTTTTGGCCAAACAAGGTAAAAAAAGGCCATGATGCTAAGCTCCTGGGAGCTCTCGGTCCAACTCTGTCAATCTGACAATCACAATTCTACAGCAGTGGTTCTGTTCTCTACCTTGCCTGAACTGCATTATTATTTTACCAAACATTTTATCCTTCAATTTTGTTTATACGGATTTCAAACAAACACGATGGTGCACATGCACAGTCCCCAAGGGTCATATTTCTGTTACTACAAAATCAATTATATTTGCAAAAGATATTCTCCTTTATTTCTTAAATAGTTAAAGGATGCAACTAGCTGTCTAACAAAAGTCAGCTATGCACTAGGTAAATTCTTCATCATCATACTATCTTAATCACAAAGTCCATGTCCCATCAATATAAGCTTGTAGTGAAACTGTGAAAGAGAGTATGTTCACTTTGTTCATTTGTTGGAAGATAAATACATTAATTCAAATGAATATGAAATAGGAAACCCATCAAAAACAGGGGGAGAGACTAACTTACACTGCGGGGGCTACTGTGAACAATATCAACAGCCTCTTGGTTGGTTAAGTGCTCCCAAAGTCCATCAGATGCAAATATGAGAAACAGGTCGTGTGGTTGTAGTGGCTGCACACTGATTGATGGTTCTGAACTTAGTATCGGCTTGTTAAATGGTTCACGGAGGCGGAATTTTGCATATAAGGGTTCCCTGTTGAACTCTTGCTTTTTGAGATAAGCATCGCCAATTGATCTACAAACCTGCAATGTATGATAGAGAAAACTCTATAAATTGATATACATGTGACGACTTATGAAGTATTGCCAATTTTTTTAGTTGTTACTCATAGAATAAAAAAAAGAAACTTCACATTTTAGCATAGCAAGCCAGTTGGGTATAATACAGGATACACAGGCATCAAAATATGTCAGTAAGAAAAGTTAAGCTGATTGGCGAATAAGCATAAATGAACATATAATTCACCAAATAATACTCTACCAGTAATAGTAATAATGAGAAAGAGCTTAATGCTATTATATGCTTCAGCAATTCTCATGGAAAAAATAAAACCCACACACATCCAATTCTTAAGCTCCCTGCGTAAGAATATTTCTGCTGTATTTTAAATAGCACATAAGAAATACTTGTTTTTCCCATCTATAAAGACCTACATGACTGATGTCATTTAGTAACAGGATTAACGGATAGTTCAAGATGACCAAACAGCATGCTTGGTACAGCTCCAAACCTGAGATTCATGCAGGATTTGGAATTTGTAGAACAAAATAAAGTGGTTTAAACATATTTGCTCAATCTAAAATAATAACGAAATTGCTCAACTCAATACTCTCAACATGCCCAGAGCTCCAATTCCAAGAATTTCTGGAGCTAGTGATCACCAGTTCCAAAAAAATCTTGGAGCTGGAGCTGTGCCAAACAGGGCCATGAGGTGACAATTCTAACAAAATCTGAAAGCTACAAATGGTTCTCAGATATAGAATACACACCTGAATTAGTCCTTTTACACGCCAAACATTGTGCTTGAGAACAACAATGTGCCTATCTTCAGGGTGCATTGACTGCAGTTCTTTTCTCACTGACTCAATACTTACATTATGCTCTGCTGACAGTTGGACAGCCAAAACTTCTCCAGTGGCCTTAACATGTCTTCCTAAAACGGCACGGGAATCCCCAACATTGGCAACATAAAGAATGCCACCACAAATTACACCGACCAGGCAGCATGAGCCGACAGCTGCTATCTGAGGCTTTACAGGCCATTGTTTGGTAACAACAGAGAAGAATCCATCTTCTGTAGCTTCATACGCCTTCTTCAGTACATCAGCAGACATTGTATTCTGCTCAGATGCAAACCCTAAATACAAGGCATGAAATAACGGATTGATCACTGGATCGCTCCTTTATGTGCAAACTGAAAGCCAAATGCAGATATATACTAAGAAAAGCAAATAATGCTACTGTGCAGAATTAAAGGTTAGCTAGTTACTTTTGAGATTCTGGAAGAGATGATCATTGATATAGCAAGCCGTCTCAGGACCGCCATGTCCATCGTAAACACCAACAAAAGTGCCATATGGTCCAGAATCTAGAAAACTCAGTGGGCCCGACTCGATCTGACACTGGTCCTCAAGTAAGTTATTGGCCTGAACAACAGCCATGGAGAACTCCCCATTGACGTGCTGCCCAGCATCCTTGTACCATAGAAGTCCATCCTGCCTACCGGTAACATCTGAGCCTGTTCGGGCATGCCGGTTCGATGACGGTCGCCAGCACGCCCGTAACAAGTTCATCAATGTCACTAGCATCCCTCATCAGTCATCTCTTACACATACGTCTCCGAGCCCGCTTCATCTGTAGTCCAAGAAAACCGCAGTTGGATTTGTCACGCGCCAATAGTTTTGTTCCCTGTGTCCTGTAACAAAAACAACTAGAAATGAGCCAAACACAGCTATGACTTATGAACGTTGGTGAGAACCGAGAAGTCCATTGACTTTCGGTCTGAAAGCACGATTCAATCATACGTGGTTAACGTTACTTCTTTTATTTCATATCAGTTAGCAAATAACACTACAGGTATTATATCAATGTTAGCATATCTGCTCTCTAAACCCCTTAGACCCCAGGAATCTCCTTCTTAATAGCACTAGACTAGAAATGGAAATAAACATGACATGCCATTCCAACAATTATTCAAAGCTAGCACCAGACTTAAAAATACTGAAAATCCAGTGACAATTGCAGAATTTTGTAGGACTCCTTCCACTGGATAAACAGAAGAAAAGATATGTAGTCTAGGCATGTAAATAAATGACAATCAAAGCCAATCCCCAGGAACTATAATTACACAAAAACCTCCTCCCCTCGCCAGGTAAATTGCTAAGCTCTCCCTGTGTCCTTATCCATTCGCAACACGGATGAACTGCATCGTCATCGATCAAACAGGGAAACGAAAGATACGATTGCGCACCGCAATTGACACATTAATTTCGCCGAAAACACTACACTCCCCTTCTGAATCACGTGCGCGTGCTTCCCGCACGCATGACAGGCACCCACCCCGTCAATTGGAGAAAC
The DNA here is from genome assembly GCA_009763385.1 of Coix lacryma-jobi var. lacryma-jobi. NCBI lineage: Eukaryota > Viridiplantae > Streptophyta > Magnoliopsida > Poales > Poaceae > Coix > Coix lacryma-jobi. The sequence goes on from VDCT01001214.1 coordinate 389,206, forward strand.
AAGACATGATTTTTTTTCGTAGCCCACGAACGAAAAAAAAAACACAAAATCGGAACGATAATACCACGGCACGCAAGCACCGAAAACTAATAGGACAAACCCGCTGATTCGGATCAAGCAGGGCCGCAGCCCAATCCTGGGGCACGCCGCACGCGGAGGGGACAGGGGAGCGGGAGGGAGGAGAGGGGAAAATCGCACCTTTGCGTGGGCGGGGCGCCCAATTGGCGGGCTCGGATTGGGATTCAGCGAGTAGCGGCGAGGGGCGTCGATCGATCAGGTCGCTCGATTTGGGCGTCGCCACGCTGCTCCTCCTCCTCTCCCCTCTGTCTCCCTCTCCTTCTGGGTCTGGCTGGACGAAGGGAGAGAGAAGAGAGAGAAAATAGCAGAGGAAAAGGGGAAAAGGAACCGGAGCAGAGCAGCCGCGAAACGGGTCGGGTGGCGCGCTCCGGCCCGACCCGACCCACACGAGGCGGCGCGGTGAAATGAAGAAGGTGTGGGGGAGCACGGGAGTGGAAACTTGGGTGGGTGCGCGGGCGCGAGTGGCCGGAGTCGGGGACGAGGCGACGGACGGCGAGGGTGATCTGAACCGGCGGCGGCGGCGGCGGCGGCGGCGGCGGCGAGGGAATCACCGGCGGACGGCGGTGGTGGGGACTGGGGATGGGGATCCGCGGCCGCGAGTGGCGCGAAGCGAAGGCGTGGTGCGGGCCGTTGCAACAGAAAGAAACGCTACACTCGCTAGATGATGACGTGTGGCAGGTTCAGCGTAGACAAATAGTGAATTTGAGAATAACAGCCCTAGTAAAAATACTAATTGCAGATCAGTCCCTGACAAAACCTCCCTGCTGAAAAATATCTGGCCTGACCAAATTCAATGTCAGGGCCTAGTTTAATTTCGGACTGTAAAATTTTCAGATATCATATCGCATGTTACATAGGGTGTTACATGAGACGTTTGAATACTGATAAAAAAAACAAATTATATAATCTATCCATAAATCACGAGACGAATTTTTTAAGCTTAATTAATCCGTTATTAGCACATGTGTTATTGTTATTGTAGCACTTTAGTATCAAATTATAGATTAATTAGGCTTAACAAATTACACACAAACTATATAATTAGTTATTTTTTAATCTATATTTCATATTCCATACATGTGTCAACGATCCAATATGAGATATGACAGGGCGTAAAGTTTTTGGGTGGGAAGAGAGAGAAGAAGAAGAAGAAGAAGAAGAAGAAGAAGAAGAAGAAAGCAAGATCAATAAATCGTTATGTGAAGGCCTTGTTTAGTTTCCCCCTAATTTTGCAAAATTGGCAAGATTCCTCGTCACATCAATCTTTAAATATATGCAAGAAAAATTAAATGTAGGTAAAAAAATAACTAATTGTACTTTTAGTATGTACATGTCGAGACGAATCTTTGGAGTCTACGTAATCTATATTTGGACAAAGTTTGTCAAATAACAACGAAAACGCTACAGTGCAAAATTTGCAACTAAACAGGGTGATGAATGAATATCTGATCTGATGTGTCAATGCGTTCACATGTGGATGCAGTTAGTTGGTGACACTTGGGTGATGGCTGATGGCTCTGCCTGGTGCCTGCCGTACGTGGCAGCGGCAGCAGCTTCACCTACCTGTCCACCAAGGGTCGTCATCGGCCTCCCGTAACGTCGAAAAGCCACGAGCTTCGCAAAGATCACGGTCACGTTTTTGACCAAATTTGTTAGGCTTTCAGGCCTCACCACTTCTTTGAACCTTATCTGACTGAATATTCATTTGTGCAGTTCATGACTGGACAGAACTCTGAATCTTTGCATCGGATCTCTGAAAATTCAGCGGCTGCTACAAGACGACGACGGCTCGGTGTCCCAACAGTCCAACAATAGTGTGTTACCAGTGGTTTTCATCTCTTTTAACTTACCCCCTCCCTTTCAAATTATCGTTATAACTTTTTCCTAGGTCGAATAGAATTAGCCTAATTTTAATCGACATGTTGGCACCTCATACAACATCAAATAAACGCATAGGTCAAAATATAATTCGTGATGTATGTACTATCTATCTAGTGCATATTGTCCTAACAATTTGATCTAAACAAAGCTAAAACTACTAGTAACAATTTGGAACAGATGAAGTACCTATCTCTGCCAAACATAACATAAGCATGACGAGTTGTCGACGTCCATCTTTTTGCGCTGCTTGTGTGTTGAAGCGTAGATAACAACAACATGACAAGAAATGTGGCGCAGGAGTATGAAGAGCCTGCACCAGTGTAAACAACAAGCAAACGGCCGGCACATTTTGTATGTGTATCCACTGTAGACACAGTGTGCACCAGTCCTTGCTTCACTGCATGGCTTTCATTCAGGCGTTCACACTGACCATGATAGATCATGTCAAGGCGCAGATGATCTGCACTGACCAATTTATTAGGGTGAGAGAGTGTGTTAGCTAGTACGTTCAATAATAGACTATCAGTATACTAGTACATATCTCATTGATTAGTGATAGAGCAAGGTGGGTGGTAAAACCAAGCCAATTCTGTTCTGAAAACAAAATGAAGATTGAGCCAGACTTCAGAGCTAAGATTGGATGATTGATCCTATCCTATTGTTGGAATATAAGTGAAGGTTTATAAACTTTACAATTGAATTGGCTGGTATATATATGCAGCTCAATATATAACCCGTCACTGCGGCCAGTTATAATGAAACACGCCTCTCGCGTTTGATGCTGCTTGAGCCGTTTTGCTTTTGTATTTGTTCTTTTATCCTCTTTAATTTAACGAAACACGCGTCAACGGGGAAAAAATTGAGCACAACTTGACCTAGTCCAATAATCTAGATAGTTATAATGCAGTCCCAGCACAACTTTAATAATGCTTAACTAGAATTGCATGTCACATCTTCGTCGCATGTTACCATCCAACGAAATGTGTTCACTTACCGGTCTACGCATGGTTATTCATGAATATTCTTTTCACACTTACTCCCTTTTGATGAATACTCCCTCTGTCCAACAATAGCGCTAGATCAAATAATCTAAAGTTTTACCAAATCTATATAAAAGATATATCAATATTTGGAGCTAAATTTACGAGCGGTACTTAAAACTTATACAATTTAAATATTTAGGTCCCTACCTTTTTTTATATATTTGAGTACGTAAACTTGTACTATGGTGTTACTTGGGTCTGTAACTCTTAAATTTTGATATTTGAATCTTTGAACTTGTACAATAGTAACATTAGGTCCCCAAACTCGCAAAAAACACAGTTAACACACCTCATTAGCATCAGCTTTGTATTAATGTGCAATGCAAGTTTGGGGACCTAAATGACTCCACTGTACAAGTTTAGGGGGGGGGGAGCAAATATAAAAATACGAGAGCTAGGGACTCGAGTGACACCACAACACAAATTTAGAGACTCAAATATCACAAATCGGATTTAGGGACCTAGATGACACCAACGTGTAGTGAATTTTGCTCCGATATTTATTATACTCAATATGTTCATTAGATTTGTAGGAAAATATATTTTCGTAGTATGCTTCTTTAAAATCATAATACATGATGATACTATTTCTTATAAAATATAGTTAAAGTTAAAATAATTTAACTTTGACCGGACTTAGAACTGTATTATTTTTTTTTACAAAGGTAGTAGCAAATTGGTGGTTTCACCGAGGCCTCGTGTTTACTCGTTCCATAGGAAGTCATTCCTGGTGCCCTGTCCATGCAATTTCCCAGCCTCAAAAAAGGTATGCAAGACTTTTGTGGCCATCTGACCATCTCTGCCCGTGCTGCTTAATGAACCAGTAGATAAAAATTAAGGGGAGTAGCTATGTGCCATCCCTTCCTGTTGGGAGACCATTATCAGTAATGCAAGGGTTTGCCCTTTAAACTTTTCGGACTCGATCCAAGTTCTCATTCTGGCGAAGTTTCAGCCCTGAAAAAATAACACTCCATGTATGTACCGAACTTCGCTTTCCTTTATGCTCCAAAAAAACACTGCAGGTCATATCGATGAAGCGAGTGCTATCAGGTTCAACAACACTATAGTCTATAGGTGGAACAAGAATGGTGTGCAGTGGCCAATCTTTACAAAAAGTCTTGCACATGATCGATAAATAAATACCGAAAAATATCTAAGGGGAGTAACCATGTGCAGTTCTTTCTCTGTTTATAAGGTATACCATACTAAAGTTCAGTTTTTTTTTAGAGAATAATGAACATTTTTCAACCTTCGAGTTGCAGTCATTTAGTCACATTTTCAACACCGAACTATGAAACCAAGTAAGAAGCATCCTTCAGTTGTCCAATCCGGACAAATTTAGGCCTCTCACTGAAGCTTTCTTTGTGCCACTCAGTGAAAACGTCATTTTTTTGGAATGTCATTACATATGATCAGTATCACACAAGATTTTTTGTTATGAAAACATACTATGTAGACGTGGACACATGCATAACTAAGAATCAAAGGGGAACTAACCTAGCTGTGCAGTCGTCCTTTCTCTATGAGATGAGATGTCCCCAAGTTTGCACGTACCAAAGTTTGGATTTTTGTGGGTGGTTGAGTAAAGGCCACGTTCAGATTTCAAAATCCCCCCAAATATTTTGCATAGTACCCTTCATATCGAATCTTCAGACGCATGCATGAAACATTAAATATATGTAAAAAATAACTAATTATACTTTTAGTATGTACAGGTCGAGATGAATCTTTTGAGCCTAGTTAGACATTATTTGGACAAAGTTTGTCAAATAACAACAAAAGTGCTACAGTAACTTTTCGCCACATATTTCGCGAACTGAACAAGGCCTGACAAGTCTTCAATCTGATGTAGTATGCGTGAGAGTTGTCGTCGTCTATCAGAGCAAGTGCAGAGAAATTAGGCTCGTTTTTACCTCGTAGCTTGGTTGTTCCTCTCAGTGACGACATCACCGTACAATTTAGCTGAAGAATGAGAGGAATAAAAATACCTTCTCGTCAAAGTCGCATGCAGCATCAAGTGCAGCCATGTACGGAGGTTTGGAATAGAGGAAAATAGTGCAGATGAGTGATCCTAAAGCCTTCGTGTATAATGTTGCTGTCAGTCTGAAATCTCGGTTGTCGGTTGTCAGTCTTAGCAGGCAGGAGCTACAACTATTACACTGTGCATTGCTCGACAATGCAAGTGACAGACAAGCAATAAAGCTCTAGCCAAACAAGGAGGTACATCATCATAAAGAAATTTATTCTGGTGATTCTAAATGGTCAAAGCCCCAAGAATCACAAAGAGTTTTATTATCCTCCATTAGCAAGAATAATGTTTTCCCACCAATCATCAAAGATCTCTTCTCCAATCTAAGGGGCAAAAATCTATAGGCCTACGCTTTATAGAATAACTTGAAAAAAAAAATCAATGGCAAAGACACAAAGAAAAAGTTGATTCCTTAGCTTAAGAAAAAGATGATTTATGGTCTCTTGGCTTTGATCACAATGACAACACCTCTTTCGATGATGGAGCCCTCTTTTTACCAGTTGACGTCTATCCAACACCTGTCATGGACTACCGGACACAATAATAATTTACACTCGACAGTAGCTCAAGATCTCCAAATTATATGGTAAAGCTAAAATAAGTGCATCCCTTTGAAAAATTTATATATGTTGACCTTGTCGAACATTGGTCATTCGAATGTGCAAAGTATGGATGTTGGGAACACCATGATGCAAGACCACCTCCTCGATGATGTCAGAAACCAAGCTATTATGATTTTACCCCATGCTCAAGGTTCCTTGAATGTCAGAAATCCATGTGTGACTTGTGAGGGCATTATGAATTGTCCTCTTATTAGCTATTCTTTTCAAAACCAATGCACAAGCAAACTTTGACCAGTGAAATGAAATACCCTACAATTTATACCTTTGCCGTGCGCATTTCATTTCATCTCTATGTTTGTGATGCCAAACAAGCATTCAACCTCCATGGTCATCAAATGATGGACAATGATCATCCGTAGGTGTAGCCAGACATATGCTACCTTTGACCATTTGCTTATGTCATGAAGTTCCTCCATCATTCTTCATCAAACCACTTGATCATCAACACAAATCAACCGCTTGGCTTGATCTTCTTTGAATGATATGATCTACTTCATGTCATCATGCGGCCATATTAGTTCATCGATCGCAACTTTGCTTGCTCTTCACTGTTGCCTAGGTCCATCGACACCAAGTCCTCACTCAAGCTTCATTCTTCGCCACATGCGGTCCGTCGTTCCAAAGCCTCTAGCTTACCCTTGACACCTACAAACCTAGTCCATCGCAACCAAACCATATCTCTTGATCTTCTCTACCTAGCCACATGACAATATGTCACGTCTCATATGCAATGAGCTCCTCCATTAACACTTTAGTTGATCATTTTATCAATCCAAGCCACTTCACCATCTTGGCTCTAGTTACTCACACTAGTGTATTTATGGATTAATCATACAGATTAGTTCACCTAGGTTCTCCTTCTAAATTTGCTTTTAATGGCTCAAATAGAGTCGCTCTAAGGATTGGTCGTGTGGATGGCATAGAAACCGTGCCAAATTTGGAGATTCTAAGGACGATCTCTTTTGGGCCAGGATTCGAACATTCGTGCCAAATCAGCGTCCAGCGGCCCAGGATCTGTTCCTTCCAGTTCCAGGCCCAGGTAAATTGCAAATTTCTGGATCACTTTAACCAAACAGCCCCACCTGGCTGCGTCACCACTCTTCGTCCCATCTCTTCTTCACCCGTTCACCCGGCGTGCTGCGGCGACCCTTCCCTACCTGCTGTGCGAAACGGAGCACTGGAACCCAAACTCAAATCCCACTCGGACTACCACCACCGCCCCACACCTCCCGTCGCGCAGCCGAGCGACGGCGCGCATCCGCCTCCTCCGCTCCGCCCCGCCCCGCCCCGCCTCTCATCGCCGCCCCGCATCCCTCCGTCGTTCCTGGCCGCCGTGCTTCTTCTCCGTCGCCGGCTACGCGCGTGGGGAGGGAGGAGGAGGAGCCGCAACGCGTGGATCCAGGGGCAGCGGCGTCCATCCCGCGTGAGGAGGGAGAAAGGAGCCGGTGAGATCTACTTTTTTTCTCTCTCTCCAGCTCCTCCGTCTCTCGCAGCTCTCTCTCAGCGCGTTTTGCGGAGATTCGTGGGTAGTGACGGCGGGGCAGTCCCAGGCTCGGCGGCGGCGTCAGCGGCTCCCCCTCCCGCCTCTCGCCAGTCGCCTCGCGCCCTCGCCAAGGCTGGAGCCAGCAGCCAGCCGCTGCTCCACCAAGGCGGTCGCGCCGCTTTGGGAGCGCTTATGCCCCAAAGCGAAGCGTTGTTACCTGTCCGCTTAGCGCTGAAGCGTGCGCTTAGTGCTGCCGCATTTTGGAACCCTGCCTGAATTGCTGTGGGTGGTATTTTCCCAGCGGGCCATCATCGTTATTTCATCTGTTCATGTACCGCTTAGACCTTGCAGCTTTATTTAGTGGCGAGTTGGATTCTGCATTGCAGCCATGATGGGTTGTAAATCTCAGATCAGATGATTTTGTAAATTGGACCTTCTATAGGGAAACCACATGGGCACCAAAACCAGCTAAACAATTCTTTTGTTGCGAGCCTGTGCAGAACTGGTTCCTGTGGAGAGGAAACTATATGAAGAGAAGTCATGAACATAGACGTTTATTGACTTGTGTATCAAATATGCCGATCCTCTGCCCATCTATATTCTGATGTAGCCTGCCAGTTTCAGAATTTTCTTTGTTCTGCATGCTTATCCTAACATGTTATTTGGTTAGTACTACATAGATAATTTCTGTGTAGATTGTAGACATGGTATGGTGACCCATAAGCATGAGGGTCTTCGGAGCCAGTTGGGCTGTTTAAAAATAATAAAGTTTGCATACTATAGTTATTCTTTGATTGGTTGATAGTCCTACACTTCAGCAAGTTATTCTAGAAGAAAATCCCCAAAACAAAATGTTTCTTTCACTCAGTATTTTCTTTGACTAAATTATTTTTGCAAGTTCTTAGAACATCTGGTTTGCCTCCTATAAATCAGTCAGCTAGTATCCTGGTTGTGGTAAACCTAGAAATAATCGTGATCTAATATTTGTGTCTTTTTTGGCTTCTCAATTTCAAGTTTCAAAGTTATGGTTCTATTTTTGAAAATGCTAATTTGGACCTAAAGGTTGCACACGCCCTTATCATTCTAAATCAGGTCTAATACTACGTTTCTGTCTTCGTAGTTTGGTACTGCCTGTTATTAGTGTTTTAAATTAGAAATCAACTTTTGATCCATCTTTGCGTTTATTAAGTAATCTGGGCATGTATACTGATAAAACTTGCTATGACGATGTGCTTGTTTAGTTTTCCTTTTTCTTTATTTGAAGTGAAAATGCATTTTTGCTGATGGTCTCTTCTTTGACTTCAGATTGGATAAACAATATCATGCCATTAGGTGGATAATATTTGACGTGCTCCTGGCTTGTTCAATTTTGGGCATCATCAAAATGTCAGGACCGCTGAATGTACGTCATCACCCTTGCTAAATTAATATGGCTATGCATTTCATCTTTTTCTATTCAGTAAACAATCATAGTTTAGTTTCTTAGATCAGTTGTATTCAGTAAATTAATATGTGTGGCTCCTATAGCCATTCCTTTTCTAGACATGGTAATTTTTTTTGTTCTCTGTTTAGTTCCCCATCACATTAAAAATATATAAAAATGTTGCTGAACAGAGAGCAAACGTGCTTTGTTTTCTCTTATTTATTTGATATAGTTGCTGCTCGATTGATTAATGTAATAGCAATGTTGTTCAAGCTATTCTACCTTTTGCATCCTTGCAAGTATAAATACATCTTAAAATGTCCCAGTCATATATTAGCTATTCTACCTTTTGCATCCTTGTAAGTACAAATGCATCTTAAAATGTCACAGTTATATATTCTGACGGGTGAAAACTCATTTTCATCACTTTTCAGTCAAACATTAGTGGGGCCACCTCAAACCTTAGAGATTCAACAGGAAGGCCATTTACATCATCCTTTTCTGGTCAATCTGGATCACTTCCGGGTTTTCATCACTCAGGTTGGTGAAGATTACAGTATTTTGTTAGTTCATTGGTGCATGTTGCATTGGCCTGCTTTTATTGTTAACTCTTCTGAATTTGCTTGCAAGGCTCACACAACATTCATGGAAATCTTAATCTTGCAAATATCTCTGGATCATTAGCACCAAGAAATAACTCGATGGCGGGCATTCCGTCTCCAGGGGTTCAACAACCTGGTGGTGGTATTTCCAGTGGCCGGTTCCCTTCAAATAATCTTCAAGCTTCCATGTCTCAGGTTTTTTTTTCTTTGGCTTCCACAGCTTGTTCCTGTTCATGCTAAGTGGGATCTTTGTTGCTTCGGTTCTCATTTTGCTTGACCCCCTTTTTTAGATTCCTCATGGACATTCTGGGATCAGCAACAGAGGAGGTATGAATGTTGGGGGAAATCCTGGATTTAGTAGTAGCATGAATGCTATTGGTGGCTCAATACAAGGTTTATCCTCAAACTTGGCTAATGTGGGTAACCGCAATTCTGCTCCTGGGTTGGCAGCTTCTCCAGTCTTAGGAAATTTAGGTCCACGAATGAATTCTGGGAATATTATGGGTGGGAGCAATATTGGGAGAAGTATAAGCTCTGGAGGGCTGTCTATGCCTAGTATTGCATCTCGCATGAATTTAAGTGGCAACTCTGGAAGTGGGGCTATCAACATTCAAGGATCCAACCGTGTGAGTGTGAGTAATATGCTTCAACAAGGTATGTAGATGACATTGCGGGTATGCAGGCTTGGTTGAACTTTCCATGCTTAATTGATGACTCTCTTCGTATATTTTCATTTATATCTTTCATGTTGGCTGGATAGAAATGATCTGGTTCTAATTTTAATTGTCTGGTTCAAATTTGAAAGGTACACTTGTGATGAGATTAGTAACAGGGATGTGGAAGGAAACACTTTGCTCCCTGAAGTTTCAAAGAGCAAACTTTTATTTTGGCCCACTTTGGCTTAGAACTAACAAGGGGAACCAGGCCGTTATTATTAGAAATTATCATTAGAAATCAGTATCATTATGTATTAAGTTTCAAAATTAACATTGGTCTATAATGTTGAACAGAACTGGCTTTATGAATAGTTTTGAAACTTTAAGATGTTAATACTGGGCTTTAGTGTAATAGTATATGTTTCACTTTGTTTATTTATTCCTTTGCCAGCATCCCCACAGTTTATGAATTTACTTGGAAGTTCTTACCCAACACCTGGAGGGTCACTATCTCAGAATCAAGTACAGTCAGGAAGCAGTTCTTTAGGATCTTCTGGAATGCTATATGATGGAAGCTCAGGTGACAATGCTCCGTTTGATATTAATGACTTTCCTCAGTTAACTGGACGGCCTAATTCTGCTGGAGGTGGTCAAGGACAATATGGTAATACTGCAATGCTAACAAATCTTCAGATGTTTTTTAGATTATAGTACTCTTTAGATTACATGTAACTTCTGACTTCTGTAATTTGAAGGATCACTGAGAAAGCATGGAGTAAGTGTCAATGCCATTGTGCAACAAAATCAGGAATTCAGCATTCAGAATGAAGATTTTCCAGCTTTACCAGGAAATAAAGGTGTGTGCTCACCAATCACCATTGCTAATCTCATTATGAGTGTAATAGAGAAACAGAAGCTCTTACCCTTGTTTGATATGATATGAACGGTCACCTGTTCCCGTTATCAGTCCAGTCTAGTTTAATAGCTTTGTGCACTTGCATTTCATGTGTTATTATCTATATTTTTGGTTTGAAAAATTGCATTAAGCCATTCACAACATATGCTATACTTCAGCACTACATGATAATCTGTGATATCTTATTAATTCCTTTGATGTTTCCTAGTTTAATCACACTTTGATGTCCTGATCCTCTGCTCAACTTTTCAACTAATGTTATGCTAACTTCATTGATACGTTTTTTTTTGTTTCTACTGATTATGTTTTTGTCATACTTTTCTCTCTTCTGGAGTATATTATCTAATTATATGTTTCTTTGGAATATAAGGTAGTTCCTCAGATTATCCTATGGATATTCATCACAAGGACCACCTTCATGAGAATGTAAATATTTTGCAAGCACAACATTATCCTGTGAGTTGATGGTTTTACTATTTGATTTCCTGAACACTTATATTTGCTTATTCTTAATTTCGTCACACATGATTCTATAGATGGCTAGACCATCTGGCTTTAACTTGGGAAGCAGCTATCCGCCCCGCCAACATCAGCAGGGTGCTAATTCAGTAAGTAATACTACTTTTTTGTTTACATGATCTTAAGGTTGAACACATCACCTTTTTTTTTAAACTGCTTGATTTGTTATTTTGCTTTCCCTCCGGAGCAGCAGGGGAGATCCCTACTGAGATTTGATGTTTTGGTTCCTGCTAAGCTTTCTGAATGTGGATTACTAACCATAGTGATCTTTTATTAGGTTCAAAATGCTGGGCTGGAAACTATTGGACTAAGACCAGCAAATTCTCCAAGTCCGTCAACTAATTCAGGGGTCTATGAGCAATTCATGCAGAAGTACCATCAACCACAGACTCAAAATTCACTTAGGTTGCAGGCATCTTCAGGTCCCCAACAGTACAAGGATCAGAGCCAAAAATCAGTTCAGGGAACACAGGCTGCGCCGGATCCATATAGTTTACTAGGATTGTTGAGTTTAATAAGAATGAAAGAGCCTGGACCAACAGCTCTTGCTTTAGGGATTGATTTGACATTGTTGGGTTTGAATTTGAACTCTCAAGATAATCTTTACAAGACATTTGGCTCCCCGTGGTCAAATGAGCCAGCTATAGGAGAACCTGATTATCAGATCCCTGCTTGTTTCTCTGCAGAGCCACCACCAGCACTGCAAGTAAGCATCGAAACATTTAGTTTTTGTTAGCCTCTTTCTTGACATTACATATTCACACATTTTTTTCATCCTCTGCAGCCGTTACATTTTCAGAAGTTTCACCCCTTGACACTATTCTACATCTTTTACAGGTACATTAGAGTTCATTTAACTATTCATTTGATGTAACTAGGCTGTGCATCATCTAACTATGTTCTTTCTGCAGCATGCCCAAGGATGTTGCTCAGTTATATGCTGCTAATGAACTGTAAGCATAGAAACTGTACAGTTTATAGTATCACTTTCTGTATTCTTGATATATAGCTTGCAACCTACTATGTTGTTTAAGCAAATTGCTGCTCCATGTTTTCAGATACAATAAAGGGTGGTTTTACCACAAAGACTACCGTGTCTGGCTCACAAGAGCTCCTAATTCCGCACCTCTTGTGAAAACCCCACTTCATGAACGAGGGTCCTACATTTGTTTTGATCCAAGCATCTGGGATACTGTCCATAAGGTTTCGTTATCCGAATCAAACCATACGAATCCTTATCTATTAGCAGAGAAATGTGTATCTGAGCATTCTTTTGCCTGCAGGACAACTTTGTTCTCCATTACGAAGCAGTGGAGAAGAGACCTGTCCTTCCTTCTGCTGGCCAAAATATTAGGCGAGAACTATAAGGTAGCCTGCTTCTATCATGCATAAAAGGAAAGTATAATTAATTATATGTATGTTTGACTTGCTTCTCTGATGCACACATATTTACCCTTGCAGCTTGCCCTCGGTTCTCCTTCATTTGAAGTTAGTTTGGTTCGATCAGTAGCTGTTGTCATAGATGGGATGAGCTGAGCCCAGGAAATTGACATGCACGCTGATCTGGAAAATGGAGCTCCTTTGTTGGTTGGCGTTAATTAGTAGGGCAATTGTACTTATGTTTTGACTTTTGAGTTTCTTTTTGGTGTTGGGATGCAGTCATCGTGAATGTTTTGACCGTTTCGAGTCTCATGAAAATAGAATCGGACTTTGGATTCGAGATGTGCGTGATGCCTGTTTGGTGATTAGAGTTTTGCCGAACATGTCGCGTAATTGCTGGGCATATTAATGATTCTATCCGGTTAAACAATGAAGGATATGTAGATCTGTTTGGTTGCCTACATTATCCTGCCTCGAGGCTTGTTCGGTCATGTTAGCGCCCAGACATCCGGAGGGAGACGCCCGTCCGGACGCCCGCGCGCCCGCTGCTGTATTCAACTGCTGCGCGTGCCTGCGTTCTGCTTCTGCTGCATCCCGCGCCTAGCGTCTGCGAATGCTGCTGCTATGCCTGCCCGCTCGTGCTGCTGCATCTGCCCCGGAGAGCATGTGTGTTGTGTTGACCCGGGGCTAGATGCTGCACCCTAGGGGGCCATGCCTAATGATGCCGGCCGTTTGGTGCATGCTGCAGCATGTGCATCCGTTTGGGCCGCTTTAGCGCTCTGCATGCCTTCGTAGTTTGTACAATTGAATTGTTAGATTTGCTCCTACGGCCCGGTAAAGTAACCCGATCGTCGCTTCGGAGACATCACCTTACTTTTACAAAAAAAAAAACTAATAAGTATTTAAACATATATTATATTATAAAAAGGAAAATGTATTTTTTTACTTCAAAGGGCGACGCGTGGGAAATAAAAAGGGCGTGGCCCTGTTCCGGTTCGACTTCGGTTCTGGGTGGGCCTCCGGGTGGGGGCCATTTAAACGCGGGCCGCGGGCGGTGGGCTGTTCCGGCTGCTTTCCCCACTCTAGACTCCACCACGTGTCCACATCCGCCGCACCCGCAGCAATCCAGCAGATCTCATCGAGGGTGTCGCCGGCGACGAGAGCTGCTGCGCCGGCGACGATGACTGCTGCGGTGCCGGCGATGGGGACTCGATCGTGGGCGTGGAGGGCTGCAGTGCTGGCGATGGGGACTCGATCCCGGGCTGGGAGGGCCACACATCGGGACCTCCGTAGGGCACGCGCTGCGACGCCGAAGGCGACGAAGAAGAAGGTGCCGGCGGCCGCGTCGGTGGGTGCTGGGATCCAGAAGAGGAAGAGTCCGGCGGGCGCGTCGGAGGAGGAGGAGGGGAAGACCTTGTCAGAGGCCACTGAGATCCTGAAGCTGAAGAAGGAGGCGCTTGGGGCGTGTCGCCTCTGGAAGGAGATGCGTGTCCCCGGGGCGCTGGAGCGCTACGTGAAGGCCAGGGAGGAGGAGGCCCGGGCGGAGGAGGCGCAGCAGCCGAAGAAGAGGAAGATGGTGCTCAAGACCAAGGTACCCGAGGCTGTCATCAACGCCATGAAGCTGCAGCCGTATCGCACCGAGCCCAGGTCCGACGAGGACCTGGCCAACCAGACTGAGTTGTTCCGGGGAATGTACAAGCTGGTGAGGTTCGTCGACGACAAGATGAACGCGTATGAGCAGGCTCTCATCGACCAGCACGACAGCAAGGGCTACGCAGAGGACGAAACCGAGGTCACCGATGATGACGAGCTGGAGATCTAGGTCACCGACGACGAGCCGAGGAAAAGCAATTCAAGGAGGCTTCATATTAACATAGTATTAGTAGCTTAAGAAAATGTGTGTATGTTCCTCAGTAACCAACTAAGTGTCTGTTGAGTATATGTCTGCTGCTGGGATGTTCACCGGTGAAACTTCGCTACAGCTGAATGGATGCATTTGCTTTATGCCTGTGAATCACCAGTTTGATATTTGATCAACTGCTGTTTGTGTATCTTCCTCAACTGTTGTTTGTGTATCTCCCCCGACCACTGTTTGTGTGCCTTGTTTAAGAAACGTTTGTACAACTTTACAATTCTTTTTCAGGTACTCTCCATTCAGGATAGGGGTATTGGTATGACCACGGAAGATCTTATTAAGAACCTCAGAACCATTCATAAGTCTGGTACTTCAGGTACTGTTCTATCATCTTTCACTGAAGCTGAACATTCTCAGATTATTTTGATACTTCTGGAATCAATTTGTACAATTGTGAAAGTTATTCATGGAGAAGTTTTCTTCTGCTCATTTGTGTTACTTATTGGTCAGTTTTTTTTTTTTTTTTTTTTTGCCAGGGTACTTATTGGTCAGCGTGAACATGTGCCATCTTCAACGACGAGGTGGAGCAGGAGAACTAGCTAGCTTCTATGACAAGAAGAAAAGGCAACAGGGTTAATAACATCCGATGGTTGGAACTGTACCATGCATGGTCTTTAATTAGCATGAGTTGTTTGGTTTCTACATGTATGTTCATTTTCTAAAATTGTGTTGGAATGTGTCAGTTCACGGTCTATGTTAATCAGCTTGGCCTTACTACTGTGTTTGCTATGTTAATCTGTTGGTTCTCCATTTGTTTCATCACCAGAGCACACATTTATTCTAGTGTTTTGAGCATTAGCCTTTTATTAATTCCTTCAGTTAACTATATGTACTGCAAGGATTGATCTGGAAATGAATTTGGATGAAGTTAATGCACCTGCTGAAAGAGTATTTCATTGTCTTGCCTGAGTGCCTGACACACCACCATCAGAAGAGTTGCTGTATATTTTTTGTTGGCTAAATATTGTATATTTTTATGGAACTGGATGATTATTTCTTGCCAAAACTATCAACTTCTGATCTTGCTCTTCTAAAACTTGCTATCGGGCAGGAATCTGATTGCCACACTGATGCTCTTGGTTTGATAACTAAACAAACATCTTGGAATCAGATCCTATACTGAATGGTCTGAGGAGAAACGGTTGGATTGGATGTTGTCTGAACTCTGAACTGAGGGGCAAACGTGCATTGTTTGGTTCTGATGTTCCTCTGACTGAAGAGACTGATGATGTTTCAGGCACATTTTTGAGGTGCTTGCTGTTGAGCTTTTACAGCGGAAGCGCCATGTAAAATAGCCACTGAGAGTTGATCCACTATTTGGGAAACTTGCAGATCTTGAAGCTGTAGCTCAAGGTGAGATAACATAAATTCCAGAACTCTTCTATGTAATATTATTCTACAACTAGGAAGTGTACGTCGGTCATTCACAAGTGGGGCTGCTGCAGATGCAGTTTCAAATCAAGCCTGCAGCAATTTGTTGAACCGATAGCTTCTGCCCATTTGGTCAAATGCAGATTTGGCTAGATCATATAGGTGCCTGCCTACAGGCAGGCGAGTCTTGTACTAAATCTAACACTAGAATTTACACACATTCACCCCTTGGGAATAATTCAAAGATAAATTCAACTTCGGTTCCTAACAAACAAAACCATGAGTGCAGGAGCTGCAGTAGTACAGTCCATTCCTCCTTCAGGGAATGATTATTCCATAAGAAACCAAAATTTTTTTTTGGAAAAGACATTTTCTCAAAAAGGTGTATTGACAGTCAGCATCCATGACTCGTTTGTATGGTCATGGCCGTGAGATAGGTGCCAAACTGTCTCTATTTCCCGCGTTATTTCTGTCTCTTGACCGTTGAAGAAAGAGTGAGAAAGGTTAAGTACGTGTACGTGTAGCTTCAAATAAGAAAAACTTGCAACCTTGTATCACAAATATAGATCGATTCATCTAGGTTCATCATTAATTAATAGTCAAAGTTAATTTTTTTGTAGGTATTACTAGTCAAGGTTTTAGAGACCATGTCATCATTGTGTCACCTAGAAATTTACAATGGAGAAGAGAGGCCATTTCCTTTATTTTTTATTCAGTTGGCCTAGATGATATGTCATGTACTCGTGTACTCTATGGGCTGCTTCTAAGTTTCAACTACCAGAAATTTGACTTAAGAAAAAAAAATAGATAATACTGATCGACATAGAAGTAATAACTCAATGCTTCCTTTCTTCATCTCCCTTCCTTTTCTCTTCTTCATCCTCCCTATTTATTTCCTCTTCCTTCTTCTTCATCATCATCCATGACCAAATACCCTCCCTGGATCCGCTAATATATTCCTATTGTTGAATTTGTGTGAAGTCAAAAGGACTTGCATCCATGCTGATAGATTCCACAATTCATTGAAGCAAGGTACACGATGAAGTCACCATGTTTTATTATACTGTTCATCTTCACATCATGATATATTTAATTTGCAGGGTCCTCCAAAAACAGATCGATCGATCTATATCTATCCTTTTTGTCTTCAGCTGGGTTTGAAAACGAGGCCTAGCTCTACATACAGTCCCATGAACTGAAGTCACATCCTGCCCTTTTTTTTCAAATCAAAGCAAGTAAAACATTAATTTCCAGCAAGATGGTCTTGATGTGCCAAACTTTCTCCGTTAATTTCTTGCGTTCTTTTAAGTTTTCCCTTTTGCCCTCGGGTGATGTCGTTCTCGTATACAAGCCGCACAAAGAAATTTAAACGTCCACTGGTGTCTCCTGCCGCTGACCGACTCTTTTTTTTCCCCGAGACACGTACATACAATAATTAAACACAGGGCCCTGATCCGAAAAACAAACGCGCGAGCACACGGCATCCTACAAACAAACTCATACACACGATAATATAAATATTTACTAATAACAATCTAACTTATAGAATTTGCAAAAAAAAGGAGAATATCTAACTTATAAATATTGTTGTGTATTCCTTGAATTTATAATGTCCACCAATCTTTTATTTGAAAAATCTCGTATTTTCTAGTAGAAACCATTTATGTATATTTCCAATCACTATCCTATACGAACCGTACATAATAGACAGAAGGGCAATGGCGGAGTGTGGAGAAACGAAGTCAAAAGGGATTTTCGTTTTTTGATTGATGATGAAAACTTGTACGATACACATCTACACCACAATACCGTCTTTAGCGTTAGACGATCTGACGCTAAAAACAGCTACAACGACAGGCTGTCTGACTCTAAAAATATATAACGTCAGACTTCTGTCGTCCTGAATATTTTTAGCATTAGATAGTCTGTTGACTAGTTTTGATAGCGACAGATGATCCAACAGTCTAGATACTTATAGCGTCAGATTGTTCAACGGGGCATTATGAATATGTCAAAAAAACCTAAATTCAAGCTTAATATAGTGTCCACATTGTCACATGAACACACACATATAAGTGGAGAAATATGTACAACTGCTATACAATACGAGTTTGTATTCCACCGAACATAGACATGCTGATATAAAAGCTAATTCAGACTTGAGAGAAAAGATTATTCAGTCATTAATTCAATTAGCGCTCATAGAAAAGCTTTATATGCAGTATGCACTGGTTGGGAAAAAAATATGCTGAACCAATTCAGTTATCACAAATGACAAAAGTAAACTGAGGATTAAAACTAAATGTTACACATTGTTCCTATATATTCTTAGTGGAATGGCTAGCTAGATTCAACTACTACCATCACAATAAAAAGAAACAAAAACCATGTTGATTTAGAAAGGCAATATCCCTTAGTCAGCTGATAATCCAAAACTTTGAAGACACTAATAAGCTATACTTGTTGATAAGAGATGATGTGAACTGCATGGCCTTCTTGATATAAACTATACTTCCTGATAGATGGGAGGCTGCTGAAACCTACAAAAGCATGGTATCAGAATTCATCACTCTTTCTCCAGAAAACAAAACAGCGTTTTGTTCTCTCCACAAAATGATTGACATAGCTTATATAATGTGAGACAATAGTACTGTGAGCAAAGATAGTCATTTTGTACAAACTATGTCTCATAGAAAAGGCAGCTCTCTATAAAATGACTTAGCTTATATTATCTCACATTAACCGATTTAGAAGATCTGAAAGACTAACTCTGAACTTGCTCCTATTAACCAATTTAGAAGATATAGCTTACAAAGTATATTTTGAACTCTGAACTAAGCCTGGGCGTTCGGGTTACCTGATTTTTCGGGTCAGGTAATTCGATGTTCGGGTAATAAAAATTGCTACCCGAATTTAGTCGTGAAAAAACACTACCCGCAATTTCGGGTACCCGATAATTCGGGTTCGGGTATTACCCGATATACCCGAATTCATATAAAAGAGCAAATTATACAAATTTGTAGTAGAAGTTCATATATAATTTCAGCAGCATGTTATATAGAATTCCAACACTAATTTGCAAAGAATAACATATTACAGTCACTTGTTCAAACAAAGAGAATAATATACTAATGAAATGATAAATTCATTTATTTAACTAACAACATATGATAAATACAAAGACAAAAATACAACTTCAGGTAATTCGGGTACTGGGGGATATTACCCGAATTACCCAAACTAATTCCGGGTAATTAAAATCAGTATCCGAATTTGGGATCGGGTAATTCGGGTCCGGGCTCAGGTAATTCAGGTACGAGTAATGGGTAGCGGGTATTTTGCCTAGGCTTACTCTGAACTACCATCATAGCATGTAGTAATTGTCCCTAAATTAAACCCTTAGGCCCCGTACGCTAAACAAATATATTATGAAAATATATCTTGTATTCTTTTCTGTGCGGAGGTAGTATTTGAATATATTTGTATTAAAATTTGATTAAGCTTAAAATAATTTGACTTGGTACTACATTAGAACCATGTAATTATTTTCAGGTACTAGCTTTCTCTCGTTCAATTCGTCTACGTTTGAAGGCTGAGTACCTTTTTGGCACTGTGTACGTTTCTAGTGATCCTAGCAAGAGTTTGAACCTGTTTCATGTTACCGAACATGCCCTAGTTTCCTTAGACACCTAGCTAAGCAATGCCATACATAACTAGGGATGGCAATGGGTAATTACCCGCTGGGTATGTGTTGCCTATATCCTTACCCACGAAGAAATATTTTATTCACTAATTTACCCATATCCATGCTCGGGTATAAGTTTTTTCCCATATCCTTACCCATACGGGTAACGGGTACCCGTGGGTTACCCATGGGCAAGAATAAAGATGGCAATTTGTACCCACGACCCGAAACCCGATGAATAAAAACCCTATTAGGGTAAGGGTATGCCTAATTTTTTTACCCATGGGTAACTTAATGGGAAAGAAGTCTTACCCAGCGGGTAATGCGAGTAAGGGTGTGAGACCGCATTGCTCATTCCCATTAACCCATGGGTAAATTAAACCCGACTCAATTTATAGAAATCTTAGATCCAAAGTCACCACCACACAACAAAAACTCAATAATACTCAAATTGTATGTGAACTTTGTTGATATAGTTGGTTTGTTAGATGAATTTACTATTGATTTTGTAAATTACGATGTTTTAGTTGGAATTAGGAGTCTAATATATTGACATAATATAATTTTGACTTGCAAACATAATCAAGCACATTCTTTATCGGAAGAGAAGAAAAAGGCAAAGAAGAGCATGATGGAAAATACATAAAAGGACAAGGACCTAACCATAAATGACCCCACCATTAAAATGACAACAGTGACAAATTATACTACTCCACTAGACTAGATTATTACTCCCTTCGTCCAATAAAACATGCAATTCTCGCTTATCAAAAAGTCAAATAATTTAAACTTTAACCGAAATTATATAAAAAAGTACTAACATTTTTGATAAAAAATATACCATTAGATTAGTAATAGAATATATTTTTATAATAATTTTATTTAACGACATAAATTCTAATATTTTTTATTATAATTTTAGTTAAACTTGAATCAATTTCACTAGCACGGATTCCATAATTAAATTACATGTTTTTTTACGGACGGAGGGAGTACCGCTCAAAATGACCGAGTCCAGTCGAACGACTGGAGCTGGACCTTCCCCTTCCGCGCGCCATGTCCGCAATCTTCGTTTTCCTCCGATCCACACGGCGGCCGGCCAGGCCACCGTTGACGCCGGCAACACTCAGCACCGGAGACTTTGACTTGTGCCCGCCGGTCCTCGTCCTCCCCCTCCCCCTCCACTCCCCTCCCGCCATCTTCCTCTAAACATGTCGTCCTCGGTACGCTCCAAACCCACCAACCTCACCTCACCACCACCACCCCGGCCCACCTTTCTTGCCGCTCCTGCACGCCTCCCCGTGGTCCACGTCATGGCTCAGGCTCACTCCAACCACCTCCTCGTGGCCGTCGCCATCGTCGCGGCGTTCCTCGTCGCCGCCGGGGACGCGTCGTCCAGCGTCGTCGGGTTCGACCTCCACCACCGCTTCTCCCCGGTGCTCCGGCGGTGGGCGGAGGCCCGAGGCCACCCTCTCGCCGCGGAGCAGTGGCCGGCTCCAGGCACGCCGGAGTACTACTCGGCGCTGTCCCGACACGACCGCGCCCTCCTCTCCCGCCGTAGCCTCGCAGGCGGCGCCGCCGCCGGGCTGCTCACCTTCGCCGCCGGCAACGACACCTACCGCGTCGCGAACCTCGGATTGTGAGTAGTCTCGCTGCAGTGCAGTGCAAGCTCTACTACTCCACCAATCAGCAATCACCGCCATTGATATATATGATCGATGTGCATGCACACTGCACAGCTTGTACTACGCGGAGGTGGAGCTGGGCACGCCGAACACGACGTTCCTGGTGGCGCTGGACACCGGCAGCGACCTCTTCTGGGTGCCCTGCGACTGCACGCAGTGCGCGCCCATGGCCAACGCGACGGAGCTGCGGCCCTACAGCCCGCGGCGGTCGTCGACGAGCAAGCAGGTGACGTGCGCCGACCCGCTGTGCGACGCCCGGCGGACCAACGCCGCCTGCTCCGCCGCGACCAACAACGGCAGCTGCCCGTACGAGGTGCGGTACGTGTCGGCCAACACCTCGTCGTCCGGGGTGCTGGTGCAGGACGTGCTGCACCTGACCCGCGAAGCCCCCGGCACGGGCGCCGCCGCCGAGGCCCTGCAGGCGGCCGTCGTGTTCGGGTGCGGGCGGGCGCAGACGGGCGCGTTCCTCGACGGCGCCGCCTTCGACGGCCTGCTGGGGCTCGGCATGGACAAGGTGTCCGTGCCCAGCGCGCTCGCCTCCGCCGGCCTCGTCGCGTCCGACAGCTTCTCCATGTGCTTCAGCCGCGACGGCGTCGGCCGGATCAATTTCGGCGACGCCGGCAGCCGCGCCCAGGCCCAGACGCCGTTCGTCGTCAGGAGCTCGCAGTTAGTAGTTGTTGCCCAGTCACTCGCATGGCTGGAGCCCTCGCTCCTTCCTTGCTTGCTGGCTAACTATTAACGTCGATCCTTTTTGTGCAGCCCGACGTACAACGTCAGCTTCACGTCGATCAACGTCGGGAGCAAGTCGGTGGCGGCGGAGTTCGCCGCCGTTATGGACTCCGGCACCTCCTTCACGTACCTCAGCGACCCGGAGTACACGGAGCTCGCCACCAATGTGAGGGGAAAACACTTTCTTCTTCTTCTTCTTCACCTTCTTTCTGTCCTTGCCCTTAGCTTTGAAAAATCTTGTTGTTTGATTGACGTTTAAATTTCGTACAAGAATAAAAGGCCAATCTTGCTGTTCCACTGCAGTTCAACTTGCAGGTTCGAGAGAAAAGGACCAATCTCAGCGCTGACCCTGACGCTATCCCCTTCGAATACTGCTACGAATGGAGGTAAACTGATGAATGGATCCTGTCAGACAAAACCGTGAACATGCTACTACTATTTCTGTTGTGCCGGATGATCCGATCGATCGAGCTCACGATGCTCATTTCCATCGGCGGGTGATTGCAGCGCTAACCTGACGCTGCCGAACGTGAGCCTGACGGCACAGGGCGGAGCCCTGTTCCCGGTCACCAGGCCCATACTCATCTTCGCCGACGAGGTCAACGGCCAGCTTCGTCCCGTCGGTTACTGCCTGGCCGTCGTCAAGAACGACATCAGCATCAACATCATCGGCCGTAAGCCCCGCCGAAGCAGCATGCTTCAGCTGAGCTTCAGAAGAGCGTTGCGTTGAAGTGACAGTGATCCTCCGATGAGCTCATCACTGACACTGACTGGATTCATCTTGTGTGTGCAGAGAACTTCATGACCGGGCTCAAAGTCGTCTTCGACCGGCAGAGATCCGTCCTGGGCTGGCAGAAATTCGACTGTAAAGATCTTTACACTACACTAGACCTGCTGAACTGAATAGGAGGAGTACGTCATGCCACTGGTTGACATGAATCTCTAACACCCCCACTCTTCGTCCTGCAGGCTACCAGAACGCGGACGCGCCGGGCCCGGCCCCGGCGGCGGGGCCGACCACGACCAACGTCACGCCGCGGCAGAACGACGGCAGCAACGGGTACCCCGGCGCGGCGCCCCTGCCGAGGTCGGCCGGCTCGCGCAACGCCGCCGCCCGCGGGCTGGGAATGGGAGGCCTCTCGCCGCTGCTGCTGCTGGCGGCTGCAGCGCTTGTCTGACGCCAGTGACTTGATCGTTCAGTCCGGCGGCGGCGGTCACCTGCGGTGGCTGTGTACAGACCACATACAGATACTACAGACATAGATACTGCTCCATTTTGGTTCAGAGTTCGGGTGCATATAGATCATTCATTCATCGTAGATTTGTAGCCTTATCGGATACTATGTAGGAGATAACTTTGCCGATTGATGTGGATGAGATGATATTACTATTACTCGGTGGTACGGTGACTGATGAAATACATTTCTGAATTCTGAATCTCTGCGTATTACAAAAAGTTATAAAAAAAAAATATACCAACAAAAGTACATGCAGTTTGTATCTTCTTGTCATGTTCTTTTTCTCCGGGTATACCGTTTTTTTTTTCTGGACGCAAAGAAGAGAGCATGGCGGGAAATGCACAAAATAACAAGGATCTAAGCATAAAATATCCTCCTGCCACTATCATTAATCAGTGACCAGTGACTAATTACGAACTTTATTTATGTATAGTACGACTAATCAAAATGACGGGGTCTCCACACGACACGCGGGAACGACAGGACCTTCCGCTTGCGCGCGCCAGTGCACCACGTCCACCTTCTTCGTCTTGTTCCACACGGACACGGCGGCGGCCAGGGCCATTTCGGACTTGGCCCTCCTCCGCGCTCCGCAACCGCACCGTTGACCAGCGCCGGTGCATCAAAAAAAAAAAAAAAAACACGCAGCACCGGAGGAGACTTTGACTTTGTGGCAGCCAGCAGCCAGTCGTCGATCCTCTTCCTCCTCTCCCGCCATCATCTAAACAGCATGTCGGCCTCCGTACGCTCCAAACCGCGGCCCACCTTTGTTGCCGCGTGCACCTGCACGCCTCCCCGTGCTCGGTGCTCCGCGTCATGGCTCATCAGGCTCACTCCAACCACAACCACCACCTCCTCGTGGCGGTCGCCGTCGCAGCGCTGTTCCTTGTCGCCGCCGGGGCGGACGCGTCGTCCAGCTCCAGCGTCGGGTTCGACCTCCACCACCGCTTCTCCCCGGTGGTCCGGCGGTGGGCGGAGGCCCGGGGCCACCCCTTCGCCGCGCAGGACTGGCCAGCGCGAGGCTCGCCCGAGTACTACTCCGCGCTGTCCCGCCACGACCGCGCCCACCACCTCGCCCGCCGCGCCCTCACCGCCGACGGGCGGCTCACCTTCGCCGCCGGCAACGCCACCTTCCAGAACATCGGATCGTGCGTACCCCTTCTCGTGGATTTCTTCATCTTCTTCCCACACCAAAGACGACGACCGAGTAAACAACGACTGATGGTGATGGGTTCGGAATTATTGCAGGCTGTACTACGCGCAGGTGGAGCTGGGCACGCCGAACGCGACGTTCCTGGTGGCGCTGGACACCGGCAGCGACCTCTTCTGGGTGCCCTGCGACTGCAAGCAGTGCGCGTCCATCGGCAACGCCACCGGCCAGGCCGCGACGCGCCTCCGCCCCTACAGCCCGCGGCGGTCGTCGACGAGCAAGCAGGTGACGTGCGCCGACCCGCTCTGCGACCGGCCCAACGCCTGCTCCGCCGCCGCCACCAACGGCAGCTGCCCGTACGAGGTGCGGTACGTGTCGGCCAACACCTCGTCGTCCGGTGTGCTGGTGCAGGACGTGCTGCACCTCACCCGGGAGCGCCGGCCGGGCGCCGCCGCGGACGCGGGGGAGGCCCTGGCCCTGCAGGCGCCCGTCGTGTTCGGGTGCGGGCAGGTGCAGACGGGCGTGTTCCTCGACGGCGCCGCCTTCGACGGCCTGATGGGGCTCGGCATGGACAGGGTGTCCGTGCCCAGCGCGCTCGCCGCCGCCGGCCTCGTCGCGTCCGACAGCTTCTCCATGTGCTTCGGCGACGACGGCGTCGGCCGCATCAACTTCGGCGACGCCGGCAGCCGCGACCAGGCCCAGACGCCCTTCACCGTCCGGAGCTCGCAGTGCGTCGTCAGGCCGCCCTCTGTGTGCCACGTCTATCCATCACCTCGACTGCTGTTGCATAATTTGCTTGCTAAAACGTACGTACGTTGTTTTGTTTGTGCTGGTGCAGGCCGACGTACAACGTGAGCTTCACGTCCATCAGCGTGGGAAGCAAGTCGGCGGCGGCGGAGTTCGCCGCCATCATGGACTCCGGCACGTCCTTCACGTACCTCAGCAACCCGGAGTACACAGAGCTCGCCACCAACGTGAGTCCCTTCGATCACTGTTCCCTCTGTGCATGCATGCTTGCTCATCGACATCGAATGGGATCGATTTCTTGCTCTCAAGTTTTTTTGTTTTTTTTTCTCTCTCATGTGTTGAGTACGTGCATGCAGTTCAACTCCCAGATCCGCGAGAGGAGAGTCAATTTCAGTACCGGCTCTGGAGACCCTTTTCCCTTCGAGTACTGCTACAGACTCAGGTTGTACAAACAAAACAGATCTTGTCCCTCTCCCTCTTCCTGTTCCTCATTCGGATTCAGATCAGAATCAGATCGTCGTGTTGCATGCATTCCGTTGCATATTTGCATCACTGCGTGTCCCCAGAGCCCGGAATTCTCTTATTAACAAATACTGTTTTGCAATATACTGTTTGTGATTGTTTTGTTTTGCATCTCATCTGACGTACGTTATGCGATTGCTGTGAGCTGCACGCAGAGCTAACCAGACAGAGGTGGAGATGCCGGTGGTGAACCTGACGGCCAAGGGGGGAGCCCAGTTCCCGGTGACCCAGCCGTTCGTCGTCTTGATCGACGCAGACACCCGCCGTGCCGTCGGTTACTGCCTGGCGATCATCAAGAATGACCTCGGCATCAACATCAACATCGTCGGCCGTAAGCCCCCCCCCGTTCTTTGCTTTGCTTGGAATTTGGGAAGATGGAGTGGACTTGATCGACTGACAGTGAACTTGATGCGCGTGCTTGCAGAGAACTTCATGACCGGGCTCAAAGTCGTCTTCGACCGGCAGAAGTCCGTCCTGGGCTGGGAGAAGTTCGACTGTAAGATCAAGAAGCTCTCTCTCTCTCTCTCTCTCTCTCTCATGTCACATTGTCACGGCGAATTCTTGCACCGACTGACACCGCAGCTCCTCCTCTCGTGCCGCTTGCCTTGCACTTGCAGGCTACAAGGACGCGAGGGTGGCGGACGCGCCGGACGGGAGCCCGAGCCCGAGCCCGGCCCCGCCGGGCACGACGATCAACGTCACGCCGCGGCAGAACGAGGGGTACCCCGGCGCGGCGCCCCTGCCGGTGTCGGCCGGCTCGCGCAACGCCGCCGCCCGCGCGCTGGGAGTTGGAGGCATCTCGCTGCTGATGCTGGCGGCTGCAGCGCTCGTCTGACGCCGGTGACTGAATTGCTCACGCCGGCGGCGGCGGCCGCCCCTGCTCGCGCTTGTTGTGCTGTGTACAGACTGCAGACTACAGAGTACATACATAGATAGATACAGTGCTCGATTTTGGTTCGGAGTTGGGATGCATAGATCATTCGTTGTAGCTTTATGGTTCGGAGCTGGTTGATGTGGATGGGGTGATGATATCACTTGGTGGTGACTGATGAAGGTCATTTCTGATACGTATTACGAATACTATACCAATAAAAGTACAGGTTTGTATCTTCTTGCGATGTTTTAAGTTCCAAGTTCCCACCGTGCCAAGACAAGACTGCAGCAGTGCAGGCAATCAGGGATTGCGCCCTGACCCCATGGATAGCTTTTGGATCTAAATTCACCACAGCACAGGGGCGGGCCTAGGCCTAGGGCCAGTAAGACCATGGCCCTAGTCGTGGCTCAAAAATTTTAGGAGCAACTCTTGTTTTGGCCCAGCGAAAAAGCCCACTGAGGAAAAGACCAGGGCAAACGCAGAACACCACGGTCTTCAGTTTTCACTCGGTCCTCCTGCCCGCAGTGCGGCCACGCCGTCATGCTTTCTTCCTCCGCACTCTGCGGCTTCCTTCCTCCGCAGCTTCGCTCCTGCCTCCATCCGGCTCCGCTCCCGTTCCATCTCAGCGCTACCTGCTGACCTGCTCCTGTGCCCATCCTTTGGCAGACGAGGATTAGATATTTGAGCGATGACTATATATAGTAGCCAAAAAGTAAATAAAGCATTTTAAATTTAAAAAACGACGAAGGCGAGTTAGATAATGGTAATGTTTGGCCGGTTGTTTTTACGGTTGATTTCGGCCGTTTCAATAGTGTTCTGTGAAAGAATTAGATAAAAGAATAAGATAAAGTACAGCTGATAAGCCAAATGAACAGGACCCATAACCGGTCTGTCAGCCAGGGACTGCTTTGTGGGCCGTGCGGCTGGGTCTGGCTTCTGTCCCTCTTCTCTTCTAATTCGATTCATACTTGGGTTCGCGTAGTCGGAGTGGGAGCCGGAATTGAAACGGAGTCGGGTGGTGGAATATGATGATGGCTCGATGACTCGATCTATAAATCGATGGCATCTATCTATCGGCAGCGAGCCTATCCAATTCCAATCCAAGGGCAAAAGACCAGCACAACATACAAGCAGCATGGCGGCACGCGGCCAGATGATGACGAATTGCCGCCTGAGGAAAGTGAAGCGATACTGGCCAGGGATGGTGCCCGAGTGGGCGCGCGGCGACGACGACGACGAAGACGAGGTGGGCGCCTGCAGGAAGGAACAGGAACATCATTGCCGTGCACGGCCGGCGCCTCGTCGCCGCCGTGCACGGCCGACGCTAGAGATTGTATTGGCAACTTCTTCCGTGGTACCAGAGAAGATGATCTAATAGTATAAAATTTTATTACAGTTCAAGCATGGATTACTATAAAAATTTCACCACAATTGAACCATATAAACTGCAGTTATGAATTATTCCAAAAATTTCACCACAATTGAACCATAGAAATTGCAGTTATGAATTATTCCAATTAATTATAGCAACGAATAAATCTAAATCTACAGTAAAAACTTTGTGTTAAAGCATACTATATATGTTCACTGTGTAGATTTTTTCCCCCTTTTATTTACGTAATGTAATCTCTACAACTAAAAATTGCCGATGGTAATCGTCCACCGGCTTCACCTCGCTTCCCCTTGCGAATGTTCGGCCGGCTTTCACGGTTCCACCTCGCCTCGTGGTGCGACCCGGCGCACCCACGCGCGCGGTGCCCATAATCCCCTTCCCCTCGCACCAATACGCGAAGGTTTCGGCACTCCCTCGCTCCCCATACAAAGATCACGGCTCCAATCATCCATCTAGGTTCCCCGTGCCTCACTTCAGCACAAAAGGATCCCTCTTCCTCGCAGTCCTTGCCATTCGCCTAGGTCCCTCGCGATTCGTGTGCTGCCCGGCGCCCTCGCCCTCGCTGGCCATCGCCCTTCCGTTCCCAGAAGCGGCAGTGGTTGACGGCGATGTCGAGTCGGCAGCGCTTGCTGCCATGGCGACACCGATGCCAGCTCCCGCGTCCGTCCAGGTACGCACGAACTGCCCGTCCAGTCCAATCACAACGTTGTTGATCTATTTGGTCTTTCCAGCTAAACGTGGATCCACATATCAGAATCATTTTTTAGATGGTTTGTGTCGATCTATTTGGTCTTTCCTTTGCAAGTTTGCATTTATGTGACTTCAATTTCTCTTTTCCGACTGTTGTTTAGGGTTTGTGCGGGTCGTGCTGGTCGTTCAGTGCATTAGGAGCGCTTTAGGGTGTGCACTATCTCGCAACCTCCAAGGTGGAGGTGCTCCCGAGCAACGGTTCATCGACCTACCACGAGGTGAGGACTGAAGCTGACAATTCATTCTTCCTTTAATTTCATAAATTACTTATTTCTGAAACTACAATAAGAAATAATAACCTCTGTAGTATCTATCCATCATGTTGTTTAAGAAATAAGCTTAGAAGTAGAACTTATTTCACACAATTGTGGCTGTAAATTATTTTCCAATAATTGAATGTTGCTTTGCCTGGTAGGACCTTGACCTTCAGAGCACGTTGCTTCTGATTTAATCATTGCCCAAGCTATCATTTTCTTATAACTTTATTTCTGTTTTGCCTTTTGATCCAGGTATGTGTCCATTTCACCCTCTTGTTTCCAAGGTGATTTCCTCTCACCCTTTACTACTGCCCCTTCTATTGTAGTTGTACATATTTGTTTTCGTTTTACTTTTATTGCCTTGATGATCTCATCTTTAAATTTTGACTAATGTTATCTGCAGTACTCTTGTTCCGAAGTTGTGGTTTATGTGGGTTGTGATGAAAGAGGAAATGAGATGGCTGAGGTTCTCATGGACTTCCACCAGTTGACAATTGCCTGATGGCTGTGAGAGGAGCCAGTCATGAAGGCGACAAGCACTGGTGGCTAACACATCAAGCATGCTTGTTGCTGCTCATGAAGCCTCCATTTATATAGGTAAAACATTGTTGCCTTGATGTTTACCTTTGGTCATGTAGCCACAGATATCAAGTATGAAAGTCTTGGTGCTGCAGTAGGAAATATATGATTTCGCAGCAATCTATCCATGTATTGCCAAAATTGGAATATTACATGGTTAGGAGCCTTCATATGGGTGTGTGTCTCTGTCAGTCTATTAGTTGCTCCTCTTGTTGTTCAGTTCAGAGTTCATATTAACAGTTATCTTTTACCCTTGGAATTACAATTGCTAAGAATTTCCCTGGTAGGTGGTCAGTATGACAGTTGACTTCATCCCCTGATGGGCTGAGGCATTGCGTGGCGTGAGATCTCAGGGTGTTTCACATGTTACTCATCTGTTGTCCTCAAATTAACCTCTTTTAAAATAAGTAAATAGAAGAATATAGAGAATGAAAAAATAGTTTGTGGTTCATCAGGTGTAATGGCAACATGATCTTTTAGTGATGTCAGATTTTCTCTCATTGCATCTTATTTGTCAATTACCTATGATTTTTGTTGCTACCTGAATCTGTTGCTCACAATTTGCTATCAATGTCCAATTTGTTACCTGAACCTGTTGTCAACTACATGCTCGCTCCGCCTTCCCCCACCTGCGTTTCGCATGCACTTCTTTGACCTTCCTTGGTAAACCTTGATTTCCATGTTGTCATGCAGGTTGTTGCACCTATTCTCTTTACTAGGAATCAACAACTTTCAACATACCAGCTGTTGCTCTAATATGTTTTGGTGCAATCACCTTGTGTTCTTAATTTCTGGTTGACCGGCCTTGATTTCCATGTTGTCATTACATGTAAGAGTTTGTGCTGTCATTTTTTTCTTCCTCATGTTTTATCCAAATAGATAGGAAACAGACTAGCAAATTAATTAATTCTGATTTTTTTATAATTGTTCTGCAGAGATGGTTGGAGAAGTGGCCAAAGAAAGTAGTTTTTGTAAGGCTTGCTGGCGAAGGAGATTGGCTCATTGCTAATATTATCCATGTTGTCTTTTATTTGCAGGGACAGTTTTGTGGTGGGTGGGCTAACTAAAAATCCATCTTGAAATATCATGGCATTTTGTGGTATCTATGAATCTGCACAGAGAAGTAGGTGTTCGTGAGTCTTTGCTTACTTGTGCTATAGATGGTGATCCACTTCTGGGCATGGTGGTCTAGGTCTGACAACTCCATCGAGTTGCACTTCAATGAGACGGTGTCGACATTGACCAGCTCAAGATACACCTTATTCATTAGATGTTTTCTTGGGTCGACAATGACCAGCTGAACATTGATGTCATATCCTTCTGAATTGATGCCATATCTTTTTGAATTACATAATCGCTTTTTTGGTTCCGTAAATAGCTTAGCTGAATTTGTGGTAATGGGTATTCTTAATTATCAAACCTATTCTTAGAAGGTTCTCCACCGTCGCCATAGGATGAGAACATGCTTACACAGGGATGCCACTGAATTGTATTGTCAGGTTTGTGTGTATGAATTTAATTTTGCTTGAGAGTAAATCATACTTGCTGCTAACGTTACGACTATAGTTCAGAAAAAATATATTATTGCAAAAAAATCTATGATCATGTGCCTGCCTGAAAATGGAATGCTTGAAGGTCGGCCATTGTCTAATTATGCTATAATTAACAACATTAGTCTTCACCAGTAAGTTAGCATTGCCAAATAATTATGTTGGTCCTTGGGGGCATGAGCCAATACACAAGATTGTACTTCAGGCAAATGCAGTTATTTCCACAAGTCTTCTCTGTATATTACTGATATTATTGGCATTCACAAGTTAGTTTACATGGTGTTCCGTGGAGTGAACATTGTATCCAACATAGCTCAATTATTGAGCAGCAATGCCTCTTTGGGATTATTACATATTGTCTTGCTTTGATTAAATGTCATCTTAACAAGTTAATCCCTTCATTCTAAATTATAAGACGTATTGACTTTTCTAGGTATATATTACCTTATCGTTGTAAGCAAAAACTATGTATCTAAAAAACTCAAACATCTTATAATTTAGAACTGAGAGAATAGTTTACAATATGATTGGGTATTACAAACACACGGTCATATATTATTTAAGGGATGATATTGTATTTCATTTCGATAGCATTGCCTCTTTAATCAAGAAGACCAAGAGGCATGAGAAGATCCTTTATTGAATTTGAATCACTCCAAGCTCACAGTTGCTCTCAAGCACCATTTTTGTTTTCTCATCAAATTTTGCTCTCCAGTATGTTCTAAGTATAAATGGATCCACTTTCAAATTTCCAACAGGAACACTATTAAAAAAACTTGGTTTGGAAAGAACCTAAGAAGTATATATAAACGAGAGAATTATACTTGTTCAAGATTTGGGCATAAAAACAATTGATTCCATACAAGGTCTTTTTACCCGTAGCAACGCACGGGCACGATCCTAGTGAAAGTATAAGTATGAAACAATGAATCCGATCGAGCAGGTTTGGGGAGTGTTTTAATTAGAGATTGTTTTGCGGTACTTGGAAGAAAGCTTAGAGAAAATTTAACAGGGTTGTATTAATTAATTAGAGGAATCACCCTAGTTTAGACTTTGTTCCATGTATGAAATTAATTAGTGCACATATATGCACCCGAAAAATAAAACCATTCTTAATGATTCTCCCTTTTTCTTGGAGAAAAAAAGACAATATCCCTGCTTTTTAGAAAGCAGGTGAAAACAGAGTTGCAGCATGGATTTTGACAAAAATGAATGCTTGTCGTGGTGATGCACCTCACCTGTGAGGATGGTGAGGAAACTAGTGCCTGTCTGCTCCTGGCTCTTGCAGAGGATCTGCTGGGCATTAGGATTATTACTGGGAGCCAGTGTTGATTGAGGAGCAAATGTTTTTTTTTTCCTGGTGGGTACAAGCTTCAGAAAATGATTTGTAGAAACTAAATACATGTACATCCAAACAAAAAAAAAATGATTTGAATCACATCGTAGCCAATTCAATTCATTTCGAAATCTGAACTAGAACCAAATTGCTGGAAAGGAAAAATAAAAACATTCCAAAACCAGAGTGTCCATGGTGCTACTACAGGCCTGCAAGGCAAAAGGCACATAAAACTCTCTCGGCTGTTCTATATTCATGTCAAATAGAGATACAAGTTGCCCCCGATGAAGTCTTATTGCAATGCTTCAGATTGTGGGCTGCTTCAAGTCATTTATAGGTACAATAAAATTTCATCCAAAAGCCAAGACAAATGGATGGAAATATGTACTTATATCATTGACTATGTTGTCGTGTGTGTTTCACTCTCGCTAATTCGCTATTCATCATCCTTCGAATAACTCCTGCAGCATCGCTTTGAGCTCCTGGGGACTGAATTTTGGGCTGGTCACTTCGTTATCTTCTATGTATTCTGTATAGGCTGGAATGATTCTGTAGGTGATACCTTGGCGCAGCCTTCTCCTGAGCTCAGGATCTGGAACCTTGCACTGTTTTTGGGTGCTGTAGATTTTCTGAAATTCAGACTCAAACTTGGACAGCGGGGAGTAGTTTGTATTTCCCAAGCAAAGAGGCGCAGTATTGGACAAGCATGACAGCAGCGGTGCCCATGACACCTGTATAAATCTCTCCATATAGCCCTCGATTTGGTCATTGGAGGCTCGTTGCAGACTGTAGGAAGAAGAAGAAGATTGGGAGTTGGAGAGCAAGTAGTATGAGTTGTTGAGCAAGAATAAGAATCCGAGACCTTGGTCTGGAAATGATTCTGATATCTTGGCAAGCTTTTCTAGCAGACAACCAGACACCATCTCTATGCTCATAATATCGCCCAAAGGTGGTACATTTTCAATAAGGGATACATCATGCTTACCACGCAGATAATCTGACTGCAGGAAGTTGATGTATGTCACTGCAGACCGAGTGGCCCTGTGAATGTCTGAGGACCCTTGTGGATTTAGAGAAGCTGACGAGTCATCGCCATCCTCTAGCAGCAGCAACTCGGCCCGAATCTCCTCCACCGTGCTCCTTGTCGCCTCGCCCAACTTGCTCGTATACTCTGACAGGAGGGCGGCCACTGCGTTCTCTATCCTTGTAACTTCCACAGAGGTTGCCCAACAATATTGCGTTAGGATCTTGTACGAGGACAGAGCGTCGTGCGCACCAAGCAGGGTAATGAGCTTACTGACGACGCACGTTGGTGTCGTCGTAGTCGTAGTACTGGGATCGCAGGCAACTACAACGTCAACGAAAGTGAGGATCTTCAGCATGGCTTCTTGGATAAACAGTGCCAGACGGTAGGGATACGGAATGATCTCATCACCCTCATGTTCGTCGTCAGAAATACCGCCGGCGGGCAGGGGCAGGTCCACGGAGCCACAGACCGGAAAGAACGGCCTCGTGAAGCAGATGGTTTGCGCGATGATGTCGAGAGCCCGGATCCAGCTCCGTGCATCACGCTCAAGCTCCCCTACAGCTACAGGTACAGATGCACCACCACCATGGAGATGGAGGCTGAGAAGCCACCCGACGCCCAGCTCCGTGAGCCACCTGTCGACGACAGTAATGTCACCGACGACATCGAATTTGCTGAAGAAGTTGGGTGACGGCGCACTGAAGAATTCCAGCACCAGGCTTCTGATGCGGTGCATGCGATCCTCGGCCTTGGCTTCTTCCCACCAGCAGCAGGTATAGGTATTGCTGTCGCCGTGGGCGTCAAAGTGCACGGCCGCCGCCGCCTCCATTGGGAAAGAGAAACTGGAGAAGTGAGAGCCGCTAGAGGTGTCGTCGGCAGTAGAGACTATGGTACCTGAGAAGGAGGAGGAGGACCTGCTGCTAACGTTGGATCCAACAGTCTCCTGGCGGTAGCTCCAAGCAGAAGACCGGCGCCGCCTTGCCCTCAACTTTGCATACCAACCCTCCATGCCGCCGCCGCAGAAACTAGCGAGATCTGCAGGGATCGACCAACAACCTCCCGATCGATCCCGAATGTCGGCGAGGGAAGAAGTTTTTGATTTGCGCGTTCTGGGCAACAACCCTCCATGCTTGTTGCAGGTCGAGTTGCTCGGCAGGCACACCACGTGTAATGTGGACGTTTTATTACCTAATAACGCGCTTTGGCTACCATTCTCGACGCGTTTTTGCCAGACGCACGCACGCGTTATCCTATATATAGTTGCCACATACTGTACGTACTAGTACTACTAATTCTAAGACGATTTAAGAGCAACTTCATTTTTTGTGCCTGCGAGGAGCCGGCTGGCCCAGGCTGCCTTCCAGACGGGGTTGAGATCGCCGCCTGGCCATTAATTTAACGAAGGCGAGCCAGATACTTGCCTGGTCCGTCAGCCCGGCACTGCTTTGTGGGCCGTGAGGCAGGCCGCGGCTGGCTGTGGCTTCTGTGGCTCTTCTTGTCTTCTGTTCGCCCCGCCGACGCCGAGCCGCGAGCCCCATAGTCAAAATCAAGTTCGACTCGAACTCGGTCGGGTCTGAGTTGGAGTTGGAGTTGGAGCCGGAATTAAGATGAGGCGGCTGGTACATCTCCTTCTCCTTATAAGCAGCGAGCTGATGCTGATCCGGCCTGTGATCCAAGGACCAAGGGCAAAGACCGACCAGCGCACAAGGACATCCTGTACTACGTGGCCGGGCGCACGAGCACGACGACGACGACGAGCTGGTGGCGGGCGCCTGCAGGACGACGGGACAAGATCATTGTCGCCGCCGTGCGCGGCGGCCGGCAGAGATTGTATCGACATCGACGACGACGGTGATACCAGACGAGGTTATTCCGAGCGAGATGCAGGTCGACGACGGTGTCGTCGAGGAGGAGGAGGAGGAGGCGGCGGCGGAAGACGAACGGAGGAAGAGGATAAGGGAGAGGCAGCTACCGCTGCTTATGGCCGCGGAGCAGCAGGAGGATGATCTGCTGCCACGTCAGGAGAGGGAGGACGATGACGACGTCGTGGTGGTGGTCGGGGCGCCGGCAGGTTCCGAGACCGAGTCGGACGATGAGGAGGAAGATGAGCAGACGGCGGTGGCGCCGCCAGTTGCAGCAGTCGGTTTTGTCCCAAAATCGCAGCGGAATAGCCAGCGGCTCAAGGAGGAGGAGCGGATTGACGAGGAGCTGCTGCTGGATAGGAAGGCTGAGGAGACACGGCGGATACTTGTCCAAGCTATACGTGCATCACAAGAGGAGCTGCTGCTACAGCCGGCGGCGGCCGACGACGACACCACCATGATCATCGGCGCAGACGATGGTGATGATCTGATGATGAGTGGAAGCGAAGCTGATGATGACGACGCCGTGGAGGAGTACGAGTCGTGGAAGCTTCGACAACTAGCAAGGATCAAGCGGGCTCGAAAGGAAAAGGAGGAGCGTAGCGGCAGCATGGCGATGGCGATGAGCAGACGACGTCGTTTGCTGATCCATGACGACGACGACAACGAGCACCAACAACGACGACTCGTCGGCGGCGGCGGCCCTCCTCCTCCTCCGCCTAATAACAAGACAAACATCTGCGGCAGATACTACCACAAAGGATGCTTCTTCCAGCTGGACAACAACAACCCTGCTGACGACAGCCGCGATTGTTTCTCTGCTCCGACCACCGGACAGGGACAGGATAGGGTGATGATGATGAACAGGAGGACGAGGACGGCCTTGCTGCCCAAGGTCATGCAGGTCAAGAACTTTGGGCGACGCGGACGAACCAAATGGACGCGTCTAGCGACCGAAGACACTACGTACGAGGGGAACACGCATGTCTCACACTCAACTCTCAGCCGTGGCATGTTTGCATAAAATAATTGCGTTGCTTAATTAATTATTAGAATATAAATAATTTTTGTCATATCATTATTTATAATAATAATAATAATAATAATAACAGTAGTGCACTAGTGCGTCGTCCATTGTTTCCCTAATTAATCAGTACATACGTACGTACGTATACAATATTTGTCTAATGTAAAATAAAACTCGCTTGTTCACAATTTTAGGCCTGCGTGCCATATTTCAGCATCCACAAAACCTGGAGTGTAGCTTTTGGAGCCGCTGCAGCAGGACGCCAGGCCTGGCGGAGTCCGCGCGAGGCAGCCGCTCCCGGCTGCCTGCTCACGGTGACGGAGCCCGCGCCGGCTGCCTGGCAGAGTTCACGTGAGGCGTCGAGGCGGAGCCCATGCCCGGCTGCTTGCTCGCGGCGGTGGAGCCCGCGCCGGCGGCCTGGCGGAACCCGCACGAGGCGTCGAGGCGGAGCCCACTGAAAGGATCAAGATGCCCAAGAGAGGGGTGAATTGGGCTTTTCTAAAACTTCTTGCAAGAATTAAGACCTATCAAGCCCCAATTAACCCCTAGTGCCTAGAAGTGTGTTTGACAAGAATCAATCGCACAAAAAACTATCGTTAAACCATATCTACTCTAGCATAACAATTTAAGTTATGAAAGAACAATAAGTAAATGCGGAATTGAATTGCTCAAAGGTAAATGCGTAGTAAAGAGAGTAGAGATGACACGACGATCTTTTTGCCGAGGTATCGAGGTGTCGGCACACCCCCCTAGTCCTAGTTGGAGCACCCGCGCAAGGGTATCGCTTCCCCTTGATCCGTGCAAGGATCAAATGCTCACTACGAGCTGATTCTTTGCCACTCCGGCCCGGTGAATCGCTCGCTACTGGTCACAACTTGGCTTGGGTCATCCACAATGCCTCCGGATGATCACCAAGCTCTCCGATCGCCACCAAGCCGTCTAGGTGATGCCGATCACCAAGAGTAACAAGCTAGAACTCTCACTTGACCAACACCAGGCCAAAAAGATGGATGGATGCACACTTGCTACTCAATTCTCACTAGGAGGTGTCTAATTCTCACAATTAGCAAATCACTCAACCTCACTAGGGCTCTTGCACTCACTCACACTCACAATATGTTTCTCAGCAGATGAAAGTGGCAAGAATACTCAAATGGATGGAGAGAAGGAAGTATATATAGTCCCCCAACCGGCCATCCAAAAACAGCTCAAGACAGGGTTTCTGCGGGGGCATCGGACGCTCCGATGCATGGCATCGGAGGCTCCGATGACCTCGACCAACGGTCGACTGTACCCTCTTGTCAGACCTGTTAAAGGAGCATCGGACGCTAGGCAGCGTCCGATGCCGTTTGTACCTCTCTGGACGGCCATCGGACGCTGGCCCTCAGCGTCCGATGCCTCCCAAAGTTCACTCCCAAGTGAACAGTGACACCGAAGCATCCGATGTGACACCATCGGAGCCTCCGATGCCACGCACCAGACCAAACCCTAAGTCGGGGTGGGCATCGGAGCCTCCGATGCCTATTACAAGGCCAAAACGAACTCGGATCGCGACGCGGCCTTAACGACTATTGTTTCTCTCGACATAAGGCATCTCTCTGAGCTACCTAGGGCTATGAAATAACAAGTGTGCACCACACCTACCTCAATAGTCTCATCTAGGTCAAGCTACTGATTCACGCTCCCCTTTATAGTACGGCCAAAGGAAAAACAAAGACCTAAGACTACCTAAGTGTCCTCCAACACCATATGACACTTAGCCTAGTCTACCACCGTCTTCGTCATCCATCCTTTGAAAACCGAAACGATATCCATCGCCAGGGGACATGAATTCCATATGCCCGTATCGTCGCCATTACCGTGACCTAACTCAATCCTGTTTCTGCAAAACACACGTTAGTCACAGTAATCTTGTGTTTCATCCAATCACTGAAACCACTAGGGGCCAAGATGCGTTCACCCACGCGTCGGCTGCCTACTCGCCGCGGCGGAGCCCGCGCGAGGCGTCGAGGCGGAGCCCACGCGCTGACTGCCTGCTCGCGATGGTAGAGCCCCGCCCGGCGTCGTGGTTCCTTGCCAATGAAATGCCCGAGCTCTCAGTGCAGGTTTCATCCTCGTTTCGTGACGTTGGAAACGTCGCCCTGCTCGTTTTGTATCCATAAAACGAATTCCTTCTCTCTCCTTTCGTTTTATGCAGTTTGCTGATGTGACACTCTATTAAATGTGCATCAAACCTTCCACAAAACTGCTGTCAAACCATAGCTATTTGCCTATTCGGTGTTCCACAGCAATAGAGCTGCAAGTGGCAAGGAGTTTAGCGTGGGGCAACGTGAGTCACCCGATGGGCATCCGACGGAGTTGCCGCGTGCCACACCACGGAATGTGCCACCCGATGGGTGCTTCAGACACTTTGAGGCAGGGCCCACCAAATTGATCCCCCTCCATCGTCGTCGCATCGCACACCACGAAATCGATCCCCTCCGCGGGTTGCCGCGCGCGCGCCACACTGACTCGCCGCCTCCCGTCCCGCCCAACTCGCCGCCTCCCCGTCTCCGGCTCCGTCGTATCCCAAGTATCCGGCTCCGTCGTTGCCGGGACCGATTCGCCGGCTCCCTCGTCGCCCTCGACCTGCAGCCCATGCTGGCTCCTGGGGCGACCGGCATACCGCCG
Organism: Coix lacryma-jobi var. lacryma-jobi; assembly: GCA_009763385.1. Classification (NCBI taxonomy): domain Eukaryota; kingdom Viridiplantae; phylum Streptophyta; class Magnoliopsida; order Poales; family Poaceae; genus Coix; species Coix lacryma-jobi. The sequence continues at coordinate 428,206 of VDCT01001214.1, forward strand.
CCGCCGGATGAGATGCTGTCCCCCGAGGGCCAAGAGGATGCGGAGGCAGCTTCGTACTTTCTGGAGGGTCTGTCTCTGTCGGCGGCGCCCACGGCTACCAGAACATCAACAGTTACTTGCATTGGCACATCTGTTGCTGTTGTTCTGGGTAACTGTGACCTGCTTTGCGAGATATTGGTGCGTCTCACTTACCCTAGCTCTCTGGTTCGTGCCGCTACAGTGAGTAAGTTCTGGCTATCCAATGCATCGGATCCACAGTTTCTGAAGAGATTTCTGAAGATCAATCCAAATCAACTTCTGGGGTATTATGTTGTGGCTGATAATATGCTCCATCCGCGGTTTGTTCCCGCTACTCATGCTCACGATCCAGAAGTTGCCTCAATGATTACCCTAGCTTCGACACAGTTTGAGGTGTGGCAGGACACCCCGGTGACTATTTGGGATTGTAGGAATGGGAAAATTTTAGTTGAGATTGCTGGCAAACTAGAGGTTAGAGATTACCTGACTAGGCCATGTTCTATTGCTGCATATCCTCAAAGCCCGCTCAAGTTAATTCTGAACCGGTCTTTCACTTATCAACATCATGAATTTCTTCCCTGCAATGGTAAAGGACACGAGTACTACCGACTTGCTATAGGACACAGAGACGGCTGCATCATTGTGTGTTTGTCGCTTCTCTGCGGTCATATTTGGGTTAACAAAACTTCTGATGTTGTAGTGCTTCCAGAATCTGCTACCTGTTCTGAGTTCCTGGTTCCATTTGGTAAGCTTGGGGATAGAAAGTTGTATCTCGTAACTACGTGCGATCTTATCATTACACTTGACATAGAAACCATGGAAATGATGTTTGTTCATATTCCAAATGACCTCGTTGAAGATTGTTACGATGTAGATCTGTCTCCAGGGAACTCAAGAATTGAAATGTACTTGATTGGGTTGTCGCAGTCACATCTGAGTATTTGGAGTTATACTGCAAGCGGAACTAATCAAGACACTTGGATCCTATTCAGTTGCATTCCAATACAAGATATATTTAGGGATTTGGCGAGTGATCAGGAGTTAAGTCTGTGGGGTGTTGGAGAAGAAATGGAGGTTGTCATTTTCAAGCTGGACAATTCAATTTATCGTTTGGATATTGATGCAAGAAAAATTATCAAGGCATTTCAATTGCAACCAGAAGATGGAGAGTTAGAGAGGATCTTTCCGTGTGTAATGATTTGGCCTCCAACCTTCCCAACAAGGTTGGTTAATTATCACTTACAGTTGTATCTTTTACTGCATTTTATTTTGTGACTGAATTTTTTTTCCCATGATGACTTGGCTTTTTAATAAAAGTGACTAGAACTCTAGGTTCGGCTTGTCACATCTCCTATGTTGCCAATTCTAGGTAGGCGCTGTTCTGCTGTGAAATTAGTTTCATTCTTGATGGGTTATATTTGATGTTACAACTGTATCTTTACTGCATTTAAATTTGTGACTGAAATTTCTTTCTTTTTTAAAAAAAAATAAAAGTGACTAGAAATGTAGGGTCGGCTTGCCACACCTCCTATTGTTGACAATTCTAGGTACGCGCTGTTGTACTGTGAAATTAGTTGCATTTGTGATGGATTATATTGGATGTTTACATAAATTTCAGGTCCCTTTTTGAAGCAACGTAGTCACCCTCAATCATTGGTTCCCACTTACCAGCACCATTACCATTAGATAGTAGCTAGGCTAATCTCTCTGTCCCTAATTCACAGTATCAAGTAGTGTACAATACAAGGGCAGTTGTAGCTGATGATATCTATCTTTTTGCAGCACAAGGTGGGATGAGTCTGCTGAAACTCTCTCCCCCAAAGTTGTCGACAAGATGACAGATCAATCTCAGGGTTGCCAGAGGCATGGAACAATGCGATCCAGGCGTAGGCTGGTGACGGATGATGATATTCACAGCCAGGTCACAGTAGAGCCCTCACAGTCTGCACCTACTTCGGCTCTTGTGCTTGTTACAGTTGCTCCAGAGACTGACACCGCAGAGACTGACTCAGACTGTGACTACCCTCCAGCTCAACATTAGGTTTTGGTTCCTGATGCAATGATGCCAAAGGGCAAGAGATGAGAATGTGAGATAAGGGGAGAGCAGTGAGATGGGATTTGATATCTTTTGTGCGCTACTCCATATGTGGGTTTTGATATATGTTGCATGCTACTACTCTATATGCGTCCTGTTTATGTTTGTTGGTACTCCGTGACTTGTGTGCTCTCTACTTTTATACTACTACTATGTCTTGGCCTGGCACCTCGTTGCTCGTTTGTTTATATTGATATACTTGTGCTGGTACTCCATATGTGTTGGCAGTACAGGGTTTCCTCTTGGTGATCATGAAGGAAGGTGTTTTTGACAAGCTGGTGATTCGGTCAGGAGCCAGAGGCAGCGATGCTGACGGTCCTGGTCGTCAGTAGTGGGCGGGTCAACATACATGACATGATCGTTGAGTCCTGGTCGACCACCGGTGTAGTTCAACCCGACAGGAAATGTTGTGGTGAATGGAGGACGACGGCCAGCGATTCAACACGTTTAAGTTGAGAGGCAGGCATGCACCGCTGGGTGATCAATCAAACTTGTTGGAAGTAACTAGAGGCGATAAGCGATGGAACCTTAGATTGGAGTGAGTAGCAACAGATCGAGCTCAGGATACTTGGCTGGAGTCGTCTGTCGTCAGACTGCTGTTTCATACGATGTTTAATTGTAATCCTGAACTTTCCAAGTTCATCAGGACCTATGCAGTCTACGATGAATGCCTAGGTCTACTTCAGGACTTTAGGAAGGCCATCTTTGAACATTGTCCTTGTCAATCCAGTAATATTGTTGCTCATGAGCTACCTAGTAGATCATATCCGCAAGGATCCATTCTCTGGAATTGTGGCTGGACGATCCCCGGAGTTCTTTTTTCCGTACCCTTCATTTATCATACAAACGATGTAACTTGTGTTCCCTCATTAATAAAGCTAGCAATGCTTTACACCCAAAAAAACATTGATGCAAAATTTTTTTAGCCAAACTGAGGACTAAACACGGCCTAATTTGGCCTGGTCCGTGAGCCCGGCACTGCTTTGTGGGCCGTGAGGCAGGCCGCGGCTGGCTCTGGCTTCTGTCGTCTTCTGTTCGCCACTTCGCCCCGCCGACGCCGAGCCCCATCGTCAAAAAAAAAATCAAGTTCGATTCGAACTCGGTCGGGTCTGAGTTGGAGCCGGAATCGGAGTCGGAATCAAGATGAGGCGGCTTGCAGATCTCCTTCTCCTTATAAGCAGCGAGCTGATGCTGATCCTGCTGTGATCCAAGGACGACCAAGGGCAAAGACCAGCGCTACTAATTGGTCAGACGATGATGAGTTGCCTGGGGAACGTGAAGCGCTATTGGCCAGGGAAGGCGCCCACATGGGCGCACGAGCACGACGACGACGAGGGCATCATCGAGCTGGTGGCGGCGGGCGCCTGCAGGACGACGGGACAAGACGATCATCGTCGCCGCCGTGCACGCCGGCCGGCTGAGATTGCATCGACGACGGTGGTGATACCAGACGAGGTTATCCCGAGCGAGGTGCAGATGCAGGTGGACGACGGTGTCGTCGAGAAGGAGGAGGAGGCGGCGGCGGCTTTGGAAGACGAACGGAGGAAGAGGATAAGGGAGAGGCAGCTACCGCTGCTTATGGCGGAGCAGCAGGAGGAGGACCTGCTGCCACGTCAGGAGAGGGAGGACGATGACGAGGAAGCCGTGGTGGTCGGGGCGCCGGCAGATTCCGAGACCGACTCCTCGTCGTCGGAGGATGAGGATGACGAAGATGAGCAGACGGCGGCGCCGCCGCCGGTTGCAGCAGTCGGTTTTGTCCCAAAATCGCAGCGGAATAGCCAGCGGCTCAAGGAGGAGGAGAAGCGGATTCACGAGGAGCTGCTGGATAGGAAGGCTGAGACACGGCGGATACTTGTCCAAGCTATACGTGCATCACAAGAGCTGCTGCCACAGCCGGCGGCGGCCGACGACGACGACACCACCATGATCGGCGCAGACGATGGTGACGATCTGAAGATGATGAGTAGTGGAAGTGAAGCTGATGACGACGACGCCGTGGAGGAGTACGAGTCATGGAAGCTTCGAGAACTAGCAAGGATCAAGCGGGCTCGAGAGGAAAAGGAGGAGCATGGCGCCGACATGGCGATGAGCAGACGACGTCGTTTGCTGATCCATGACGATGACAACGACGACCAACAACGACTCGTCGGCGGCGGCCCTCCTCCTCCGCCTAATAATAACAAGACAAACATCTGCGGCAGATACTACCACAAAGGATGCTTCTTCCAGCTGGACAACCCTGGCGACAGCAGCGATTATTTCTCTGCTCCGACGACCGGACAGGGACGACAGGAGAGGGTGATGATGATGAACAGGAGGAGGACGGCCTTGCTGCCCATGGTCATGCAGGTCAATAACTTTGGGCGACGCGGACGAACCAAATGGACGCGTCTAGTGATCGAAGACACTACGTACGAGGGGAACACGCATGTCTCACACTCAACTCTCAGCTGTGGCGTGTTTGCATAAAATAATCGCGTTGCTTAATTAATTCTTATAATATAAATAAATTTATTTTGTCATGTTATTATTTGTTATAGTACTACTAGTAGTAACAATAACAGCAGCAACAACAATAGTTCTCCTGCGAAACCAGCGCCGAACTATGGGAGAATAAGCTGAACGATGAAGAAATTTGGAACATCAGAACCCCCTCCCAGCTGGACGCTCATTTCTGGCCTTTTGTGCTGCTGATAATTTGTCTTTGGCGCCTGTGGGATGCAAGAAATGGAGAAATCTTCAGATCAGATTTTGGTACTCTAGTCGTAGCAGTATTTCAAAAATCTGTGATGATCTTGTTGTTTGCCGCAAGCGCCAAAACCACGATCATGATGTAAACAGCTTGAACAGCTGGTCCAGTTAACTGGAACTTTTACTCATAATGAAAGTTTGGTGGGGAAGGTCCCCTCTCCCCTGTTTCAAAAAAAAAAAAGAAAAGAAGAAGAAGTAATGCCAAGACCCAGGAGTCAGTATTGTATTGTAACGAATGTTTAACCGAAGTCAGCGCAGGACTTCACAAGTACAACAGGTACGGCCATACGGCTCAAGAAAACAAGAGTTGACTTAACCACAATGAATGATGATAACCCAAAGCATCATGAGTCACTTCCATCTGATTGATGGCCTTCACACTAGCCTAGCTGCCGTAGATTTTCAGTTTCAGTGACGGGCTTACCACTCAACAACTGTTCACACTTTGGCTAATTTGAGTAGAGCCAGCAACGCTTGGGCCGTAAACCAGTTTCTGTGACATATAGGCCAAAAACTCGGTATGGTATTCTTATCTCAACATGCCGAAAGCCGCATCTCACTCAAACCAGTTTCGTTTCAATTAATCCAGCTGCGGCGTCGTGCAATCATCATCATTTCAAGTCGATCGACATCAGCCAAGCTAGTAGTAGTACGTGCATTGCTTAGACAGCGGGCATGCGATGCAAATCTTTTGTGCATTGACAATGGATTTCTGTGATCTCAAGTCAAAACGGCATGCAGTGAGTGAAGTCAATCGCAAAGCCTGAACTTCACTCAAGCCACAAAGTCTTACTGCTACACGATGAAGCAAGCAAGAAGATCTCGGTTTCTGGTACAGTACTTGTTTTCCAAACCTTTCACCAATTACAGTATCATTTATCAGTAAGAAAATGTGATTGGAGTGACGACGTCTCATTTCATGTGAGCGAAAATGGAATTTTTAGAGTAACGAGAATGCAATGCAGCCCCGCCAGCCGACTGATCTTGCTTGGAGCTTGTCGAATTCCGGTAGTGCTCATTCAGTCATTCCATTTCCATGGTGCAGAAAGAAACACCTCGCCGGCAGGCAGGAACAGGAACAAGATCCGAGAAAGCACCAGGTCGGTCGGTCCCCTGCTCTCCGGCGAGCAGAGCCAGAGCCCGGAACATGGGACGGACGGAGGCGCCGCCGGTCGCCATCGCTCCCCGGCCTTGGTGCAGGAGGTGCAGAATCGCAGAGGCACATGCCGTAGCTTCCTCCGCACGTCGTCTTGCCATTGCCACGCTTGCTGCCGCGCAAGTCGCACAGTTTGCAGTCACATCACATGCACATCTCGCACGCGCGCGCGCCGGCCGGCATCGTGCCACCATATATACACGGCGGGGCCTTTCGCAGATGAGCGGCATATGCTTTGCTAGCTAGTACGGGGTGTTGCTGCAGCAGGCTTGGGAGTTGCTGGGAGCTCTGCTCTACTCTGCCGCGCTTGTTGATCGGTCGTCGGCCGGCGATGGCGCGCGGCTACGGTTACAGTTACAGGACTTACAGCCACCTGCAGGGCGCCGTCGCCGCGCTGGTGGTCGGCTGGGCGCTGGGCGCCGCCTCGCCGGCCGGAGCGTTGGCGCCGTCCGCCTGGAGCAAGGGCAGCGCCACGTTCTACGGCGGCAGCGACGCGTCCGGCACCATGGGTACGTACCTTACCTAGTGCATCATACCATCAGAGCCAGAGCTTCCATCGTGACGACCTACTGAACTGACTCGCCGCCGCCGCCGCCGCTGGCTTCCCGTTCGCTCACGATGCAGGCGGCGCGTGCGGGTACGGCAACCTGTACGCGCAGGGGTACGGGACGCGGACGGCGGCGCTGAGCGCGGCGCTGTTCGGCGACGGCGCGTCGTGCGGGCAGTGCTACATGCTGGTCTGCGACGCCGCCACGGACCCGCGGTGGTGCCGCCGTGGCCTGGGCGCCTCCGTGACCGTGACGGCGACCAACTTCTGCCCGCCAAACTACGCGCTCCCGTCGTCGGACGGCGGCGGCGGCGGCGGGTGGTGCAACCCGCCGCGGCGGCACTTCGACATGGCGCAGCCGGCGTGGGAGCGGATCGGGGTGTACCGGGGCGGGATCGTGCCCGTGCTCTTCCGCCGCGTGCCCTGCAGGCGCCGCGGCGGGGTGCGGTTCACGGTCAGCGGCCGGGACTACTTCGAGCTCGTGCTGCTCACCAACCTGGCCGGCGCCGGCGCCGTGCGGGCCATCGACGTCAGGGGCGGCGCCGGGTCGTGGACGCCCATGTCCAGGAACTGGGGCGCCAACTGGCAGTCGCTGGCGTACCTCAACGGCCAGGGCCTCTCGTTCCGGGTCACTGCCGACGATGGCCAGACCGTCGTGTTCGCCGCCGTCGTGCCGCCGTACTGGACGTTCGGGCAGACGTACGCGAGCAGGCTGCAGTTCAAGTAGTAGACTGACTATAATAAGGGCCTGGGCGTCTGGCCACATCCACATGGGTTGGGCTTGGGCTTGGTCTGGGCCGAGCTCAAGTGGTTGGCCGTGGCGTGCTTTGCTGGTGGATCTTCCCTGCTGTTAGTTTAGCTGCCCGCCTACGCGTGCTCAGCCCAGCCATTATCTCTTGCTTGTAAGCTGTATAATGTCAGCGTTGCCGGCCTTTTTTTTTCTTCCTTGTGTGTATTGATGATGATGCGTGCCAGCAGTGCTAATGAACTTGGTAATCTATACTTAAGTATATACTCCCTCCGTTTCTAAATAAATAGTTTCCTAGAATTATCTTAAGTCAAACCTTTTAAACTTTCACCGAATTTATAGAAAAATACACAAAGTATTTGTTCAGGGACAGAGGGAGTAAGTGTTTGCGGAATGGAGCCGTATATCAAGGTTTTACACGAAGAGAACACAGGAAATGTGCCTAACTAGTTGTTCAGCAGAGTTCAGACCACCCAATGTCAATTGTCAAGTACTTGTTGAGCTAAATTTTGATCTCCATTGCTTATATAAAAAATAAACAAAAAAGTTACGTACATCCTCCTGTTTATTTTATGGATAAAGTCTATTTTTGAGCCTACAACTTGTATAGCAGATTAGCAGTCCGGTTTTCAACCTTGTACCACAAACCTAGGTACCGGACACCCTGCAATAGTTGAAATCGGATGAGACACCACCTTGAACCAGTCAAAGTTGTTTTTCTATTTATAAAAAAATAGTAAAAAAAGTTTGATCTCTAAAAATTCATAATTAATTTATTTAATTAGGATTAGAAAAAAGCAACTAATATCTATTTTTATCTTAGATTAGAAGTGTTATCCATTTGTTGCTGATGCATTTGGAGTTGTTTGGATATTATTTTTTTCATGTTCCTAATGTTTTTTTTGTTTGTCTTCATGCTTGTTAATTACTAGATAGATAAGCACGCTTCGTTGCGCTCGCACTTATTTTTGTAATTTTTTGGCTAAAAAAATATGTTGCCAAAACTCGACGAATCGTGACTTCATAGGTCCACTACACTGGGAGGATAACTCTTAGGATATCTTCATGTGTGATCTAAAGAGCTGCAAAGAAGAGAAAGTAAGTAAAGTAGAAGAGACATAATACTTTAAAGCAAAGGATGCCAACTTAGCATCTGTAAGAATATGTACCTGTTTTTTACCTGACACATAAATGAAAAAATAAACACCATAAATCACATGGTTGGTAGCTATTTGCATGCATGCTACTCTTCTGTTCGAACGAACCAATCTTTCTAAGTTTAACTAAGTTTTTTAGAAATTATTAATCTAATCATAGTTATTATGCACAATAAATATTAATAGTCTATTATATATATTTGGTCAAAGTTAAAAATATTTAGCTTTCTAGAAAGTAGAATAACACTTTCTACAGGACAAAAGTAGTAGCTAATAGAAAATTAGCATTTTGTTTTCAAGAAAATATTTCTACATTAAAGTTGTCATTAGTGAGATAATAAGAGTAGCAAAAGATTATGTCATTAGCTGTAAGCATAACACAGTGACATGTAATTACACGCAACAACAGATACACTGCGAGGCTAACAATCCTCCCGTGGTTAAGTAGTATGATTAACGAGTAATAGTCTTCCCGCACCCTTGTCTAGGGAGGGCAAATCGATTATATAATATCATGTCAACTTCCCTAGTGTGCCTGGCTCATGGTGCGTCGTTGTAACTCGTACTATTTCTTCGTTCTTAATACATTGATACACAAATCTTTTACGTATTCGTGAAAAAATATACACATTATTCCCTAGTGATACACATTATTGCGTTCTAAGCGGTGCTGGTGCAGCCCGTCGTAGGGTAGTAGAGCGTGCTAATAGAAGAAAGAAAGGAAAAAAAAGGAGGGTGGAGCAAATGAGAAGAAAAGAAAACCTAGGCACTACGAGTCTGTTGCATTATATTATTTGGATATTAAGCCTCACTTTTATTATCTATTGCACTCACTTAATACAACGGATATAGGAAATAACACATTTTTTATATACTCAAAAGGGGATGTAGCTCAGATGGTAGAGCGCTCGCTTAGCATGCGAGAGGTACAGGGATCGATACCCTGCATCTCCATTTAATTTTTATTTGAACTTTTATTTTTACTTTATTTGCTTCATTTGTTTTTTATTTTTTGCTTTCAACTTTAATTTTTTTATTTGCTTCATTTATTTTTCTTTGGCGCAAATTTTCTTTTTTGACAACACTTGGGCGCACATTACAGCATGCCAACATTTTTTTACTTTATTTGCTACATTTGTTTTTTATTTTTTGCTTTCAACTTTAATTTTCCATTTAGTTTTTATTTGAACTTTTTATTTTTACTTTATTTGCTTTATTTGTTTTTTATTTTTTGCTTTCAACTTTAATTTTTTTATTTGCTTCATTTATTTTTCTTTGGCGCAAATTTTCTTTTTTGACAACACTTGGGCGCACATTACAGCATGCCAACATTTTTTTACTTTATTTGCTACATTTGTTTTTTATTTTTTGCTTTCAACTTTAATTTTTTTATTTGTTTCATTTATTTTTCTTGGGCGCAAATTTTCTTTTTTGACAACACTTGAGCGCACATTACAGCATGCCAACATTCCCTCCTGTGTACAGTTGAGAACTTGAGACTTCAAACTTTCAAATCTTTTTATTGCTTCATTTGTTTTTTTTGGGCGCACATTGCAGGATGCCAACAGGAAACATCCTCTCCTGTGTACAGTTAAGACTTCAAAAAACATGTCACTGCAAGTCACAGATATCTGATCTTATGCTTTGCCACGCTGTCAGAAAAAAATTATAGAAACCTAAACTACAAGACCAACAATAATACTAACATGTCAACGACCTTCGATCAATGAACGTGGAAGCAAGCACAAACATTAATTTTAGCTTAATGCATCAGTTTATACTGTAGTGTCCTGTACTTCTAGCCCAGAGCAGATAATTTCCGAATCCGGCTTTTAAGGACATAAATTAGTTTCATGAATCCATCTAAATATAGATAATCCAGATCTAACAATATGTGGATGTGCACAAGAATGTGTTTGGCAACATCTATTTTATGGATACGGATTACTTGTGGCTTTATATGCCTTGTTAGGTATCTAAAATAGATTTTCTGATATTCTTATCCCCAATCCAACACAAAAACACATATCTTAGCTGAAATCATACGTAGAGAGATAAATTGTTTAATTAGGTCCTGTTTGGCACAGCTCAACTTTCACTAGTGAAGCTATTTTTTTTTAGAAAATAGCTTCATGATCAACTTTCTAGGTGAAGTTGAGCTATTTTAGAAAAATTGTTTGGTAAAATAGCTTCACCAACAACTTTATTTATGACTAAGAGAGAGAAATGAGGGTGTGAGCTATGAAAATCTCCTTTTTTTTTTAGTTTCATCTTAACTTATCCTTTCGTGAGAGGAGAATAAAACAACTTACATAGGTGAAGCTGTTTTTTTTGTGTGTGTGTGGGGGGGGTAAAATGGTGTTCGGTAAAATAAAAAAAACATCTCGCAATAGCTGAGTTGTACCAAACAGACTCTTAGTTTTCTCCTATAATAAGATATACATGTTACCTTTTAGGGCTATTGTAAAATTGTTAAGCATGCTTTGTCAATTATTAACAAGTATATTCTCTACGTATGTAGATTAACTTTTTAGGAGTTTCTGCTAGATCTTGCTTCTCTAAAAAGCTCAAAAAACCAGTGGCTCTCCAAGCAATCAAACTCAAAGAAACTCCACCGAGCTTTTTCTAGCAAGTTTCTTCAATTATTAAAATCAATTTTTATACCAGTTTCATTTTATATTCCTTCCATTTCTAACATATGAAAATCCCTACGTGTGTATATGTACTCCTTCGCTCCTAGTTGCATAAAGGAAAGAGGATTAAGATATAGTATAGACATTATTGGCTTCATTGTCTGTTCTGAATAGTCCATTTTCACACCTAGCCCCACAAATACAAAACTCTAAATTGTTCATATATTTAACGTAAATAAAACTGACAAAAAGCAAAAGGAAAATTATATACCTCTACAAGTTCAAAGGAGTTGCTTGTAACTCATACCTCTACCAAGTATCTAGTTTTGTAGTTTTGGCGCGGCGTCATTTTTTATAGCTGTAGGACGTAATTCAGGGTTAAGAAATAGATTTTCGTGAAAGTGAATAACAGACTCGGGGTTCACTTGAGCACAAAAGTTAAAAAAAACATATTTTACTGTTTATAAAAGATCTAAACATTTCATAAAACACAAAGGGGATGTAGCTCAGATGGTAGAGCGCTCGCTTAGCATGCGAGAGGTACGGGGATCGATACCCCGCATCTCCAATTTTAATAATTTTTTTTTAAAACTGTGCAGCGCCAGCCTTTTATTTCAGTCCTTTTTTTTGCAACTCTGCAGCATGCCAAAGCAGCAATAGCATCCTCACTCTGTGGTCTGTGCAGTTAAATCTGGCGGTACAACTTTCTAATCATTTTTTTGCAACTCTGCAGCATGCCAAGGCAGCAATAGCATCCTCACTCTGTGGTATGTGCAGTTAAATCTGGCGGTACAACTTTCTAATCTTATGTAACTGCAAGGTCACAGATTTCTAATCTTATGATTTGCCATGCCGTCAGAAACAAAAATAAAATAGAAAGCTAAACTACAAGAGAACCAGTGGTAATAACATGTCAACAGCCTCGGACTAATGAATGAATGTGGAAGCTAGCACAATTTTGGCTTAATGCATCAGTTTATAATGGTGGTGTCTAAAGCACTCTCAACATAGGAATTTTAAGATAGTTCATATACTGTACTTACTAAAAGTTATGTAGACACTATACATAAAAATAATACACCCAATGGTTGATTAACTGCAATATATAAAGAGTAAAACTAACATAAGCAAATAAAAGGAAAATTATATCTCTCTACAAGTTCAAAGGAGTTGCTTGTACATCAGTACCTCAGTCATACACACACCTGCTCTGCTATGGAGGAAAAAAATCGTATACTACGTACTGTACATGCAAAAGAATCGCTCTCAATTATTCCTCTCGTTTCTACAATTATATTCTACTGTAGGGAATCATATGGACAATGATGAACTAGCTTCCTAGACTAAGAGATGATTGAATCACCTCCAATACGCGCGAAGCTAATCTTGGGACGGCGGCGGCGGCGGCGGCGTCGCCTCAAGCGACGTCATCTCGTGCGCCACCATCCTCCTGCTCCGGTTGATGGTGATGAGGCAGAGGCAGACGTGCTCCTCCATCTCCTCTAGCTGCGCCCTGAGGTCCTCCTCGCACTCCGCCTCCTCCCTCGCCACCTCCTGCATCAGCGGGCGCTCGCCGCGGCCCCGCACCGCGATGCGCGCCACGTCGCGGCCGTGCTCCAGCTCGTCGTGCGCGCGCCGCACCATGCGGCTCACCGTGTCCAGGTCCCGCCCCACGATGTAGGCGCCGCGCGCCGCCGCGTCCACCGCGGCGCCCGCGCGCGCGTAGCGCCGCGGACTCACCCGCTCGGCGGCCCACCGCCGCACGGCGGTGGCAGGGCCGGCGCCCACGCCCACGCCCGCGGCGGCCGCAGCCGCCCCGACGCCCACCACCGCGTGCGCGGCGAACACCACCGCGGCCACGACGGCCGCCGCGCACGCCGCCACGAGCGCCGCCGCGGCCGTGCCCCGCGCCACGCGCATCGCCCGGGCCAGACGCCGCAGCCGGCGCTGCGCCGACGCCAGGCGCTCCGCCAGCGGGCCGCACCGCCCGTGCACCTCGTGGAACCCCGCGAGCCGCCCCGGCGACAGCGGGTTGTCGAGGCGGACGTGCGCCGCGACCGCGTCCCTCGCGGCGGCGGCGGGGTCGTCGTCGTCGCTGCCGCCGCCGTCGTTCTCCTCCTCGTCCAGCCGGAGGAGCAGGCGGCGGAGCCTCAGCTGGTGGCGCCGCGCCGCGCCGATGGCGGCGAGGAGCGAGGAGCACGCCTCGCAGGCCTCCTGCGTGACGTCGAAGTACTCGATCAGCAGCCTCTCGACGCGGCGCCTCCGCCGCCGCCGCTGGCCCCGGCCCCGGCCCCGCGCGAGCACCTCCGGGCTGGGCTCCAGCACGAAGTCGTCGAGAACAGTGTACGAGCACGACTGCTCCAAGGCGGCGGCGGCCGCCGCAGCATCGTCGAGCTCGTCGTCGTCGTCGTCCTTGACGCCGCCGGACTTGGACGACGACGATGACGCGAGCTTGGAGGAGGAGGAGAAGGTGTGCATGAGGTGGCGGTGCGCGTGCGACCACAGGTCGAGGAAAGACTTGGACTTGAAGGCGCTGTCGTACTCCTCGTCGACGCCGAGCGGGCTGCGCGGCGGCGGCAGCCTCGCCGGCGTCCCGCTGCTGGAAGGGGTGGAGCTGCTCCTCTCCATGGTGTCATCAGCTGCAACGATGATGGATCATCAGTGTTTGAGTTGGAGATGAGACATCAGATCAGACATGAGAGCAAGCAACAGAAGAAAACAAAGCAAACGCAACGCAACGTGCGCGTGGTATATATGGACGGCAGGAGAAAGCGTCAAGAAATGGGTTTTCCGAGTAAAGATTGTCGTTGCTTTACAGGCATGCAAGTAGGTGTGATGACAAGCTTAGCTTAGCTAGCTAGCTAGCTAGCTAGAAAGAGAAGTGTGCAGCATTATATCGACAGCAACTTTAATTTGCATATATAGGGCAATCAAGAAAATAAACATGCTTCACATTTGGAAAAGAAAAACATGCTTCAATCTCAACAGAGTTCAGTAGTAGTTTTGTAGCCTTGCATGAAAGAAACTATCTATCTAGCTTGACCATGTTTGGAGTGTGGACTATGCATGCATGCATGATGCGTCAAAAGCTCACACTCAACTAGTATACATACGTACAGAAACCATTTTCGTAACTCAATTGAATACATTGTGTGTTTATCTTGCAATTGTGTGTGATGAAAACATTGTCATAAGATCGATATTATCAGCAATAACACACGTGCATTAAGACAGAACGTTCCTTCAAAGGATATATAAAGACTGCTAGCATTTAGCTGCATTAGTTTACAGTAGTTCTATTAATTTAGTAAGTGAAATAGCAGCATTGCAAAGAGAACAAACAATATTTGATAAATTAAAAGAACAATAAATTGACAAATAGTTATAGTAAGATGAATGCAAGGCATGCATGTACACTTAGATAGAAATTAACTTACGAGTTTCAATCCCGAAAATGGATCTGGATGATGACGGCGAAGATGATGAAGGTGATGGAGATGGTCTCATTTGATGTACTGGCTCAAACAAAACAAAATTGTGCTATCACTGTCTTTGTATGATCAGTTTGGCCGCTCAATCTAACATAACTCACAGCAAGTTTGATTGTCAAAAGCACCTATAATATGGAACTTGAAATTTTTCAAATGAAATTGTGGCCTTCCCCTTATATAGGATGGGATCCAGGAATGGAGAGAGAGAGAGAAACAAGAGAAGCTCTTGCAAGGCAAGAAACCAAACCCACAAGCCACCAACAGAGAGCTGGCTTCTTTCTGGTACAGACTCAAGGGAAAAGGATAAAGCAACACGACACAAGGGACACGGAAGCACACACCATTCCAGCACATGTGACTACCTATTAGGGCACAATGCAGAAATATCATCATGTTTGCTTGGGTAACATTATTTTGTCCATATCTCTTAGGCATTTGACATGTAATCTCGCGTGAAGGGTGATTTTGCCCGTGCACAAATAGGCCAAAAATATATGAGCGACGCGCGGATGGACAAATAGGCAAAACAAAAAACGCGCGCGACACGCGGGTGGATAAGATGAGTGAGTAATGTTTAAGACATTTTTGTTTCCTTACCTCTCTCATTTGAAGAAACAAAGCGAATGTATACAAACTAGGGATATTAGTTGAGTAGACGCAATTCACGAGAATGTTCTAACTTGTGGCCTCAAAGGGGGAAACAAAAATCGGCGGTGATGCTCATGCCTATCTGCTTTTGTAACCATAATAAGTTGGCGATAAACATTGTGTACCTATACACAACTAACGACAATCGAACAACTCTCCATGAAAAAACCATGGATAAGGAGACAACATAACAAATGTTGTTATTATCCTTAAGCGTGCAGATATATGCTCCATGTGCATCAATCAATGCAATATGTGAAACTTATATAGATTGTTAGATTGACAACACAAGATTGACACTGGTAGATTAATTAATTACATAAAGTACTTTGATAACTTCCTCCATCCATAAATATATTACAAAGACTGAATTGTGTGTGTATACCCTCCCCGTTCTTGAATAAATTAATTCCTAAAGTCGTTGTAAGTCAAACCTTTTTTATGCCTGATCAAATTTACAAAAAAGAGCACAAGTATTTTTGAAAGAAAAAATAAGGATGTTATGGAAATATGTTTTATGTTGTATCTAATGATACTACTTTAGTGTCATAAATATTTGTGCTCTTTTTTTAATAAAGTGGTTAGGCTCTTAAAAAAGTTGATGACAACTCTAGCAATTGCGTTGTTCGAGGACAGAGGTAGTAATGCACGTCCCCTGCCCTAAAATAAATCAGTTCTTAGAATCACCCATCGAGTCAAATTATCTTAAGTTTGATTAATTTATAGGAAAGTGTAACAACACTTGTAGCACGGAATGAGCGCATTATGACAAAATATTTTTGAGGATGTATCTGATAGACTTGTAGGATCGACTAGGTGCTAGATCAGGTGAGGTTCTCTCTGTTTTCGGGTATGAAACAGAGGAGTAGTTCATCCGTGATGAACTACCTGGGAAACAGAGAGATAGGGAGGAACTAGTGTTCGTACCTGGGAGAGAAGAAGCTCTGTCCATCGCTGCTTCGTCGGTGAAGATCTGCGCACGGGCAGCGACGGTCGGAGTAGGGGTTGAGCAGTAGCGACGTCGGTGGTGGGCTTCCCGTTGCTGGCAGCGCCTCCCTCTAGGTCGGATTAGGGTTAGGTGGGTGGCAGCTCCAGTGAACCTCGTGACCTGAGCCTCTGGCCCCCACCTCCTCTTTATAGGCACTGTGCAATGGGGGCCCACCAGCCTGTTAACGGGCTGGACGTCCCCGACCAGGACGCACTCAAGGGGTCCGTCTTGACCGTTGGGTCAAGACGGGTGAGATCAATTCTAACAGTATCTAGTGTTTCATAGATGTTTTGTTGTGTTATTTTCTATAAATTTGGTCAAGACTTAATACTGTATGACTTAATAAGATAGTTGTACGTAGAAGTTAATTAAATTTTAGACGGAGCTAGGGAGTACATGAATGAATGAATGAATGAATGAATGAAGAAGATACGGTGTTAACTGCTGAGTAATCGGGTCGAAGGATATCTGGCTGCTGCTTGAGCTTGAGTGGACATAACAATAAGACCGACATATATAGGGAGTACCACTTATCTGTCACGTACTATTCCGTCCTAGAAAAAGAGTTGCTATAGGATACGTGTTGGTCAAACTTTCTCAACTTTAACTGAGTTTATAGAAAATATGTGCAATATTTTTATCTCCAAATAAGTTTATTGTAAAAGTATATTCAAAGATTTATTCAATTATACTAATTATATACTATAAATATTAATATTTTATTATATGCATTTGGTCAAAGTTGAAGATTGTTGATTTTTTGGAAGCCAAAATGATTTTTTAAGGGATGGAGGGAGTAGTGAGACGATGCAGCATCCGATTCAGCCAGCTTGTTTGGTTCCTGCGATCGTGTAGATCAACTACGAATGACGAGGCACCGGACTCTACTTTTCTTTTCTCAGCTGTAGAACATTGTTTTTTCTACCATATATAAATTATAGTTGAAATCATTGTATTTTCAGAAACGACTAGAAAACTTGGGGCGCGGCGTTGCCGCGCCATCTTGAGCTAGCCAGTAGTGATTGTATGTGGGATTCAGATGTTTAGAATTTTATTTGCTCATTGCCTGATTACCTTTGATCAACGCGGACAAGGAAATGAAAGCAACTTTCTAGCAATAGTGTAAGTGTTAATTTGTTTGATTATTTATTCTTCTTAAAAAATATATTCTTTCAGTTGATATTGCAAAGTTTTTTTAGCTTCGTAGCATACATGAAGCTCTAATCCGTAAATCGCATTGCACGACCGCTTTAAAAAATTATACTAGGTTGTCACTACCTAGGAATAAGGATTTGAATATATAGGGTTTTATCTTGGATTTGGCATCAGGGGAGCCATGGCCAGCACAAGTGGGGAAAGATAAAGCTTAACGCTTGAGAATGAGAAGAGCAATGCTAACACCTAGGTTTTACATATTGAGTTCTTACTTCTTGTCAACACACAGCCGACATATATCATATTAATGCATCGTGCGGGTCAGAGCTCTTTTAGATTGGCATTATCCATAACATATCCTAACACCGTCATATAGATTTAACGTTCCAAATATATAAAAAAACGATAAGTTACGCCAAATACAAGATTCATGGTGAATTATTCGGGTGGGTTCTCTCCAAAGTGTTTTTTTATAAAAAAGTTGAGAGTTAGAACTTGGGTAAGAGTTAGAGCATCTCCTGTGTCTTTCTAATACATTTTCTTATTCCCATGAGAATGTTATATTGAGGATATCTATTTTTTTCTTTTTTCTTTAACAGTTTTCCAATACTCATCTCCTTTTTAGCAGTCATCAATATTTTTCTCATCACCTCTCGAATAAATGGAGAGTTGTTTCTCCCCTGATATCATGGGGACTACCTCCAACTACCTCTTTTTAGTCATGTTTCCTCTTTGATCTTGTGGGACCCACTTTCCATATATGCATGGGGGAGATATATTGGGATACTACTATAGCAGCTCTCCTAATACTTTTAAAAATAATATTGGGCTACCCAATACAAATATATTATGAATAGATTATTAGAAAACTGGTGAAAATGCTCTATACGCAACTTATGGTCTGATTCTGATTTTTTATCTAATTATAAACACAATTCTAAATTTTAGCTTTGAAGAACTCCACAAGAGTTTTCGTCTTCAGCAACAACAATCACAACAACAACAATGATAGTAGAATCTATTTACTGTGTCACACATTAATTGACATGGTTTTAATATTTATGCACGATAATGCTGATGTAGTACAAAATAACACCAACTCATGCTTATTAATTCCCACGAATGGGCACCTCATTTTAGTATCAAAATATGAACATCTCACGTACTCCGTATTATGTTTATATATTACTCCGTATATAATATAAGCACACATCTCACAGATGAATCGAGTCTATTTTGTAATTTTTTTCAACTCACTCGTCTATTTTTATCTGTTATACAACGGAGTATATTTCTTTTCTTTTATGTCAAGACAAGGCATCGCTCGTAATTGGTCATCATTATTCCAGTCCCCTTCTTCTCCAACCCACTCGTCCCCCCTTTCGTCTCGCAACAGGCGAGGCGAACTCGTCGTGGAAGCGAAATATAGCCCGGGCAGGCGGGCACCAATCCCAAGCCCCAACCAGACGCAACGCAACCCAGGCCACCCCGTCCCGGTTGCTTGCGCCAACGCAGGCGCCCGCCCCGCCATGCAAGGTAACTAATGTCTGATGCCTCATATCCCGACCCAGTCCCGATGTTTGCGCTCATGGATTTCACCGGTGTTTGGTTGATCATGCGCGCCATAGGTATCGTGTTGTAGCTTGCCGCGGTTTCGAGGTGGGTTTGGGTAGGTTTTGATCTCGGTTTTGTTTGCTCCTTGGTGGGGGTGGTAGTGCCATGGCGAGGACGGGGCGGGAGGGGAGGCGGTCGTGGCCGACATGTGCTTTTCTATTTCGGCGCGCTCTTGGGTTCGATTTTGATGGCCTTTTCGGCCATCGATCGCGTCTCGGTCCTGCACGCAATGCAGAGGGGGGTTACGGTTATTTGTGTTCTTCCTCCCCGCGTCGGGATGCTAGTGGATGTGTTTTTTTGGTTACCGCACAACCGACGGGATGCTTCGGCCGTTGTTTCCTTTTGATCTTTGTGACCCTTTTGGGAATCGATTCCATGCCTGATTGGTCGCAATGTGCTGGAGGTTTTTTCCATCGCTGGCTGGCTGGATTCTGCTGCGAAAAGTTCTCCTCCTTGCATACCTTTTCCCTCCTCCAGATATCTTTATTCGTCGTTTTCGTGGTTCCTTATGGGTGCTTAGATTCCCTTGTGTGGTTAAAAGAATAAAAGGCCAATAAGCTTCAGTGTTTTTGTCCTCGTAGTTCTTTCCTTGTGACAGGGGAACATCACAAAATATTTGGTATCTTCTTGGAAATGAATTATTGTTGATCATGTTGTTTGTAGTGATTGTTTGTCAGGTGGAAACATGTTATGTGTTTGGTGATGTTCTTACTAGTAGCATTCAAATGACTCCAGATACATTAGATGTTTATCAGTTGTTTTTGTGTCTGGTGGATTCTCTGATATATACTAGGACCTTTATGTTTAGCGGAACAATAGCCAATCGAGTGTTCAGGATTCGTACTTGGGCACTTGGGGGGTGAAAAATGACTTATTCAATTTTGTTAAACTGTGAAGTGACTCATTCTTAATGAAATGGATCATATTCTTTTTTCTGTATCTTTTTGTGTTATTTGCACTCTTAACTAGTTTGTTTAGTTTCAGTATTTGAGGTGTGGTCCTATTTGCAATTATCAAACAGGAAGCATAAGATAAGAGAAAATTGCATGTGGTTTCATTGTCAGATTTAAAACATCCATACTTGTCTAAGTGATTGTCAAGCTAGGTTGCCATATCCACATGGTTTCCCATTACACATTTAATTGTGGGACCTGTATAATTTCACATGACTCATTTATATAATTCATTGTACTTCATGGATGATTATTTAATTATTATATAGTAATGGCCCATTTCTTAGGGCATTTTTACATTGATGTTGGCAAACTGGATGATTCAAAGTTGTTGCGACACGTGGTGGTCGTCATTTATTGTGCTTATGCTCTATGGTTGAACGGTGTGCTTCATTATCTGATTTGTCTCTTTCACTAGGTTGTTGAGTCTAGATACCAGATAATGGACCTGTCCACGACTTCAGTGCTGGTAGCTAAGGCTTACAAGTACAAAGCAGAATCGCTTGTTCAGGAGTACCTTCTTGCAGATTCGTATGTTTCATACACCGCTGTACTTGGTGGGATCCTGATGTGCAAGATGGTACCATTTGCTGCCTCTTATCTGTTGACACTTTGACATTTTATGATCATACTACCTTCAAATTAATATCTGCTCAAAGTCTCATGTTTGTATTTAAATGGGAGCAAAGCATCACTGTAGGTTTAGTAGTTCCTTTTTTAGAAGGAAACTGCTATAGGTAAACATAGGATTATGGAGGAGATTAAAAGTAAACAAAACTTATAGATGGAAGGAAATTAGATATCGATGTATCTGAGCATCTGAGATTGGTTCAAAGTTGAAATTATTTGTGATTTGACTATGACTGAGATGCCAAATATGGTAAATTTTGAAATTATTACTGTTATGAAATAGTTTCAACAGTTTGCTTGGACTTGTAACATCAGGTTTTATTATGAATTGTTTAGATTTAGCTGAATTCATGGCAAGTTAATATTAATGAACACCTTTGAAGATAAGTATGTTTTACGTTTACACAAATTAGCATGAATAAATCTTATTAATTATCCCATTTTAACTAAACTATTTGACAGAATGATAGCTAAAACTTTTTTGTTGAATACACAACTTACTATTGCATTCAGAAGAAGAGTGAGGATGAAACACAAACAACGCCCGCCACACCCACACCCATAATCTCTATTAGTTCATTTATTAGGCCCAGTGTCACTTTAGTATTTTTTGCATAAATCAACTGACTTAAGGGTGCCTTAGAAAATTAGCTGGATTAAATCACTAAATGTTTCTGAAAAAGTGCTTGAAGTATTGATAACTAGGACAACATTCAATGTAGTTATCCATAGAAAATTAGCAAGTTTGCTGCGAAGTAGGTAATAACACAGAGACAATAATTTTGTTTATCTTACTGTGCTAGTGAAAGGTCGAGATGGCGGACTAGAGGGGGAGGGTGAATAGTCCCTTTTAAAATTAAACTTAATTGGAGCGGCTAACCGAAATAAATGCGGAATTAAAACTATCGGTCTAACCAAAACTACACCCCTCTACCTATACTCTATGACACCTTACAAAAGATCCTAATCAATGCAAATAAGGTGTCGGGCTAGCTAGAGCTCACCTAACCAATTCTAGAAGCAAGGTCACACAAGCCTATGCAACTAGTACTTCAAGCACGGGGGAGCTCCTAAGCAATCTAGCAAGCAAAGCACAAAGCCTAAGCTCACTAGCAATGCTCAATAACAAGGCTACCCAAGCCAAATTAGAGAGCTCAACTTAGCTACACAAACTAAGCAACTAAACACTAGCACAAGAATAAATATTGCAATACAAGCTAGTGCAAACAGCAGGCAGTCGGTACTACCGAGCTGTAGGGCCGGTACTACCGATGCCGGTACTACCGGGCTTCCAAGCCGGTACTACCGAGCACCTGCAGGAAGCTACGAAATCGAAGGGGGTGAGATGCAATCTCAGATCTAGCAATTACCCCACTTCCCTAGATGTTGTAGATGACGATTGTAGCTTCCTCACGTCTTGATTCCTTGCCAAAATGTGGATCGAGCCTTCCCAACCTAAGATAGAGTGATAGAGAGAGGAAGAACACGAAGAACACAAGAACAAGCGTAATATGCAAGGAAACAAGAATAATAAGAGCAACAAGGGACGGGGACATAAGATTTTATCCCGAGGTTCACTTGGTTGCCACCAAGCTAGTCCCCGTTGAAGCAAGCCCAAGGTTGCCGCCGATCCTCTCGCTAGTGGTGACACTAAGCCAACCTCTCCACGATGGAGTGCTCACCAAGAGCTCTAGCTTTTGATCCGGCCGGACCACTTGGCGCTCTTCACGCCTCTTTCCACTAGAGTTGCTCTTCGCGATCTCCCGCGGGGCGAGCACAATGCCCCTCACAAAGCTTCTCCGGAGCCACGCACAATCTTCACGCGGGCTTCACGACGGAGACACGCACCAAGCCGTCTAGGAGGTGGCAACCTCCAAGAGTAATAAGCACCACCGGCTTGCAACTCGAACACCTAGTGCCACTCGATGCTATCTCTCAAAGCAACGCACTAGGATCGCTCTCTCACACAATCGGATAAGCACTAAAGCATATGTGTGTTAGAGGGCTCACAAGCACATCCACACAAGCCACCAAGGCTTTGGAGTGCTCCAGCAACCGGCCCAAAGCCGGCCCCAACGACTATATATAGAGGGGAGCGGCCAACTAGCCGTTTCCCCTTTTCTGCGCTTCGGTCGGTAGTACCGACCCCCTGGGCGGTAGTACCGACAGTGTCAGAACTAGCCGTTACACACGGCGCGTTGACCAAAACGAACAACCGACTCCTGGACGGTATCACCGACGGTCGGTAGTACCGGCCCTATGGCGGTACTACCGACAGGCCAACTTTGGATCTACACAGAGAGCATCCAAAACTCCTCCATACCATGGTACTACCGACCCCCTGGTCGGTACTACCGAGCCCGGTACTACCGGCCCTATGGCGGTACTACCGGTAGGCCAAAACTGGCCACTTCCAGAGAGCTTCCAAACTCCTCACACCTCGAAACCTCGAATGGTCGGTAGTACTGACCCTATGGCGGTACTACCGGCAGGCCAAACTTAGCTCAACACAGAGAGCCTGCAAAACCCTTCAGGGCCACGGTACCACCGACCCTTTGGTCGGTACCACCGCGGGCGGTAGTACCGAGGTTATGGCGGTACTACCGCCAGGCCAAATCAGCCCCAACACAGAGAAGGTTGCACGCAGCACCCTTGGGCGGTACTACCGACCACCCTGGTCGGTACTACAGACCACACCCAGAAAACTTCATTTTCTTCTCTGTGTTGATCCAAAACAACTCCAACAACTTCTCCTTTGCAAATGTGCCAACACCACCAAGTGTACAACAACATGTGCATGTGTGTTAGCATTTTCACAATCATTTTCAAAGGATTTTCTCTTGCTCTCACCACGCCACTCGATCCTAACAACATCGCAAAGTTAGATCGCTCAAGTGGCACTAGATGACCGATATGCAAACAAGTTTGCTCCTCTTAATAGTACGGCCATCTATCCTAAACCCGGTCATAATCTTCTCTACACACCTATGACCGGTGAAATGAAATGCCCTACAAGTATACCTTTGCCTTGCGCATTCCATTCCATCTCCTCCATGTGTTGATGCAACACATGCACCAACCTCTTCATCAAATGATATGATCCACTTCATATCATCACATGGCCTCCATGGTCCATCGATCTTGACATCACTTGCTCTTCACCATCGCTTCGGTCCTTCGGCGCCAAGTCTTGCTTAAGCCTCCCGACACTCGGTACCAACGGCTTCAAAGCCTCCAACTTGCCCTTCACCTTCGCAACCGGTCCATCAAGCCAAGTCTTGCCTTGATCTTCACCATCTTAGCCACATGACCACATGTCATGTTTCATGTGCATTAAGCTCCTTCTTCACATGTGTGAGCCTTGCGACATATTGCAAGCCATTTCTCCTCTATGGCATATGTTGCTCACACATGATCACCTGTGGACTAATCACCTGTGTAATTCACTTCAAACACATATTAGTCCACCTAAGTTGTCACTCAATTACCAAAACCAAACAAGGACCTTTCAGCTAGCTTTAAAATTGTTGCATGGATATATTGTGATTAATTTCTACGTGGGGAGACCAGAACTCTAGTTAGTTCCGTTTTGAAATAAGTTTATGCTTTGTTTTCTCAGGCTTATGACATAACAAGCATAATCAGCTCATTGTACTACAAGGGTTATGGTTCACTTACAAAAACCCAAAAGCTTGAGTGGAACAACAGGTCAAACAGTTTAGTTGCAAAATCTATGCCTAATTTTTACGTTACTTCTAGTAGCATTTATGTTCAACATCCACTGTTTACTTGTTCAGAGGCATGTCCACTATCCACGCGATATTCATCACAGTCATGTCAGTATACCTGGTATTCTTCTCCAACCTATTCTCTGATCAGCTGGATGGACCAATAACTTTTCGGAGTTCAAATCTATCCAATTTTACTTTGGGGGTAAAAGTTGTTAACATTTTATTCCCATTCAAGAAAGTCTATGTTATAATTTGGTGTTGTCTCTAGCTTTTTGCCTCATATTAACTGAATTTTAATTTGTTCAGGTTTCTGTTGGGTATTTCATCACTGGCCTTGCTATGATATTTTGGGCTTATCCTTCTCTTGGTGGAATGGAGTATGTAAGTGAATATTTCAGATCACTAACATATATGTCTTTGCTTTCAGTTTCTACTCCGTTTGTATATAAATACATGCTGATTTAGCATGCCATTGTCTACTAAATCAACTTTGAGTACTAATATGTACCACTCTGTATGTTAGCAAAAACTAAGAAAATATGGTATTAATGAATCTTTCATGGTAAACCTATGACTTTCACGTAAGCTAGAGATATATGCTTGTTGAATCATATTACTACAAGTTGGCACATTCTAACTGCACCTTACGGTAACAACGTACATTTTCAGGTCCTTCACCATATGCTGTCGCTTATTTCTATAGTCTATGCTATGTATTCTGGGGAAGGACAGTTGTACACATACATGGTTCTCATCTCTGAAACAACCACACCTGGAATCAACCTCCGATGGTATCTGATGAAATGAATGTGCACTATTTTTTTTATCTTATTATTACTTCAATGTATCTGACCTGTTCTGTCCTCAAGGTTCCTTGATACTGCTGGAATGAAAAAATCCAAGGCCTATCTCGTCAATGGTGTTACGATGTTTGTTGTATGGTTGGTATGTTACTACAATGTAATTTCATGCTGCAAGTTATGAATAACGCATTATCTGCTATTTTCATAAAAATTCTAATTTTTTAAATATAATATTGTGTATCTTATGCTTCACTAGACGTTTCCTAGCTCTCTTGGTCTATATGAGGCTGGAGGATATTTTATATACATTTCTCATTTCCTTTTTGCTTCGTACTTCGGTATGGTTATTTTCAATTAGGAATATGAATGCTAGCATTTGGTAGCTGTGTTTGATTGTTTTTGTCCTAATCAGTGTTGGTCTTTCTTGTGCTGCTTAGTGACTTTCTATTATTTTCTCTCTGATTGTGGAGTGTGCTTCGTGCAGGTGGCACGGATAATTTTGTTCGTCTACTTGTTTTACCACATCTACTTCCACTATGATCAGGTATTTTTCTTGTCACATAAAAACTAGGGTACACATCAATATCTCACCGATGATTTTGAAGCTAAATCTGTTTGACAGTAAACTTTCTTGTATATTCTATTTTGTCAGGTCAAGCAGATGCATACCTTTAGCTGCATTCTGATATTTGTTGTGCCCACAATACTGCTTGTCATGAACACAATGTGGTTTGCCAAGATCTTGAGAGGCCTTAAAAAGACGTTAGCCAAGAGACAGTGAAAATAAGAATGGTAACACAAGCTCAAGGACATCGACAGCCATCCTTTTGTACAGCCACTTTACAGTTACATGCACTTTCTGGGTAAAGCCGTCAGTGCAGCTTGTAGCGCAAGCTAAAGCCCTTGTACATGATCCTGAAATATGCTAAACACGGCTCAATTTTTCCCCTGGATGCTCTGCCTTGTACATAAGGCCATCTAGTTATGGTGGAAGATGTTTTTTTCCCTGAAGCTCTAATCCGTAAATCGCATTGCACGACCGCTTTAAAAAATTGTACTAGGTTGTTACTACCTAGGAATAAGAATTTGAATATATAGGGTTTTATCTTGGACTTTTTTTGTGTGCGTAAGAATTATGAGATTTGAAGTTAGGATGGATGAGTTATAAACTTCTTAAGTTTATCGGCAAAACGTGAATGAGAGGAATTTAAATATTATTTAAGATTTTTAATGATGAAGAAGGGGTGAGAAATTACTGAAAATGATTTTTTGAATATCGTACAGTTTATTTTACAAGTTTTTTGGCGGAAGAACTACACGGGAAAAAAGCTTAGCTTAGTCTTCAAGTGTACGCGTAGCATTTCTCCTTTTTCCTTGTTGTAAACAGTGCGTAAACAGTGATACGATAGCGACCAGTGGAATGGTCTAAGCCGCTACGATAGCGACCAGTGGAATGGTCTGAGCCGTCCGATCGAGATCCGACGGCCCGAGGATTTGGAGGCGACGTGGCCGCGCTCCCTGGCCATCTTTGCTCCTGCGGTTTCGTAAGGAAAAGATTAGCCGAAGCAGCAACCGATAGAATGAATACAGATGTCATGTCGTTGTCATTATATTATCAGCTACTAGTTGCGTTATTAGGCCAATCTCAATGAGAGTTTCATTTGAGTTTTATTTGTATTAAATAGATTGTAACATAGGCATTGTTGATGACATGGCGGTGTATTTAAGAAGTGAGAGAAAAAATGAGTTTCATCTACTGACACGAATATCAACTCTTTATGAGTCATGAAATTTAATGCTTATAAAACCTTACAATGAAACTCTCACTCTCAATAATTGAGAGTTTCATTCAAGTTTCATTTTATTTCATATGACATGACAATCTTGAAAACAACAAAATGAAACTCACCATTAAGATTGGTCTTACTATTATTATATACGTAACGTATATATTATTAGTGGCATTGGGAGGACAGCCGCCTAGCTATTAGCCAGCTCTGAGCCGTCCACGCCACCGAGACCGAGACCGGAAGGAAGAAGCGGCAGATGGAGCTGAGCAGAGATCCTCCGCGTCGTTCGGGGCCATCCACATCGATCGATAGATCATTGATTATCGATCTCCAGTCTCCATGCATATGCATGCATGCATCGTTACGTGGGGTACTGGTGACCGCTCACTGTGCTGAATTATAATTACGTGTAATCATTATTAGCGATTCTAGAGCTAAAGAGACCGCCACCTGCTAGGCTGCTAGCTATAGCTCGATCTGCACGTCCACGCAACCGTGGCTTCCCCCCTAACTAGGCTCTGTTCGACAGGAGTTATGAACCGGCTGATAAGCGGAAACAACTGATTTGTCGTGAGAAGAAAAAAACTATTTTATGACTGATTTGTATATTATTATAGAATTAAAGCTGGTTTCTAGCTAAGCAAACAGAGCTTAATTAAACTGCTTCTTGTTGTTGCTCGATCGTTCTGGTTATTATTACTGCTACTCCTGTTGCTTAGCTTGCGTTGCGTGTGGCAATATATATAGATCGACGATATACATATATACCTCAATCAACACTACTACTAACTTGCTTCTTCTTCACTATACGTACACACACTATACGCGTTTTCTCTAGTTCGTTCCTCTCGCTCCTTCATCAATTCACTTGGATTAACTGATGGGGCCGCCGTTATTATTAACAATGCATGTACGTCTTGATGATCCGATCCTTGCCTGTCAGTTTATTTATTTGTGCCGCGTTTGCCCGCGTCCGCAATTAACTATCGACCGTGTCTCCTCCATGCACATACTCGTACTCGATCACAATGCATATACTGTATATATATTGCATATGCATGCCCTCAAGGCAAGCAAAACCTACATATTATATTTAATATTTTGTTGTCATTACTATTCTGCCCTAGCTAAACGTTTAAAGTATCATCTCTTTAATTATTTCTACTAGCTGTGTAATATGTAATCAAAAGGATACAAAGTGAGCCTAGCTCAACTAGCTCATCTGGTTGTTGGGTCGTGTATGTACCTAGCTATTCAGATCCTACCCATCTCTTTGGCACTGGAATTTGGGTGCCTATTTTCTCTCAATAAAAATATAGCTTAGTTAGTTCCTCCTTAGGTTAGATCTTGTTGTTTTTTTAATGTAATCAAAAGGTTTATGTACACGAGGTTGTTGAGTAGTTCGTTACAATGTATATATAGCTTCATTGTATCAACCATTCCACATATATTGCCTAGCTAGTGGTTATGTATTCTCTTGGCACTAGTACACAACGATACTACACAGACGGTTGGTAAGCTATTTGTACTGGCGTTTTTGCCAACCGTCTGCGCTGGGGCCAGTAGAAATAGGAGCACACAACACAGACGGTTGCTTGTGAACCGCCTGTGGAAATAGATTTCCACAGACGGTTGACTTAGCGAACCGCCTGTGAAAATGAGCATTTCCACAGACGGTTGACATAGCGAACCGCCTGTGTAAAAAATTTCTGAAAAAACATGAAAATAAATAGGAAAAAATATTTTAATAAGGGGGAGGACCCCAGCGCCTGCCCGTCGCAAGTCGTGGCATGTTTCACGCAAGATTCGCAGCTAACACGGCCGGTGGGATTCAAACCCACGACCTCAGCCTCGCGCGAAGCCTCCTCTACCACTACACCACACACTCAACCGATAGATGTACATATGATATAGAACTCTAAAAATGTGCATATGATATATATTTTTTTATAAAAACTCACATTTATATCCAAATACAAAAGGTAGCCTTGTAGCAATCTAGCCACAACAGATGAGTCATTGTACTGACCAGCAAGGCGTGCTCATGGTGCTGAACTGCTGATGATATATGCATGGATGCAAAGCAAAACAGAAAAAAAAACTGTCGATAAGGTGCATTTAGCATTGGAGAAAAATCCATTTTATTCGCTGAATTATTATTGTCGTCTATTTTCTCTTGAACTCTAAACTAAATATTTTAGCATGTTAACTCTTAAAATTAAATTGTTAAATCACCTCCCTGGCAGGTTAGAAGTAGTTTCCAAAATGGTTTCACATTATTTTAGTTAAAAATTGGTAAATATTTAATAAAATTTTTAAACTACAAAAAATGACTCTTATAGATTCTAAAAATCCAAAGATAAATCATAGAGATATATAGACTAGGGCACAACAAGTGAACCAAACATAAATAAATTATTGAAAGCTCGTGAAATTATCTATAGAAGCTTTAAAATCAGATCTGGTTCTGGAAGAATACAAAAGATCTAGAAAATACCAAAAACATTCTAATCGATTTATTAATACATTTTAAAAAGCTTTCCACAATAAAAAATATGAGATAAAATCACTTCCAACCCAACAAGTAGTTCGTCTAAACAGTTTTCAGGACTAATAGGATAAGGTGTTTGGTTTTTAAGTTTGAGAAAAATCAGATCATGGCCATGCATGATCTAGAGAGGTAAAAAGAACCGATTTATTTTCCTTGAGCATTCTAGTACGTCTTCAACAGAGAACCGGATGGGGGGAGAGTAGGGAACGGCATCCAGTTGGGCTGCGGCGGGCGGGCGGGCTGACTAGTCTGCCGTGGGCTGATGTCAGGCCCAGAACCCGGCCGGCCTGCTGCGAGGTGCTCTTTCGTCACGTGGACCGTGGACCAGGCCGCCGCGGGACGTCGATCCAATTGTCTTCCACCTAGCGATCGACCTCACACTCTCAGCTCGCTGACTTCTTCTTCTTCTTCTTCTTCCGCTTTCCATCCTTGTCCAAGTGTCCGTCGCGCAGCTCGCCCAGCGCATCGAAGTGTCCGCCACCGTCACCCGTCAGCGTCGGCTCTGCCTCGTCCTGGAGCGGAGGCATCGTCGTCGTCAAGTATTCATAGCACACTACGAGATCTCGTCAGTTGAGATGGGCCGCGAACCGAAGCATCACACACGCGCATTATTCCGTCCGCGCGCGCCGCCACACACACAGAGGCGAAACTAATTAAATCCAGTAGCTAGCATAGCATAGCAGTGATAATGGCGATGCAGGTGTCGCTGGCAGCCGCCTCCCTGCTGCTGCTTCTGATTCTTCTGTGGCCGGCGCGCCCCGCCGGCGCCGCCGAGTACGTGGTCGGCGACGTCGGCTACGGCTGGGAATCCGGGTCCGGCATCAACTACGCTGCCTGGGCAAGGGAGTACGCCTTCGCCGTCGGGGATGTCCTAGGTAAGGTTAGCACTTTAGCAGTCAGCTCACCGTGTCTGACGCGTGCTCTGATCTGTTCATCATATAAATGCATCCCTGCATGATCCAATCCGTCCATGCATATATGAACAACACTACTTGTAAATTTTCTTCATGCATGTTTATTAATTAATTTCCGCATGAGTTTCATATATACCGATCATAGATAGATCCATGCATGTACGGGTACTTTGATGTTTGATCTCTGCTGCCTGCCTGCCTTCGTGCAGTTTTCCAGTACGTGAGCTCCCAGCACAACGTGTACGAGGTGACCGAGGAGGTTTACCGGTCCTGCGACACCGGCGCCGGCGGCGGCAACGGCGTGCGCGTCAAGTACACCAGCGGCTACGACCGGGTGGTGCTCGCCGAGGCGAGGGGATACTGGTTCATCTGCGATTTCCCCAACCACTGCCTGGGAGGCATGAGGGTCGCCGTCAACGTCTCTGCCGGATCAGGAGGAGGAGGAAGCGGCGGGTCGCCGACGACTGTGAACTCCCCGCCGGACGGCAGTGTTTGCTGAGAGCCTGAGAGACACCTTCGGGCCTCGGCTAGAATTTTTTTTTTTAAAAAAGGCATTTTGTGCATTTTTCAAATTTGTGGGAAAAGACATACATTTAGATTATATATGAATATATGATAGTGCTATATTTCAAGCACCTGAATTTTCAGGCAACCAACTTGTATATGATTAAAATGACAAATGAGAAAAATATGTTTTTTCCCTTTATTCAAACAAGGTTAAAATTACATGTCGTCTGAACACGAACAAAAAAAAAAGACTAAGCAAGATAAGAGAAGTGTACTACAATGGCACACAAATTTCATGGGAAAAATCGAACATATGCGTACTAGTCAGCTAAACATCAGCTATCTGACAAGAATCGTACAATTATGTTTCCATGATTAACTTAAACATTTCAGGTCTTGTTTAGCTGCACACAAATACATCTCAATTTACATGGATTTAAGAGGATTATGGACCGAAACTTGAACTAAATTACACTCTCAACTCCTTTCAAACCACATGAATTAGAGTGTGTTCATATGAAACAAACTCTAAGCTTGTTGTAATCAAAGAAACAGTACCCAAAATGCCTCCAGAAAGATCAGGCAGAAGTAAGATGAGTTGTAATTGTACATATATATAAAGAACTCAAACGTGACAGCGAACGTTACAGCGGTTCGATAATAGGATACGATGATAATTGTCATTGATCAAGAAGGAAATGAAATCCAAAAAGAACTTAGGTGCGATCACTCCGGAATTGAGACTTACGAATTTCATTAAAAGAGTATCATGAGACCCTGAGGTGTATATATTATTATTATAAACACTATAGTATACTTTGTTTTTCTAAGACTATCTGCACTCTTCGTACTCTAAATTCATTCTCTAAAAGGAATATTTCATCCTAGTCATCAAGATTCTCTTTCCTATACCACTTTCTCCTGCACTCATCATCCTCTATATCTCATACTCTATATCAACTAACAACAGCAGCCCACTTGTCATCCTATATAAATTTTATCTAAATATATCTATGTGTGATCTTGTTTTGAATGATTTATTAAAACGAATTCAACGGTGTAATCAGAATTTAATTTGTTTTTTTAGTTTGTGAGTTATAACATTTTTTAATTAGTTGTATCAGTGGGACCCGCTGCTACATTTTCACTCCTGCATGCAGTCTGCGTCTTCAAGCGTGCGTGGCAGCGTTGCCAGTGGGCCCCGCCTGATAGCGCAGTTCCTGCAAGACGCTGGATATAGCCGAAGACTTGGCCATCATGTAGTGTAGCGCATCGTATACAGGTTACGCTGCAGCTGTCTTCACCACTATATAATACTCCAGTGTCATTTACAGGATGTGAGTGCAGATAGTCTAACCCTTTGTCCCCTCTAGATGTGAGCAGAAGTGGGTTGGCATGAGTTTGGTGGGCTAAAGCCTGGTAAACAACTATTCTAGGGCTGGGCCTGGACAGAGGAAACCAGGCCCAAAACAGTTTTTGTAGTTATTCTTATTTTAACTTTAAAAAAATACGGGTGGAGTCCAGCCTGTAAGAGCACCTGGCTTAACTTTGCCCATGGGCATTATTAGGGCAGCCGCAATGACTAGCTCATAAGCTAACTCTTAATTTTTTTTGTTATATTTTAACATAAAGAAGAGAAGAGCTAGTTCTTGCTCAAGAGCTAGGCTCATACACACATTCCAAGATTATGTGTGAATGTAATGTGGACCCAATCATGCTATGAGCTATTGCTAAGAGTTAACACTATTTGAGAGGTTGACCTAGAGCTAGCTCATACCACTGCGGGTACCCTTAGTAGGCACGGGTTTTAGGCCTGAAACATTCTCAACTTTTCCGTTGACTTGGTCCGCAAAATGATACTTCCTCCATCCCAAATTATAAGTCGTTTGACTTTTGTTGGCATCAAGTTTGACTACTCGTCTTATTTAAAAAATTTGTGCAAATATAGTCAAATTTAAGTCATTCTCGAAGAAGTTTTATTAATAAAATAAGCCATAACAAAAAAAAAAGAAATTTTATACAAATTTTTGAATAAGACAAGTGGTCAAATTTAAGCTTAAAAAAGTCAAACGACTTACAATTTGGGATGGAGAAAGTATAAGTCAAGTTTCCTCTGCTTTATTATCTTTATATTTCATATAGAAAAACTTGGCCCAACTCTCTTTCCTTGGCTTTTTTTTTTGACGAAATCTTTCCTTGGCTTTGATGGTGAACTCAGAAGCCACCTTTTTAATAAATTTCAGCAGGGGGTCAAACCCCTCCTGTTCCCTCAAAAAAAAATTATCATAGGCATCTAATCGAACTCATGTCGCCATGGAGTCTAAAGTGTAAACCATGTTGTTGTGGACTTGTGATGATTGGCAAGCCTGAAACTGCTCTAGTTGTCAAAGAAATAAAAAGGATACAGATTATAGCACATTGATTACCCAATCTATCTCCCATTGCCCTGATTCACACAAACACACACAGTGACACTGAAAATGTACACACAAGTTCAATCACATTCCTTCTCTTAATTAACTTTTTGTACTACCAGATATGTATATATATGTTCATGTTTCTTTGTCCCTTCAGAATTGAGTGGATGAGGTTCGTCGAAGTGAGCTCTTGGTTGGGAGGACCAGTGCCGCTACTTCCAGTTTCAGCTGTGTCCAGCAAAAAAAAAGGACGAAAAGAAGTGTTCATCACATTGATCACCAAAGAAAACAATGCATTATTCTTTATTTCTTTTGACATGCATGATTTTCAGTATAGTACTGTATGTTTTAGCATGCACCTCTTTGCACTGCTTCTTGAGCTTCAAGTTCTCATCCACCAGCCGGCGAACCTCTTTCTCTAGATTCTCAACGTATGCCTGAACAAAAACAAATCACTTAGTAAAAATAATTAACACAGAGACCTTTCATTTTCAGGTCAACGACTGATTGTGCTAGTTGAGATGAAGGTTTTCATTGACCTAGGCCTTGTTTAGATATCTCAAACTATCAACTTTTTTTCACTCTCTCTCCATCACATCACTATCACATCAATGTTTGGACGCATACATGGAGCATTAAATGTTGGTAAAATAAATAACTAATTGTACTTTTAGTATGTATATGTCGAGACGAATCTTTTGAGTCTAGTTGGTCAAATAACAATGAAAGTGCTACAGTTGAGAAAAAAACTCACTCCTCTCATCTAAACAAGGCCCTAGTTTTGATCAAATTATATTGTTAGATTATCTTTTTAATAATTATTTTGTTTAGAGACAGCATAACTGCATAAGCATTACCATGAGACTTTATTGTTCTGTATAGTAGTCTGTAGTAGTCTTATAGATATCGTAAGCCTACAAGGTAGAAGATGTAACCAACTGAAGTGGTTGATTTGACGCAATCCTGAAGTTACAACTTCCTATT
Source organism: Coix lacryma-jobi var. lacryma-jobi (assembly GCA_009763385.1). Classification (NCBI taxonomy): domain Eukaryota; kingdom Viridiplantae; phylum Streptophyta; class Magnoliopsida; order Poales; family Poaceae; genus Coix; species Coix lacryma-jobi. Next base: position 462,487 of record VDCT01001214.1, read on the forward strand.
TTTCATATGGCAACTTGGATTTTTTTAGTATCTGCATATTCCCATCCAAAAAATTAAATACAAAAACTAATCACAAACTTCCAATATGAATGGAGATGCAGATGCCATGGTCACCATGAATATTCTAATAATAATAACCCTTGGTGCTTGTATTTCTAGACTTGGAGTAGGTACAACCGAACTTAGTGTTGGCTTTTGTGGATTTTTCTACTGGGATGATAGAGTGATAACCATCCAACTTGTTCTTGAACCAATAGATATGCCTTTCAACTATGTAATGAAGATGGATTTGGCGGCACTCAGAGAAGAGATATACATGTTTAGTCCATGTTGACTAAGAAATTATTGGCAGGAACTCATCAATATATATGCATGATGGAAAGAGCCACCACACATTCCAATTTTTTAAAACTTTTATAAACAGTTTTTAACTCAGAGACCAAATTAGCTCACTAGTCATCAGTCACCACCTCTCCAAAGTTTCACTTTCACATTCCAGTATATATAAGTATTATACGCATGTATTGGGATGTATTAGTATAAGGTTATCTTATGGGGAGCAATGCTGTAATGCTGTACCACATACTTGTTACTACTTTATTACTTCATGATAGGTACCAAATGCTTTATTAAGCTTGAAAAGGTGTTCGTTCTCCAAAACAGAGGATTGTAGTAATGGCGCACACACACACACAGAGACACATTTTGAAGCATGGCTTTGTATGCTTTTCACTCATATATGCAAAAAAATTTAGGAGGATGTTTGGTTGAGAAATCAAACATTCTATATGGGACTGTACATTATGAGTCCATTACTCAAATTTGGTAGAATGACTCTATTCCTCACACTAATACTAATTATTAGCTTGTGAATAATGGGGTGATATGATATATCAATCCATTTCATTTCATAAATCAAACAAAAAAGTGAAAGAGAAGATTATGGAGGACCAACTTATTCCTTAAATCAAACACGATGTTAATGAATTATTTGAAGTTTCAGCTTGTTTTCGATGTTGTCATATTCATATAAACACACAGCAGTGCATAATTGGCAACAAATAACTCACAAGTACAAAATCCTAAATTTGATTAGAGAAAATGCAACTGTGGTAAAAATTGAAATACTGGGTGTGCATATATGCATATAGTGTATACTAGTTAAATGTAAGCAATTTTTTTTTTGTATGTATACGTATATACGTGGTTTGTATACGTACTGACCCTCTTCCTTGCCCTGGAGCGCAGCGCGGACTCGCGGTTCCTCATCATCCTGATGCTCCTCCGGTCGTCGCCGCTGGCCTGCTGCACCTCCATGTCGACCTCGTCGCCGGCGAAGCCCGCGAGCGAGACGGGCGTGGAGGGCAGCGCGTGGCCGGCGATGACGACGGCTCTGTCGTCGTCGTCGTCCTGCAGCGTGGAGATGGAGAAGAGGGAGCTGCACCCGCTCATGAAGCTGAGCTGCGGGCTGTCCGGCTCCCTCCACGCCGCCGCCGCCGCCGCCGCCGCCGCGTGCACCGCCATCTGGTAGTGGTGGTGGTAGTTGGCCGCCATGACGGATGATAAGGAGACAACAAGAAGAGAGAGCACCACCAACAGCACACAAGATATATGTGTATTTAGAAAGCTTAGCAAGCAATAGCTAGTGCTCCCTCTACTTTTGGCTCTTCATTCCGATCCTCCTGCTGCTGCTACTCCGATCTGACACTCTGATCCACACTGGCTCTCTTCAGTTAATTAGCACGTACTCACTGTGACTGAGTTAGTTGATGGCTTTGTTGCTTTGCAGGCGGATGAGATATTTCATGGCCCTGTAGGAGTTATATATACACATGCAGCAGATGCAGGCTGCAGCATGCATGTGGCGATGGCGAGGACGCTGATGCAGCCTGTGTCGTAAGCCTGCATGCTTGTTAATTACTACAGGCCAACTGCTGCTGCTCCGGATAGGCTAATCAACTGTTAATTAATAAAATCAATTGTTAATTAATAATGGGCATCAAATCATGTCCGGGACGAAGGCAGTTGACTAAACCCACCACCACACTTCGATCAGGATCGAGATGCTAAGGTTGTTTTTTTTTTTTTTTTTTTGTAAAATGGACGCTAAGAATTTTTCAGTGCTTGCCAGTTACACTAAAGTCTCGTCTAAATGCGTTCTCCTAAATGCAGGTCTCTTGTGCTTCACCGTCGATGCAGATTCTTCTTGCAGCTAAACGTATGTTCTTGTGTATTGTATGATCGATCCAGCGCGGCTTTTGTGACGGCAGTCTTGATCCGGGACGATGGCGACAAGACGACGGATCGGATCACGATCTATCTAGTTAGGGTGATGATCGCACTAGATCAGCAGCATAATCTTTGTTGCGTACAATGGCCTGCAAATGTTCTCGACAAGTCTCTGCCTCTTTATTTGGGACGCAGCAGGCAGGGAATGAATTCGGCACATATTTGCCATCGATGATCGATCAGGCCATGAACTTGGAGATACAGTGCTGCGCATGTTTGCTAGCTCGCCATGACATGATATCCTCCTCCACTCCCTGTCGTTTAGTTCATAATAAATCTTTCCTTTATTCTTTTAAGAATTTTAGTTCATAGTAATAAATCTATGCCTGCTCTGCTTCCCCCATCCTTGCATATTGGAGAAAGCGATGATCGAGCAAGCAGGATTATTTGTCCAGTGTCCACGTATACGTCAGGTCGATCGATATTACAAGTGAACTGTACAATCTGGGCTGGGTATTAGGGCATCCTTTTCCAATAATAGCATTTTCTGGACCTCGCGCCTTCCTTTCCTTTAATTTTTCTTTCCCAAGATCCATCGCTTTATTTGTCTTATTACTTGTAGTGCAGCAGCTGGTTCTACGAGACAGTACTTGCTGTACTGTACCACACTCATTCAGAGTTTTGATTTTACAAATCAACATTGGCTGAGATATGGTGGATAGATGACTTCATAGATACTATACTACTGGTGTTAGATAGCATTATATACTATATTAAAACGTTAAGGGCTGAGTTGCTGTCTGATAAACCTTCCAGATGCCGACTGTAATCAAATAAAAGCATGTAAAGTTCTGAATCCACTTCACTCTGTCGATAGATCATTGCACGGCAATTAATATATACTCCTTATCATATAGCGACATAAACTTTACTCGTAATTCCCATCAACATCATCATCAGCAACGCATTGACCCAACCAAACGGATCACATTGGCCATCTTTATCTATCCAATCCATGCAGAGATATTTCACAGGAAGTCATCTCCTTTTATCACACGAGGCTGTGCTCGATCTCTTTAGTATTCAGATTTCAGAGCATGGCCTAGCTGCAAGCCTGCACTGCAAATAATTGGGACGATATATACACATAGATATCTATTACTCTAAAAAAAAATCTATACAGGAGATCGATGGGGTGATGAGTCAAAAGCGCAGCTTAGCACTTGAAGATTTCCGCAGGGCCAGGTGTAGTGTAGTGGTTGCCCTGATAGAATTTGCATATTCTATCTCGTTTCTTTAACTCTGTGTGTGATGTCTGAAACTTTGGCCTCATCTTTGTGCAAGATATTTCCACCTATCCTAGAGCCTAAATTCAGCTTTGTCCTGACCTGTGTTTCATAATTATTCATCTATCTGTTTCTGAAACAAAAACTAAGGCTTGTTCTGATCCCCAATCATCTGCCAGTCCAAGCCAGGCCAAAACCGAAGCGAGAATTCCATCGAGATGCCAAGGCACGTTCATTCACGAAGAATTTTAAAAAATTGCGAAACAATAATTCACGTCCTTCTCAGGAAAGTTAGCTGCAAATGTCGTCACATGATCATTAAGAAACACCTTGATGCTTTTGACCTTGCCGTGCATTTACTTTGATCAATCCAAGCATTCAAATTTTTTTGGTAATGAATAATCGGCAGGATATGTTTGTATTTGCCGACCATAGGATGTCTACATGTAAAGAAGAAGCACCAGCCACATCACTACTCTCTCAGCCCATATGGAAAGTGACAAACATGTACACATCATCAGCTGCAAATAGAACACATCAATGAGAAATAAAATATTAGCAGCTGTAGAGAGTGATCCAGCACAGCATCTGCTATTTTTCTGAAAACATTCAGATGGAGGAGGGATCAAATGAAGTGAACCTGCAGTTGGACAGACATAAATCTTTCAGCAAAGCAACTTGGCAGCAATCTTCAGAGTTCTGACATCAACAAGGTATAGACCAGCAATTTTTTTTCATTAAGGAAAGCAGTTTGCTTAGATGAATCGCCATGCGCCCATTCCTACAATATAATTATATGCATTTCCTAACTGTTCCCTACTAAAAAAATTAAACTGAGTAGCTTGCTAGAATCACATAATAATTGGTGTAATAAACAATATAACTATATAAGCAGCTGTTGATGTTAGTGATACTACCCGCCCCAGATGCATTTCTATGATGCTCTGATTGGTGATTTTCTTTCTACTTTTTGATTGGACAGTGTTCATCTTGCCATGTGCTGACATAGGATTACGCGAGTTGATTACCGACTAGGTTTTCGTCTAACCATGATGGTTACCGACTAGTTTAATATCTTATCGGCTGCCGAATCAAGAAAGCAACTCCCTCAGCAATAGTGCAAGTTGCCTCTTTCGGCAAGCACGTCGTGGTGAAGGTAGGTTCTGTCTTCTGTGCATCTGGACAGGGTTTGGTTGGGCTTTCGTCATCAGCCTTGCCTCAAGTCTGCTTTGGCTTGCATTTGCCTAGAAATTTGCAGCCAAGTTTGTGTTGCCTTCACTGTCTCTGTTATTTTGAATATGCTTGTGTTCAGAGCCGATCGACACGCATGGAACTAATAATCCCGGTGCAATGAATGACATCTCTTACCTAGACCAATGGTTTCATCTCTTGATTAATTATGTTGCTGGATCTGACATAGCTGCATATGTAAGACCCTCATGCGTGCCAGCCAGTTGCTGATTGTATTAAGCCCTGTGTGAGTGTGGCTTGCAGCAAAGGAGAGCACTTGCAGAGAAGGTGACATAGAAAGAAAAAATATGCATTGGTATGGCAATGCGTTGTGGTTGCGGTTTGTGTGTTTGGTGAGCAAATGGAAGCTGCAGCTTGCAGCTTGCAGCTTGTGTGTTTGTTGCTGGAAGCATAGAACTGCATTTCCAGGCCCCTTTAGGCACCGTTCGGTTCTTTCGGAACCATGCTCTTCTTAGTCAGACTATTCATTCACAAAATTATATGACAGTTGGAATTATTCCGGACGTGGAATGGTCGGTTCCGAAACAAACCAACGAAGTCTTAGAGTTTATACACTGCGGAAATTATAAAATTGAACTATAGCAACATTCCTGTGAAAATCCTATATTTCTGTTAAATTCCTACATAAATCATATGAAAATTCTGTATTTCAAAGGGGCCTTTGCCATTGCAGAGCAACATTTTTCACCGGATTGCTTCATGCCAAAAACTGTCATTACCATCGGTTTTGCTGAACACTGTCATGCTAATCAGAGGCAGCTGATTCCTGATCCAAATAACTCCAGTCCCAGGCTCCCAGCACATCATTCTCAGCCACATGCCCACACGAGGGCTTGTTTGGATGTACATGTATTTAGCTTTATCCACATGTGTTGAGGTGTATTTGAACTAAATTCTACTCAAATCCATGTCGTTTGAGGTAGATACATACACATCTGAACAGAGTCATTCTCACATGCACACTGGATGATCAAGGGACTCAATCTTTCGATTCACACCCTGCAAGTAATTTCTCTCACGCAGGAAAGACCCGTTCCCGCAAATACTTCAGCTGTGGAGTCCATTTCGTAAAACCGCACCACCACCAGCACCAACCACCGGTCGGCTCGTCTCCTTCCTCCTCTGCTTCCTCCTCCCGCCTCGTCTCCGACGACCTCGTCGCCTCCACCCTCGGCCAGCCCCGCCTCACCCACTCCCAGATCCGAGCCCTCCCTTCGCCGGAGATGCATCCCTCCTCCGGCGCGGGGGACTATTCCCCCTACTACCCTCCTTACCCCTCCCCAGCCGCGCCGCCTCCCGCCGCCTACCCGTCGTTATCCGCGCCGGCTTCCGCGCCCCCGTACTCGTCGTACCCCGCGGACTTCGCCCCCGCGCCGTCGTACCCGGCGTATCCGCCCGCCGACCTCTCCCACTACGCGCTGCCGGCTACCGCTCCCGCGCCCGCGCCCGCACCGCCGCAGCCGTACTACCCCTACGAGCCGCTCCCGCCGTCCCCGCACAACCCGGTGCCCTCGCCGTACCCGTCGCTGGACCGGGCGGGGAGCTACGGCTACGGATCCGGCCCCGGCTCCGGGTACGGCCAGGAGCTGTACCCACCCAAGCCGGCGGGCGGGGCCGGGGGCGGCTGGTCCGACGACGGGGCCTACGCGTACAACGGCGGCGATGCGCCGGAGCCGTACGGGGCCAGGGGCACCGCACCGAAGTCGGGCTCGGGATCCGCGCTGTTTGATGACTATGGGAGGTCCATTGGCTCAGCTGCCGATAGGGGTGGTGGCCGCGGGGGTAGTGGCGCCAGCCCCAAGGTAGTGAGGGCCGTGCCCAAGGCAGAGACGTCAGAGGACGTCAGGGGTGGGGTGCAGAAGTTCAGGGTCAAGCTGCTGCCGGAAGGGGCTGGGAGCACCATGGATGTGCTCTGCCAGGTACTCTGCTTATTCTGAAGCTGTGGAACGAGATGAATTTTGTGAACATTGTGTCATGGGTGAACTCTGTAGTCCATTGCTGGTGGCTTAGCATCCGGTATGCTAGCTATACAATTGATCCATTCAGTGTGCTAACTATACAATTGTCATGGACTGTGCTAACCAGTGTGCATTTCATATAGTGCATTGCTTGCTGGCTTAGCATTGGCTATTCAGAGCTGACGTCAGTTTAGTTGGAACTTGGAACTTGGAAATCTTACAGTGGAGACTAATGCTGGTCTTTGAAATATGTAGAATATGTTGTGAATGAAATGGTAGATAAATCAGTTGTTTTCTGAATGTAGTTGCAGTGTAGTTAGCATCGAAAGTTAGATGAAAATTGTAAATTATTGAGCTCATAACTGTGCAGACTTCAACCCAAAATAAAGAAAACTGAAGATCACAGTTATTGAAATATGCTGTTAGAATGTTCAATAGTTCAAATGAAATCATTAAATTGGAAAGTATTTTTACCTAATTAACAGATGTTTGTGAATTCGCACGGAACTGAAAATGGACAGGCTGGGACAGGACTGTTGTTGCCAAAATGTTCACGTTTATAAAATATTAAAATTACTAAAATAATGGTTTCCAATACCTGTAAATGTTTGCATTGAACTACTGTTTAAGAAAAGGGTGTTAATAATGTTATGTTGTTATACTTGGCATGCCATAACTTGGTATGGTCCAGCAGTTATTAATCAATACTTTTCTGCTTGTGCCTTATGCAGGTTGGTTTGGATGGAATTCGGATGCTTGATCCCAACACTGGGAGGACACTAAGAATATATTCCCTTGAAACTGTAACTAGATGGGATGTAAGTAACTCATCCTTATGGCGACTTTGTAACTTGTCAAAATTCTAGTATTTCTTTTGTTGATCTATAGTCTCTGTATCAGGTATTAGATTCCTCTATCTTTGCCTTTTGGTCCAAGAGTTCAGTGGATGTTGAAGCAAAAAGAATAAGGCTGAAATCAAACAGCTATACATCCAACACCATTCTTGACACTGTCACAGCTGCGACTGTGCAGGTTTGGCATCTGCGTTATCAACATATTTTATTCATCCACTACTTTTTTATGATCTGTATTGTTGCACTTTATGTGCTTGCTCGAAATGATTGATGTCTGTTAGTTCCTTTGGACTGCAGTTCAAGGAGATGGGAGGAAGCAGCATTTCAAAAAGTAGAGCAATTGCTGATGCAGCCAAGCCCGCTGAGCAGCAAAATGACAGGAAGAAAAATTTCCTTGATTGGAGAAATTTAATGAAGCCTATGAATGAGGAGAAAGATCACTGGGTAATTAGTCTCTCTCTATTTGTTTTTTGCTATCATTTCAAACATGTAATTTCTGCATAACTTGCAAAGTTATATTCAAATTGAGCTCAATGTTTGTTTGCCTCTGTTGCTAATTTGCTTTAAGTTTGATTGAATTGTTGGTTTTATGTTATTCTGTTCGATAGCACCATAGAGCCTGCCTTGAATACTATTGTCTGCAGGCTGCTTTTAATTTCATACTTATCATGTGACATGCAATATGTGTTTGCACATTTCCTGATTCTTGCTTCATCCATGGCAAGCTATTTTCTAACTGGATACATGTTTTCCCCTAACCTTCTTTTAGGTCCCAGATGAAGCTGTAAGTAAGTGCACATTATGTACAGCATATTTCAGTGCTTTCAACCGTCGGGTAAGAACAGTTATATATTGATCTGTTCTGCTGATGATACCACCTTGACATTTTTTTTAATATGGCTATTATATTTTCAGCATCACTGTCGAAACTGTGGTGATATTTTCTGCGATAAGTGCACCCAGGGAAGAACTCCTCTGACTACAGATGCTGATGCTCAACCAGTTCGAGTTTGTGACAGCTGCATGGTAATGTTTTCTTTTTCAATCCTTTTCCACTGCAGTATCTGTGCTCCTATTTATGTCACATTAGTTACTATTTACTGCTATGTTTTTTTCTTTAGCTTAGAGAGTTCAAGGCAAAAACATTGAAAAACCAAACATGCCACTTGGATAATACAGCCTATACCATTAATTTATAAGTTGGGCCGAAGATATTTGAATAATCACTATATGTTCGATTTGACATTTTATTGCTCCTTGGAGGCACTGAAGCTTTATTTTTCATCATTTCTTTTCTCAAAAAGGAGCTACTGCTTTCTTGGTACTGTGCGCTGTTGGGAAAAAACGAGGAAGTTAGTTTCGTTATTAGTGCGTTCTCTTGTCCAAAAAACTGATTGGTGGCCTTGGTGGGTTTCTTTTTATCCAATAAAACCCTGTCGTTTTGTCAAGGTCTTTAATGCCCTAGTCTGTTTGGAGTGGTCTGCGTGGACAACCTGAACATACAATTCCCAAAGAGCTATACTAATTTTTGTACCATGACTTCCTGTATTGATAGGCTGAAGTAACGCAAAGACTCACCAATGCAAGGGAAGTGGCGAATCGACCTATTGTTCACAGCCATGAGGATCTTGCTAAAAAGCTTCAGGTTTGTTAGCTCCTCTGTTTCTTTTGAGAGTTGTTGTCTTGTACAGTTCTATTGAAGATAGAGTTTTCTAGTTCACTTTCAAGGGATAACACTTTGGTTTCAATGACTCCCAGATTTATTTTATTAAGCGCATGGAACCAGATTATCCTGGGGTGCTAATGTATTAAAAAAAATGCTTGACACCACCTTTACTGAATTTTTTTAGCCTATTGCCATAGTAACTTAGTGAGTGACAAGTGGAGCAGACATCACCCACGGGTAGAGTTAATTCTGTTTCACTTTCACTGTCCTTATTGCAATCTTCTTGAGTCCTGTATGGTGTGTAGTTGTTTGTCAAATGGTGAACAGAACTTAATACATACCCCCTCCATCATTTGTAAACTAATTACATTGTCCTAAATGGTATTTAAGACTGAAGGGAGTATCTAACTTTCAAATTTGAATGTATGCTGACTGAGGATATTATGTGGTTTTGAACAGGAAGCCATGGATATAAATAAAAGGTCATCTTCAGGTGAGTGGATTCATCTCTGCAATCCATACCAGAGAATGCTCTCCGTTGTGCTATTTAACAATACATAAATCTCTTTGTTTTATCCCTTGACAGGGACAAGGTCTTCGGATGTTTCTGGCAAGAGAATGCGGGAGGTCGCGTGCCCTATCTGCACTGTGCATCTTCAGGTCTAGTTTTGCAGCCGTACACTTCTGAATTCCAATGCCTAGTGCCCTGATTGACATTTGACATCTGAACATGGCACAACAAATTTGCTTTGATCCAGGTTGAAGTTCCAACTTCTGGTTCAGAGACGATAGAATGCGGCGTATGTCAGCACCCTTTTCTTGTCAGCGCCCGTTGAACTGAGTTTAGCTTCAGCCGCCACGTGGTTGTGTGGGAGTCTTCGCAAATTCACAAGCGAAAAGTCAGTCCTGTTCATCGAGCTTGATGCTGAATACGCAACCCCTGCTTGTACCCTAATCCTGCACGGAGTTGTCGCTGCACTGTGTATATGGATGAGTTGAGTTGAGTCGTTTGCAAATTCTTAGTACAGTTGTAAGTTGTTTTGAGAAACAAGCAGTGGTCAACACATATAATCGTTTGCACTGTGTTTGTATTGCCACCGTCGACTTTGCTGTTGTTACATGAGAAAAAATCGTTAACCTTTTTTTAAAAGAATTATGTAGCGTTAACTGGTAGCGTCGGTAATCACGTGCCAGCCATGGCCCATGAGCCTTTCTCGAAATTGGGCCGAATTGGAACCAATTCTGAAGCCTGTTTTCACATGACCAAGGCCTTGTTCGGTTATACCGGAACAATTCCCATTCTCACAATTCGTTTGTTAAATTTGTATATGTACTAGCTAGGAACTGTTCCGTAACCGGGGCCTAAGAGGGAATTGAGCTTACTGATCAGGGAGAATGTGCTTTTCTTGGGTTAGAATCTCAGAACAGAACACACTGGACCCATGCGTGGAGTGTTTGCTTCGATTGATTCCTAGTAGAATATGTCCTCTGTGTGTGTCTCAGTGCTGTAGCAGAAGGCTGTTTTTATCTGTTTTCACATATGCCCTGTTCTATTGAGCTTATCAGCCATAACCAGCCTATTTTTCAGCTATAAAACAATATTTTCTCACAATAAAACAACACCAACCATAACCATGAAACAATATTTTCTCTTACAACAAAACATCAGCCATAATAAGTCGTGTCAAACAGCCTCTTGTGGCTTTGTTCGCTTGAGCTATGTAGTCAAAATCAACTCTACTTTTTAGCCATAAAAGTGTTTTTCTCTCGTAACAAATTAGCTCTATAAATCAGCCACAATCATAATAAGTCCTGCCGAACATAGGCACATGAAATTTTCTTTTAGGTTTTCTTGGATGCTTTTTTCTATGTTTTATGAAGCAAAGTTTGCCTTTCCTTTGAAAGGAAATGCAGATTTCCTTGTTCCAAGCATAAGTTGAGAAAACTTTCCTAAGAATCTGTTTTTTTGTTTTTCCTTTGAAAATCTTTCGTTCCAGACAGATCCTTATTTATCATCACAACAACTTCCAAGTAAGGGTCTGTTTACAACTGTAACACCTCAGGTGTTTACTTGAATAAAATATTGCCATGCCATCATAAGCATTTCATAGCATCATGTGCTAGCTCACCTTGAGATGCATTCACTAAAATGAGTTTAATTCCTTATGTGTGAGCATTTTGTTATTGCTTGAGGTTGCTCAAAACCCTAATTTGGAATGTCATTATGAAATAACTTGTGTTCATTCCCATTTGACTAGAGTCATGTAAAGGCATGAATCCAAGTTCAACATTTCAAAAGGATCTAAAAGTTATTTAGCTTAAAAATGGGAAAATCATTAAATTCCTATATAAGTTAATTAGCCCTTTCTAGTAACTCAAAATCTGTGCATATTTAGGGGCTGACCCTAAAAGCTTTTTGGTAGATCTTGAGGAGAAGTACAACTTTGGTATTCAAAGTTTTCAAAGTTTCTGTACAAAATTTAAAGTAATTTTGAATCTACTCAAACCCTGAAAATGGTCCCTTTTTGACTTTAAACTTGCATTTCAAAAACTAGTTGAGATCTGAGTTTGAGATCTACATCAAAGTTGTAGAGAATTTCAAAAGAAACATTTCATACATTGACCATTTTTATAGTGTCAATGTAAAATCAAAAGTAATTTTGCTTCTATTGCAAAACCCTAGTTCTGTCCCCTTTTCAAATTTCCAATTTGAAATGGATTTGAACTATTTTGATCAAATTGACCTATTTTCATTTGAAATCAGCCAAAGAGTGTTAAAGCAAAGTTGTACAACTTTTCAAACTCTACATTCTATACATTGGAAAAAATTTGAAGTTGTTCAGGAAATTCAAAAGTAATTTTGAAATTTAGTTTGGTCCAAATTTGAGTTTGAACTCTATTTCAAAATCCAAGCAGAATTTGACTTTGGTTCTTAAAACAAACTTGTAGAACACAAAGTTTGGAGCAACTTTTGTTTTGGGAGTTTTTGCTGTGCAGTACAAATATCTAGAGAAATAGAAAAGGGGGAGATTTCAGCGCTACAGTAATCTGGGAGAGGGGGAAAAGAGCAGAGCATGTGCTCTGCCCTTGGCCGCCGCGTCGCCGCCGCCGTGGCCTGGGTGCCTCCGCCCGGCTCCGCGTGTCCGGCCACGCAGCTGCTTCCCTCTCTGCTTCACTCCGTGCGGTGGCAAGCTCTGAGAGCTCCCCAACCCTCTCATCACCCGCGTCCGCCACCTCCCCTTTTCTCCTCCCCTGTTTCCAGTCCGGCTCCGACGAGCTCACTCTCCGCTGTTGCCGCGTCTCTGCCATCTCCATCTTCCCAGTCACTCCGCTTAGATCCTCTGCTTCTCCTGAGCTAGCTAACTCGAGCCCTAGTGCTTGAAATCGCCGCCGCCACGGTCTTCTTCCTCGCTGCCGGCAGGAAGCCGCCGTGAGTGTCTTGGTCGCAGTCACGGTAAGCCAGGGTACCTCCAGTCAATCCGATTAGTGTTTTAGCTTCGCGTTGTGTTGTGGCTCATGTTTGGCTCGCTTTGGAGGTCGCTATCGCTCTGGCTTGAGCAGTCCACAAAGGTTGCCGCCGGCGCAAGCTCTGCCATCGCCGTCGCCGTCGCCAACATCGGTCCGGTGTTCCTCGAGTCAAGGCAAGGTGAGCACCGTAGTCGCGAGGAGTTCCTCGGCGTGGTGCGCTCTCTCGTTTGGTCTCTATCGTGTCGTCTTGGTCTGTCCGCGTGGCTCGCCGTCGGCGCAAGCGCCGCCATAGCCGCCAGCGTGGGCCGTGTTGAGCGGAGTCGTCTTCAAGTGAGTTTGGGTGCGCATCACGGTTGCAAGAAGTGCCCAAGTGCGATGCCACTCTCGGTTAGGTCTCTACCGAGCCCTTATGGCCGGAGCGTCGCGTCGTCGCCGTGCTCGGAGTGGCCGAGCCGCCATAGCCGTCGTCTGCTCGAAGTCGAGTGAGTCCTAGGTCGGGTAAAGGGTGGAATCGGTGCGCGAAGTCAAGCCGGAGGCGTTGCGGCCCTCGCCGTCGCCGGAGACTTCGCCGGTGGGGAGATCACCGGCCGGTCAACGAGCCGAGCGGCCGGTCAAGGCCGGCCGGACGCTGGCCTGGGCGAGAGAGGGGAGAGAGGAGGCTGACGTCTGGGGCCCCGGCTGTCAGCGGCCGTGGGCCGAAACTGGGCCGAGCCCAGCAAGGTGTTGAAGCGTTTTTTTTCTTTTTCTGTTTTGGATGAATAGTGTTAGATTTTGTCTTTTTGATATCTTTTTGTAGAAAGCTCCAAAAATTGTGAAAATTTTTGTGTAGCTTTCTCAAGCTGTCTAATATTTATAAAAAATATGAAACTTGAGTTTGGAACAAATTTTGAAAGTGATTTAAATAGGCCCTTTTATTAATAAATGGACTTTGATGATTTTTGTAGGCCTATTTAAATGTCCAAAAATCATGAAACTATTTTTGGCACTGTTTTTAGGTGAAAATGTATCATCACAAAAAATTTGAGCTCTGTTGAAGAAAATAAATTTTATTCTTATTTAAATGCTTTGTTTAATCATTTGAATGTTTATAGTTAATTTAATTCTGTAAATTCATATGCTTGTCCAAAAATGCTGAAATTTATTTTATGCATTATATAGGATATAATCCATCTGTGTAAAAAGTTTGAACTAGTTTGAGCATAGTTTGCCTCACCACTTAATTTTATGCTTATTAAATTGCTTCCTTATGAATAAAGAATATGGTAAAACATGAAAACCCAAGTTTCTTTAGAGTAGCTTTAAAGGTTAAGATAATTGAATTATCTTGATCTGCTGCGTGATGCAGGCAAATGTCACTCACTTAAACCATGTATGTTTATGTAAGTTGGTTTTGTTGGTTTGCAACGATACTGATGGAAAGCTGTTGCAAAATAAATGTTTATAGCTTAGAAAATTTCCATCGTTACCATGATCATGACATGAGCATCTCATCAGGCATGCACTCTTTATCGTGTAGCTTCCGAAGTGGTCGATTGTCCAGTCGAGGTTGGTCCAGGGGGTCCGGAGTGTTCTGTTGATCCGGAATATCAGGAGTTTCCGACTTTTTCTATCAACGAAGGCAAGCCCCGGTTCATTTAACCATTTCCTTGGTTTTACAATTACACTTACTTTCGATAACCTGATGCATTAAATGTTTATCAAATAAATGTTTTAAACCTGTTGATGCATGATCAACCTTGTTATCGATATATTATTCCTTGATATCTGCTTTATGCAACTGATAGAAATGCTTAGCCTTGCTTTATGAAGCTTTTACTTATTGTTTTGGAATGATAATGAGAAAGAATAATGGTTAAGACCAGACGGGCACATGCATCGAACCTTGGTTGGTGTAGGGTGACCCGGATGTGTCGGTTTAGGGTTGACCGTTGTTGGCCTGTTAGATTGAGAAACTGTGAAGTACCGATCATATACTACGGTAAGCCCTACCTTGGTGGTTCTTAAATGAGAACGGCTAATCGCGCACTGGGAGTGGAGAGATGGCGGGAGTACTAGCTACCCTCGTGGATTAAAGTTCCGGATTGGAGGTGTACAAGTACTCTCGGGTGGCGCGGACCCGGTCTTGTTTGGAGGATCCGAGGTTGGGGTTGGTATATGTGTGATCAAGGGTCTACATATATCGTATGATCGTGGAAAACTCCCAGATCTGGTTGAATCGGTTCGAATCGTCGTGCTCCTCGGTTAAGAAGACTCAATCTTTCGACCCGCACCGTAGAATAAAAATGGAACTGGTTTAAGAAAGAATGATAACGATCTATCACTAATGTTCACTTTCAGTTCTTACCAAGTACTTAATTAATTAAGTAAAATTTGGATCTAGAACTACTTTAGTAAGCTTTTATGCAAATGAAAAATTCTGTTGAGCCTACCCAAGCCAGCATACCTGTTCCTTCTCTTATCTTGTCGGGTAAGCCTTGTTGAGTACCTTTGTACTCAGGGTTTGTTAATCCCCTGTTGCAGGTGACGATCACGAACAGCCCTGTTTTGAGGCCTGTTGCGTGACCGTCATTGAGGAGGACGTGTCCGGAGAGGAGTAATGCAACCCTTAGGCGGGGTTGTTTGTGTGAAATACTGTTTTATTAATGCTACTTCCACTACCTAGGGTAAAGTTTGAAACTATGGTTTGTAATAACGACGTGAGTTTGAACAACTGGTTTGTAAAACTTATGGTGTAATACTTCCGCACTTTTATCTCTGATGTATATTATTTGTGAAATGTTGTAATACTGCAATGACTCTTGCAATGATCCTGGGAGTGTAAGGAAACGTGGATGAGTCGGGTTACCCGATGACACGTGGTGGGTCTTTTGGGCTATTGGGCACACTGTATGTCTGTTCGAGGTCTGTAGGATAAGGACAGGTACACGTGAGCCCTAATAATCCAGGAGGTTCCGTCACAACAACACAGGCATTTCGTGGGAATCAAACAAGAATCACTTTTGAATTTCAATGAAAAACGCAGGAACAATAGTAATTTCCTGCGTTCCAAACCCACTTTTACCATAGGAAGACACGCATCTTTAGGCAAATCCAACGGCCAAGAGTCGTCCTCTGGCCTCTGGGAGGCGATCTCGAGCTTCACCGAGGTTCCACGAGAAGCCGTCTCCATTCTCTCCCCCGCTGTTGGGCTGCTGCCTTTTCCTCCTCCTCGATCCTCGAAGCATCCATCCATCCCATCCAGTCCAGCGAGCCTCCTCTCGCTCGCGCTCTCTCTCCAGTGTCCCGGAGGGAAGCGTGGCCGAGGGGGAAGAAGAGGATGGAGGCGGCGTGGACCGGCGCGGTGAATCGAGCCACCGACATGGCCGACTCCGCCAAGCGATTCTTCCTCTCCTTCCGCCGCCCGCCGCCGCAGCCGCAGCCGTGTCCGGTCCCCGACCCCGACCCCGTAAGAGAACCCACACCCTTCTCTGTCCCTCTCGCAGTTCGAAGTCCACGCCGTAGAGGTAGGACTCAGTCCCGTTCGCGTTGCCGAGGATGAGGATGCCGGCGGGTTTAATTTGAGCTTGTCTGTAATGCCAAAAGCTTAAAGTTTTCCTTTTTTTTTTTTGATTGATGTAGGGTTTTGCGGAAGCTGTGGCCTTATCAGATTGCGTTTATTTACCAAGTTTTTGGTTATATATTTTTTTTGGCAGACACATTAGGAACAACAGGAGGGCAATGAACTGCACCATTTTCAGACTGTTGTGTTGTGTGCTACTAGGCTCCTAGCGACTTGTTACAGTAGTTTGATGTGTCATTAGTTGCATTTAAACGTCAGTTAAGGGTTTTGTGGAGGCCGAGGTCTATCTGTTGCATTTATTTATGTGCATCATGAGACCATCGCCAAGGTTTTGCATTTCTTTTTCTTTTTGGCAGGCACATTGGGAGGGAAAATCAGAAAGGTCACTATGTTGTGTTAGGAAATGCTGCCCTTAGTGTTTACATGGCAAACAACATAGACACAGTTTCTTCCCTGGGCAATGAGGCTGCACGGCTGCGCTAGGGCCTAGGTGACCTGTAGTACAGATGAAATTTTGTTTGTAATTCATGTTTTCTTCAATCAGAAGTTTATCAGAGTTGCATCATGGTCAACTAATTTGTGCCGGTAGTTCCATAAGGACGCGTCATGGGATTGTCTTTTGTTTCTTTCACAAAATGGATAGACAAGTGTGGTGTTCTAGTTCCTTAAATACATACGGAAACTGGAATGTCTAGTGTTGTATCAGCAAGAAGGCAACAAGTGGTACTTTTCTTCTCATGTGCCCTTAATGCCTCTTTATTTATTTCAGGTACAGATCTTGAAGCGTTTGCAGCGACAAGCGTTTTACGACATTATGCAGTTGAGGGAGAGACAAGAGAAAGTTGAAAGAGTGATCTCGTTGTTCAAAGCTACCAAAGTTGGTCCATTTGCAGAAGAAAGCACTCGGGTCAAGGGCGTTATCAATGTCGCTGGCTCACTCCCAAGAGATATCTCTCAAGCAGAATCTGGTATCAGTTCTCGGTTTGTGTTTGAGGCTCCCGTCAGGAAGAAGGATTCCCTCTTTGCTGAGCTCAGCACTGATCATAGATTGTCCCAGGAAAATGATCATATTGAGACCCCTTTTGCGCTGTCAAAGTTGATGTACCTGTCAAATATCAATGACTCGTTTTCTGTGGCTGCTGTACCAAAAGGAGCAAGGTGCAAAGATTTTTCAACAGACCAAAATATCCGAGAGGTAATTTCTTCAGACAAGCAGTGATGCCTTCAATACTACCATTTTGCCTGCTAATGTGTAAGGTAACAGTTTGCTTGACAGGAACATTGGCTGGCCAGTTTGCGATCTTCGTTGAGGCCACCTTTGCTGAGTAAAAGTCACAGATATGGTGGTGGACTAATACTGAGATCGAAGAACTTTGCTGTTTCTCTCGCGGAGCTGTTTTCAGTTGCCGGGAGGCCAGTAAACGATGGTGAAGCCAGCAGAGTTTATACAGAGTTTGGGCAAATCTCGTACCAGTCCCCTGATGACATAAAGTTGACCCTGTCTGCTGCTTTGCATGGACCCAGTGTAATTCCTCGGAAGAGGAAACCAACTGCTGGAGGTTGTGTTGATCTTGAACTGGAAATTGATGAGGACTCCAGAATTGGGGCCTGGATTGAGTTTGGCAAGAAGTCAAACTCACGTTTACTGAGATGGGCCCTCACATTTTCAGATACGCCTGAGGGTGACCTCGGATGGGGCATGAGCTTGCGTAGAGGCACTGAGGCCAAACCACAACTGTTTCAGGTGGAGGGATTTCTGAACTTGCATCTGGGGAAGACTGCTGCTGTGCAGCCTGGCATCGTGTTCAACATGGATGGGAGGAGGTGCAGACCGGGTCTTGTATTCCACTCGAGTTGGTCCTTGTGATTCTGGTGAGGAACTTTTGGTAGATCAGTGAATGCTGCTGGAATTGTCAGGTGGAAAGAAAACAATTCATTGAGAAGTGCATGGTGCGTTCCACTGATTATTTGGTGTGTTATAACTTGTAGTTGTCATTTTGATATCCCTTTACCTTCGCATAGAGTTTTCTGGATATGATGAACCATGTTGGGGCATAAGCTTGTGAAGAGGCAGAGGCCAAACAGCAACCGTTTCAGTTCAACGTGGATGTGAGGACTGATGAGGGTGCAGTCCTGGTCCTGTATTCCACTCGAGTTGGCCCTTGTGATTCTGCTGTAGAAACTTTTGGTAGATTAGAGAATGCTGATGGAATTGTATCTGGTGGAAGGAAAGTGATTCATCTAGAAGTTCATGTTTTGTTGGCACTGATTAATTTCAGGTGCTCTATAACTTCTAATTGTTGTTTTGATATCCCTATACCAGATCTGATGAACCATGATTCTTTTGCGAAAAATATTTTTTGGCACCTACATAAATGAATGTTAAATTGCAATATGAAATGCTGGTGACTAGAAGTATGATTTCATCATCACAAATAAGAAATACGATCCTTCACATTCCACGGTTCTTTTACATGTGTACAGTGTAATTCTATGATTTTGCACAGTATAATTCTATGTAAATGAGAACTGGGAAGAATGGTAGAGGTGCAACAACTCTATACTGACGGCCAGAGGATTGGGACATCAGGAGGATAGTGTTCTAGTGCCCAAGTTGCTGCAAACTACTGTTAGCGAACAAGTTCCTCGCCCCAAACCACAGAGGTGGTATTGGCTTCGTTCCTTTCAACAAACCTCTGTTTACGGAAAACAAAGAGGTCTAAATGAAACGGAAATATTGCTGGGCGTTCTTGTACTTGATTATGTGGTGTATTGTTGTGGTAGGTTGTTTCTAGGATGGGCATGTCTTTCTCTGTTTATGCATTAACCTATATGTGCTTGATGAAAAACTATGTCCTCTGATACTTCTGTTCTCTTATATATGTTGAATTGCAACGTGACATGTAAATGATCAGTCATATGGTTTCACCACTACAAACATGAACCCGTTGTATTACGTTCCTCTATTCTTTTACACAGAACTGGAGGCAACAAACTCCAGGCATTCTACAGTACTCCCTGGGTTCAGTTGCAACAGAACCTACATGAGTTCATGATCTCACCTGATTAAGCGAGAAAAGAAAAAGAAAAATCAGTGTTCTACTTTGTACAACCATGAATGATTCGAAGATCACAAAATTCCCATCCTAGCCTGCCGGTGAAGTTCTTTTTACAGCAGGGAGTTCCACAGAGCTGAGATCTGCAGGATACGGAGTCCATAGCCCTGATCCTCCTCTACTCTCCTTCAGTCCCTTCTTCACAATCTCATCAATTGTTTTGGCCCATTCAACTTTAGAAGAGTGCTCTCTTGTGTGTCTGTGCAGGATGAACAGTGAATTGTATTCACAGTTGGGGAACATGAAGAACTTAAGAGCGTCTCCGAGCCTATGCACCACGTAGCCAAAGCTGATCTGATCACGTGGCGTGAAAAGATTGACCTCGTTGAACCAGAGGCAGCTGAATAGATCGGTCATCGTTGTGTGCTCCCGAATCAGCACAGCTCCCTCCGGCACATCTGCAACTTATAATCAGATTGTTAAGCATTGTGGATTGGAGGAACAATGAACCAGTTTTTCAGAATGCACTAATGTTAAGCAACAAACAGCAGTTGTGTGAATGTTGTGGGCATATGTGATTACACTCACCACTAGGCATCTTTTTCTTTGGGCTCCAAGGCTCCATCCCCTCATAATAGTACATCTTCATCTGCAGATCAACCAAAGGACGAGCATATCGCTTCCGTCGTTTGATTGCATCACCCTCTTCATAGATGCTCCTATGATGCTTATGGACAGCTACTGCAAATGTGTATTTTCCACGCCAGAGATATCTGCAAAGAATTTCCATTTTAGATCATTGATAAAGCAATATGATGTGTCCGAGGTTCCAGATAGAAAGCCAAACCTCTCAAGAATAAGCAGTGGATCAACTATGAGCTCCATTTTCCCATCAATCCAAATGCTATACCAAGCTTGAGGAAATAGCCTATGCGTTAAAATCTTCGGTATTTTTCCATTCCTTCTGGGTTCGTCAAATGGGAGATGATGCACCGTTATAAGTCGCCATATACCAACCCATTTTCCTCCAGCATTGTCAATCTTGACGGTGGTGTTCTTTTCAATAAAATCAAGAGATACTTCATCTACCACCATTAGGAAGCAGAACAGCTTCTGAGACTGACGACTAATATTTGATGGCTGATGGGGAATGTCATAACCATCAAAAATACCAGAGGCAACCACAAATTTGCATTTCTGTATGTACTTTACATCAATGATATCCATATCTGCACCACTATTCTTCATAAATCCACAGTGAACCTGAGTATATACCACAAACCAAACACATATAACAGAGTTCATAGGCTCAACGATAAGCATCATAACTTAAGATTCATAAGATGAGGAAAAAGAAAAGGTCATAATAAGGTACCGTTTAGAGGGAAAATGTGCACTGTTCTTTTGAAACAATGATGAAAATGCAGGCCATATTTTTTTATTGTATTCCCAAAGCAGACAGGCATTACAAAATTACACTAACTGGTCACCAGCATTACAACTCCACTGTAGATTCTAGTGACTGATCTTCATCATCTATGGACATTGAAAAATATTATGCTGGTGAATGGTCCAATGCATAGATTGTCCATAATAAGTTCTATGCTGTAGCAAGCAATTTCTGTCAAGGTAAGAAAGTTTCAGGTAATTTTGATCTCAAAGATGTTTCCAAGACAGTTCACACATTGTGTGCACCTCACTGATGTAGTTTGCAAGACACCACGAATGGAAAACAAATGTAAGGTGAAAACATCAAAACACATAGGTGCAGAATGCAGTTTTCCCCACTGCACCAAAAAAACCTACCCGTGAAGGTGTAGTAAAGGAGTGACTCCTTCATTTGCCTTATGTGCAGTTTGATACCAGACCCATTCATTTAGCATTCAACAAAATCTGGAAATGCTTCAGTGCCAAATGCCGTAATGTACAAAAGGAGAATCTAACTGATCGTTCGACCAACTGCCACTCAAATGAAAAGCTATAGCACAGAAATTAAGAACCAAGTGTGCAAGCAAGCTTAAACAGGACGTGCAAACATTAAAGGCAAGTAGTTACCTTCATGGTAGAATTCAGTTTAAAGCTCTCGTCCCTCTGTTTCCAGCTTTGACGTCCACCAAACAGCGGTGAAGGATCTTTATCCTGTTTGTCAACAGTTAGATACGATAACTTCTTCACGATTGGGTTGGGAGTCCTCTTTGGGATGGCAACAGCATCTGGATCATCCGCAACAGGTATCGGGCAGCCTGTAGATTGAAGTAACAAATGTGAGGCTACAAAGCGGTCACAATTTAGCTACCAAAAGAATTTTTTAAGGCACAAGTCTTACGGTGGAGCGGTTTCGATGAGAGTCCTATTGAGTCCAACACAGAGAGAACTTTACTGTCATTTTTGCAAAGGGCTGCAGAGATATAAGGCACACCAAAGCATGTAATGATAACTGATAAGAAAGTATCGCTATTATGATAAGTAGTCTATAGAAGACCAGAAGATATTTAACTTCAGAGTAAATAGTGTGCAGAAAATATGTATATTCAGAAGATGTAGCACCCAAACAGCACCATAAATTCGTGATAAAGAAGGGATTAAATAAAGTATTAGAAGAACATGTAATTATCGTGTCCATGAGCAAGTAAGAACTAAGAAGCGATGGACATTAGCTATAACTCAGAAGCAAGACATCTTAACGGGCGAATGCACACTGAATAATGAGATGAGACGTGAGATAACCAACAGAATAGTTGCCAGATACTGCTACTAACTTCCAAAGAATGTAAGCAAGCAAGCCTCTGCTACTGCTGCTCTACCGACGCATCACCAAGCCCAAGGCATTTGCGCATTGCAAAGACGAAGCTGGGCAGCCATAGTGCTAGAGTATACACTGCCAGCCCAGCAGGACAGGTAAGGACAGCAGCGAGGGAAGCCGCGGGGACCTAGCTGGCTGACCTGAGAGGAACGCGACGGGGGAGCTGCAGGGCCGGAGGTGGAAGGCGAGCGCGACGAGGCCGAGCATGGCCCAGGCGACGGCCGACACGAGCACCAGCCGCGCAGCGCCCCTGCGCGACACCACCCGCATCGCCGCCGCGTCCGCCTTCGACGCCGCCTCCGTAACGATGCCGCCGCCTGAGACGGAACCGGAGCGAACCGTCAGATCCGAACAGGAACAGCGAGCGCAGCGCCAATTGGCTGGATCGGGTCGGGTCTGTTTAGTGCCTGCCTCTGCTTCGCCTCGCCATTCCTCCACCGCCGCCGTGCACCCGTGCGAGGAGGAGACGGCTTGGGTGCGCCTAGGTTGGTTGGGGAAGAGCGCAAACAAACAACTCCACTAGGCGCTGCACGTCCCAGATAGGAGTACTGTACACACATAGGAAAAAAAAAAAAAAAAAAAGGCCCGCTACCGCTCTCACTCCAGTCACTCTCCCCGAATCAACTTAAAGGTACAGTGGGGAGCCGAGAGAGTTCTCCGCCGCCGCTATGCTGCCCCGTCCAGGTTCTCCGCCCCTCGACTCCGATTCAACTTCAATCTCCCGACTCCGACTCCAATCTCCTTCCGAAGGCACCTAGGTATGCCATACTCCCCCCTATTTATCTGGATCTGATTCTTTTCCCCAATATCGAACGATCTCTCAATTGATTGATCCGATCGGCCTTTTTCAAAATAAAAATAATAATAATAAAAAGGATCCTTGAAACAGAGCTCAGCTGCTCGAGGTACGGTGGAGAGATGTCGTGGTCTAACTGCGATGAAATCCTGGTGGCGGACGCTTCCCTTCATCCGCCCATCCACGACGAAGGCCCGGATGCGGGCGGACCGGCGACGCCGGCCTCGGTCCTCCTCGACTACAGGGCCTACATCGACGGGCGCCGCAACGCCACGACCGCCTGGTCCAAGACGAGGGACGGCCACAGCATCAGCGTCACATTCTGGCCGGCCCACCCACCACGCGTCTCCTATTTCTCAGTCTGCTGCCCTGACCTGAAGCCCGGCGTCTTCGCCCAGGAGCCCGCCATTGTAGCCACGGAGGGCGACCTCGTGGTCCTCTGCGTCCTCCTGGGCACCCGGCGCGCGCCCCACGGGTTCGACTACTTCGTCTACCAGGCCGGCGGCGGGAGCGGGGTGCCGCCGTCGCTGGAGCTGCTCAAGCACCCGGGCCCCTCCCGCGAATTCCACTGCGACAGTGTCGGCCTCCTGCGCTGCCGCACCCCCAAGCCTAAGCCTGAGCTTGAGCTTGACGACGGCCAGCCCACCCTGCGCTCCCACCACGGCTGCAGAGACGGCGGCGGCGGCTTCTACATCGTCGCCGTGCTCTGTGACGCGCCGCCCATGGCGCCCGGACACTACGACCTCTACACCTACGACTCCAGGACCAAGGAGTGGGCCACCAGGACGGCCTTACTGCGCCAGGAGCAGGAGCTCGGCCACCACTCCTCCCATTGCAGCAACAAGGTGATCGTGGTCGGGGGCAAAGCCGGCACCATGGGCTGGGTTGATCTCAGGCACGGCATCCTCTTCTGCGACGTGCTCCTGCCGGAGCACACCTTGCCACTCACGTACATCACCTTGCCACCGCCACTCAAACCTGACAGGAAGGTGGCCCCTGACCGGGACATTGCCGTCATCAAAGGTTGCATCAAGTACGTTGAGTTCATCACACATGTCAGGCCTGGCTCCGTCGTCAATGGCGATTTCATCGCCGATGATTGGACGGCTGTCACATGGAGCAGGAAGGCTACCAGTGCCCAGTCTTTGGAGAACTGTTCATGGCAACGCAACTGCATGGTCCAGGCTTCCCAGATCTCTGCTGCCAGAAAGAAATCAGCGCAGTTTGAGTTGCTGCCTAAGCTGCTCGACGATGAAGGCACGCCTCAGCCGACCTTGGAGAGACTCCACACCTCACATCCCACGCTCAGCTTACACGAAGATAATGTTGTCTACTTCATGACTAAGGTTCACTACCGAAAGGACACCAAAGCTTGGGTGATTGCTGTCAACTCAAAAAACAAGTCACTACAAGGAGTTGCCGAGTTTGAAGCACTAAGAACCCTCGGCATGAATTTCACCTATATGTCCAGCAAGATATCTGAACATCTGCATATGGCTCCAGGTGATTACACTTTACTAGCACATCTCTGATTGTGTGATTACTTGTACAGAATTGTCTGTGTAAATGTTGCATGTCACCCATATAAGGCGTTTTGGCTTTTCTAGATATATTGCTTTTACTATATACCTAAACATAGTGTATCTAAGTACATAGTAAAAGCTAATGTATCTAAAAAATGTAAAATGTCTTATAATTTGCAAGGGAGGGAGTATTTATTTTTTATATGTTTGCAATGCATAATGCACCAACTGAATTATGCGGCCCATATAATGTTTAGGACAATGTATAAGACTTGGGCAAGAGATGGGGGACACTATAAAACTAGATAATTGAGTGATATTTCTCTCTGTAGCATTATCAATGATTTTGGTTGGCATGGAATATGGGGTCTGCCATTTAGTTGCTTCTGAACTAGCTCTTGCGTTTTGCTAAATGTCAGCTGTTTTGCTGTATGCAGCGACACATGGTCATCATAAACGACCAGGTACGATGATGCGGGGGTCCTCTCTCAAGAAGCATGCTGGAATCACTCGGATGGATTTTCTAGCCTGTGATGGTGAAAGGCACCAGGATTCTAAGGTGGAAGGAACGAGTGTGAGAGATGTAGATCAGGACAATATGGACTTAGACTAAGTAGAGTATGGCCAGATTTGTGCCTGGTTCGCAATATTTTTATGAGATTTGCTATATTTCAGGCACCTGAAATATAACATCTTTTCAGGCGATGACTAACAACCTTCAGATCTTCATTCAATGGTCCAAAACTATTAGTCAAATGACAATTTTTCTCTATGGAAGGACAAAGACAAAACTGTTCAGGCGCTTGAAATATAGGAAATGTGTATGTTTATTTATTAAGGTTATATACGGTTGATATGGGAGACTATCTAAACTAAGTGATAATGGTGCTGTTCAACCTCTTTCCAGTGTAATCTCATACATCGTTTTATTTGTTATTATTGTTATATCAGCTAATCAGACTTGTGTGGTTTATGAAAAAAACATGCACAGGTAGTACTGTAGGCTAATGCTTTGGAATTTGTTGCTTCCAGTTCTGTGCAAAAGAACAGAGGAACTAATGTATTACAACGGATTCATGTTTGACCATATGACTGTTTGGTTGACAGCTAAACAACGGATTCACGTCTTTGGAATTTGTTGCTTCCAGTTCTGTGCAAAAGAACAGAGGAACTAATGTATTACAACGGATTCATGTTTGACTGTTTGGTTGGAAGCTAACAACGGATTCAGGTCGGAGTTGATCTTAAGGGAATCCTAGGACACGCTTCAACAAGGAGTGTAGGACTGTATGTGACCGACAAGTCATGGAATCTCGAGATATTTTGGTTGGAAGCTAACAACGGATTCAGGTCGGAGTTGATCTTAAGGGAATCCTAGGACACGCTTCAACAAGGAGTGTAGGACTGTATGTGACCGACAAGTCATGGAATCTCGAGATATATCTTGTGTCATCTTCTTCCCGTGGTTTGCGTATTCTACACTTGCTCTTACTTTGTGTACTCTTTGGTCTTTGCTAGGGTAGCTGTTTAGCTCTTGTGCCATGTAGCTGCTTGTGCTAGTCTTAGCTTGGTAGCCCCCCTTGCTGCTCGTGCTCCTAACTTGTTAGTTGTTCCAGTGAGGCTAGTCTCAATGTACAGTTTCATCTCTCGGTTTACAAGACAAGTGAAATCATAGATGAAATAGATCTCTCTCAATGTACAGTTTTATATGTTTCGTGGTCCTATGATTTCTCTTTCTCTCTTCTTTTCCTCTCTCGAACCACGCGTGTTGTATGAGATGAAACACAATAACGCTCTCAATGGGAGTTTCACCAAAATTTTACCGTTTTGGAAACAACGCTCTAAGGTTTCGTGGGGATGAAACGTTTTCCTTCTCTCTTCCTAGTTTCATACAAAAAGGTGACATGGTACTCTATTTAATATGCATAAAACTTCCCATGAAACTCCATTGAGATTGGCCTGAGTACTCTCTCCGTATATGAAAAGGAAGTCGTTTTGGACAACGACACGGTCTCTAAAGTATAACTTTGACTCCTTGTTTTTATAAAAAATATTTATTGAAAAAATGATATATGTATACTTTTATGAAAATATTTGTCAATACAAACCTATTTATATAGCTTTTATATTTTAAAACCCAATAACTTAAAAGTTATTCATGATTTGTATTTCCAATGTTCGACTAAAACCTTATCCAAAACGACTTCATTTTCCTATACGGAGGGAGTATGCAGCTAGTTGTTTTACCTTCTTCACTAGATTTGTGTAGGAGTGCTTACTTGGCTTGCTAGACTAGGTGCAAGTAGTTGTTATTAGGGCTCACCTTTGTTACCGATACTTGTGTCTAGTTGCCCTCTAGCCATCAACCAGTCCTTACAGTGTCTCTCAAGGAGTTTGGAAACTTAGCATGGATTTGGATGCACACGGGGTTGCACCATATTGATTTAAGAAAATGCCAAGTGCCTAAGTGAGTATAGTAAACTCTTTCCTGTACTCCGTGCTCTAAGCCCTCCACAGCGGCGGCCTCTCGAGTTCATCTAGGGTATAGGACTACCGGAGTGGAACTATTTAATTAGAGAAAAATATTTAATTAGAGAAGAAAAAGTGAATAAAAGAAAGACAAAAAATATTTAAAATTTAATAGAAGAATGAAAATATATATGAGAAAAGAAAAAAAAGAAATAAACGAAAAGATATACGGAAAAAAGAGGCGTGATGAATGAGAAAAAAAGAAAAACTACTTAGAGTGTAACTGTCAGCATGCAGTCCCACAATATCCGGCGGACGCTCCACTCCCTACGCTCTCATGGGTCGCGACATATCTATTATGTTGGGCCTAGGAAGCAAACGCTCAGCGAAGATTTCCGGCTGAAAGCGGTGGCATGATGTAGGACCACCGCGAGGACCGAAGCCGAAGAGAGGAAAGAAGACCGAGGTGACACGAACGGCCACTCGCCCCCGCTAGCCCAGCTAGACGCAGAAACGAGCGCCTCGGCTCGGGCGCTTCTAGGAAGCCAACTTTGCCGTATAAAATGAGCTTGTGCAAGTCTGGCTAGCGGGTCATACATTTTTTTCCACACAGGCCGAAGCCGAATTTCATTACCGAACAGCAACGAAATTACAAGAGGTTATGATAAGGTACCAGCCGAACCCACGTAACACCAAAAACAAACACCAACTCCGGCAAGAGTGGTCATCACCCACCTGCTCTGACCACAAAGGGGACGGAGCAAGGGGCCCCAAAAAACCCAACGGCGACAACTTGCAACATCTAAAGATGTACAGATTTACATAGACTCATACGAATGCAAAGATCCAACACCAAACCACTGACTAACAAGACATCACGCCAATTAGCGGGTCATACATAGAACCAAATAAGCTCAAGTTGTATTATGCAAGACCGGCTAGGGGGCCAAGTCAAGAAACTGAACATACCCTATACATATTTGTATCGTGTGACCATGTTGGCCTAATATCACCTACTTCCTTCATTCGAAATTATAAACCAGCTTATGTACGTGTCTATATACATAGCAAATCGGAAATGTTGTGAGCTCCAGTGCGGCCTCAGCCCTGCCCCCAGTGTGGTGGCTACGGCCTACCTGGCGTGGCTCAGGCGAGACCGCACCGACACAGCCTGTTCTCCGCTCTCGTCGTCAATGGGAAGAAGAAGATAAGAGGGAATGACACGTCAGTTCCACATGTCATCCTCTGCAAAGAATGGGTTAGAGGGTCTATTCTAGGTAGCACCACTGACGATGTTGGAGCAAAATATGGATACTATGAAAATGGTTAGACACCTAAATAGAGAAGTAGGGGATGTGTTTTAGGTAGCATTGCTGGAAATGATCCTAGAATTTAGAGCTGCATAGAGCTATACCAAACACCCAGTTAGGCTTTTGTTTGGTTCTATAGAAATAAACCTCTATGTGGGTTGAAGTGGATTAGAGTGTAACTTGAATTAAATTACACTTTCAATCCTTTTCAAACTATGTGGATTTTGGTGTATTGGTATGCAGTCAAACAAGCTCTTAAGCAAGAGCAAAGATACGACACAAGGAGTGACAGAGCTACATGGGGCCAAATGGGTCTCAGCAATTGCATTTTCTTAGTAACGTCTACATACGTTTAATCCTTACAAAAGTAATAAAGATTTTTACACTAGAAAATCCTTAGAAAGTAATAATGATTTTTACACTAGAAAATTTAAATATCATTGGTCCTCTCCTTGAACCCCTTCGCTACTGACACAAGAATTTGATAAATAAAAAACATGGAGGTAGACTGGGTTGGACGAATTTGGATGAGAAGCAAAGGCGGCGCATGCAATGCACGACGACATCCTTGGTTGCTGTAGTGGTGTTCCAGCGGCTTTGGGCATGGAGAAGCTCGGCGAGCTTGCGCAGTCGAGTGAGGAGGCCGCAGGGAGAGCTCGCGCCGGCTAGCAGCGGCGGAGAGGGGCGTCGACGAGGTCGCTCGGTGGTGCGCCAGAGAGAAGTCACAACGGGAGAACAAGCCACGATGGAAAAGAAAAGAAAGAACGAACCGATATCCTCGGTGACAGGTTACCTAAAAACAGTTGAAAGCAAAGAGGAAGTTGTTTTTAATTTTGTACTATAACCAAAAAAAATACTTCCTCCGTCTTAAATTACAAGACGTTTAACTTTTTTTATCTCAACTTTGACCACTCGACTTATTAAAAGAAATTATATAAATATAGTCAAATTTAGATCATTCTCGAAGAAACTTTTATCAATAAATAAAGTCGTGACGAAAAAAATGGTATTTTGCATAAATTTTTGAATAAGACGAGTGGTCAAAGTTGGTGTAAAAAAAAAATCAAAAGTCTTATAGTTTAAGATGGATTGAATAGTTTTTAGCCTAAAACAACTGTGGTTTTTAGACCATTTGGTTAAGTTTTTGGCTCTTGACCATAGAGCAATTCCACCACTCTTAACGTGAGGAAAGAGCTAACTGCACGTCCGCACGGGATCGGACGTCCGGCTCCCAGCATTTCCGAATAACAAACGAGAGAAAAGAAGTACGTACTGTCCTGTGCTAGGACGGATTTGTCAGATCAAAAAGAGTGTGGGTAAAAAAAATCCCCAATTGAGGAGCCGGTGAAATCCACACGACGCGGCGCAATCGCGTAAAGCACCCAACCATCCCCACCAACCCAACCATCTCAATCAACCCGAAACCCCCCCTCCGCCGTCTCTGTCGGGGTCCCGCGGTGGCGCAATCACGATGCGGCCACCCTGGAAGAGGGGCAGCTCATGGGTCGACCAGAACCCACCGACCAGGGTTTATCGGCGGCGCGTCGCGCACGACGCTGCTGCAGGCACCGCCAACACCGGGCCTGACCACCGCGCTGCACCGGCTCCCGTCGACCCGCCACCGCCGGCGTCCAACAACACCGGGCGTGCCAACCGCGCTGCGCCGGCTCCCGTCGACCCGCCACTGCCGCCGTCCAGCAACACCGGGCCTGACCACCGCGCTGCACCGGCTCCCGTCGACCCGCCACCGCCGGCGTCCAACAACACCGGGCGTGCCCACCGCGCTGCGCCGGCTCCCGTCGAGCCGCCACTGCCGCCGTCCAGCAACACTGGGCCCGCCCACCGCGCTGCACCGGCTCCCGTCGACCCGCCACCGCCGCCTTCCGATAAGGAGCTTTCATGGAGCACGCCGGGTTCTAGCAATCCACCTCTCCGTGGGGCGGCGGGGCCTTCCGTCGGCCAGCTACCACCGTCTCCAGACAAAGAGGCCCCGGCATGGACGCCGCCTTCCGACCCTTCTCCACATGGCGCGCCGTCGCCGGCGGCGTCCACGACGTGCTGCTCTACGGACGCCGCCACCACGCCTCGTCGCCGGGAAATCTGGCGTCCGAAGCAGAAGACGCCAGAGGATGTTGTGCCTCCTCGGCAGAGCCCGCCGGACGTTGCCGCCGCGGCTACCCCGCAAGCCCACGCTGCGTTTCCCACTGGCATCACTTCATCGGCACCGCCGCGCCGGGGCACACCCTCATCTACCCCATCTCCCGAGACGGCTCACAGGGGCACCCCGTCTCCATCTCCACCCCCTTCGGCTCCTGCACGCAGGGTCACTCCGCCACTACCCTCGTCAGGGAGTGCCTCTCGCTCGGATTACTCCTCAACGTCCTCGTCCTCTTCAGGAGCAACTCGCTCTGGGACCCGCAGCACTGCCTCCAGCAGTTCAACTTCAAGCAAATCATATGCGGGCCTGCTCCAAGATCCACGGAGTAGGAAAGCTGATCTGAAGCTGCGTGGGGAATTCTCTGATTTCCTGAAAGAGTAAGCACTTCAGCACTGGTATTTT
Organism: Coix lacryma-jobi var. lacryma-jobi; assembly: GCA_009763385.1. NCBI lineage: Eukaryota > Viridiplantae > Streptophyta > Magnoliopsida > Poales > Poaceae > Coix > Coix lacryma-jobi. The sequence goes on from VDCT01001214.1 coordinate 493,275, forward strand.
TAACTGTTTCTTACATCTGCAATACTAACAAACTCCATTACGACTGAACCAAATATAAATAAATATCCTAGAATTTTGGATTCCACAACCGACTAACATTGCTGCCGTGGTGACCGTGCGCCAGGGCTCAGCCCTCAGCCCCGTTGCCTGCCTGCGCTCATACTTCTTGCCAACCATAACACGTGTAGATTATTATTGGAGAGATCAGCAGCATCAACTCTTTCTTTCCCATGTACATGCAACATGCTCTTATAAACATCATCCATTTTTTTAGGTTTACCATTGGATCAGCCAAAGCTGCATACTATAAAGCCCAGGTTGCAGCTCTAAAACTACAGGAAAGCTTTAAGCTGGAGATACAGTTTGAGCATCTGCTGGCTCGCAGTTTGGATATGGCAATTGACATTTGCAAAAAGAAAGAAAGGTTTGCACCTTATTCAACAATTTCATTATAGATATGTGCTGCTTCATATGTATAGCTTATGTAAGCTTTGTTAGCTTCATATGTCCTTGTTGCTGTTAGCCTTTTTTAGTGAGTTAGGTTTCAAGACAGTCAAGTCTTAGGATGCAAGTCTGAGCAAGTCTAAGGTCTTTCCCTTAGGTTTTAAGAAAGCTACTAGGCTATTTTTTTGTACTCTCTTTTCAGATATAAATAAGAGGTAAAGTCACTAGAAAGCTGCAGCCCAAATACAGCCTCCCTCATCCTCACTTACGTGTAGTGCAGCAGCAGCAAACAAGCAGCTGCATATATCCACTATCAGTGGCGAAGCTAGAGCACATTGGAGGGAGGTGCACTTGCCTTGTGGGTGCATAGACATGTCTCATAGGGTGCATATATGGTGAAATTTTAACCAAATCCATTGATTTTGCATTTTTGAGGGGGTGCCCAGGCACCCACTACTTATAGTGTAGCTTCGCCCCTGTCCACTATACCGATCCTAACAAGTTATGCCTAATTTAAAAAATTAGGGATTATGGAGGAATTCTGCATGCAAATGCGCTTTAGAAAGTGTTACAAAGGATCCAATGTCTATGCTTATTTTGCTGTACTTTGTGATCTTTTTTGTCATTTTTCTGTTCAGTTTCTCTTACATATTATTATTATGATTATATAGGGCCTCTGAATTTATACGTCCAGTCGTGTGCCAGTTTTTGTTTGAGGAGAAGCTTTCAGATAATCGCAATGAGATCATTGAAAAGATAGAAGTCAGCATTCTCTCTATGCCTTCCAGGTTAGATGTTCTACATGCATGAAACTGTATTAATTCATTTAAGATATCCTTCTATCCCGCCCCATCCTGTGCTACATTTTAGTTGATGTACTCTTGTAGTCTTTTTTCTGGAAGGATAACCTATACTTTATTATAAAGCTATAATAGTTATACGAACATCCAACTCTAGGGATACCAGCCAAAACGATTCATGTAGAGAATGATCAACAACTGACTACTTCCATGTTGTATGTTTGGGTTTTTTATATACATTGTAAATGATATATTCTTTATTGTTATTATTTATGCAGCATGAAATATATCTCTGAATTCATTGCGGATAATGCTGAAAAACTGGTTACGACAGAAATTTTGGCAGGCAATGTGAGGGAATGCATTGCCACTGACATAGGTATGATGCTAGTTCAGCGTTCAGCTGCTGAAGTTTTTCGTGGACATAGGCTTGATCTAACCTGGGGGGGAGACTTTGGTTTGAAAGATATGGTACTGATAAATGATGAGGAAGTTAGAATCATTAAGCCACCCATGCCAGGTGGGTCTGCTAAGAAAGTGAAGGATGTGAATCGAATTGGACTTCTGTTCATGCCTTTCTTTAGGAAAGATGGAAAAATGGCACTATATTTCAATATCTTGGAAGGTGATCTAAGAAATGTTAGTGAAAATGATGTAACTGAGGAGTGGTTCATTGAATACACTCTAGGACATCCTGGACTAAGGCCATCTATGATTCGGTACAACCTATTGGATGGTGCCCACCAATCATGCAAAAAGTTTTGCGTTGCAGGATCTATGATAAAGAAATTCTTAGATCGGAGGCCTTCTTGGTGCAAAGATTGGAGAAGTTTGATTCCAACCAATACTGCCGATGCCTTTTATAAGATTTATTGGTATAATTCTCAGCCTGGAGATGGTATCTGTCAGCCATTTGAGCCAACCAATCGTGGGATTCTTTCATTCAAGAGACATTTCACACGTCACGCTGATATATACCTCAATGTACAAGATCTATCCGAGGTGGAGAAGATAGGCGCAAGAAATTTTCAGGATGCTCTCCCTCATATCTTGAAGCAATTATTGAGAGATTGTCACATGCATAAGAAGCAACCGTAAGTTAATCATTTTTTGTATTTTCTAATTTTGATTCTTTGTATTTTCAATTTTAGTGGTTTTAAAATCTTTCTTTGTGCTTTGTGTAATATAGGTTGCTAGTGCATTGGAAGCCATATCGTGACGCACGGCTTGGGAGAGATGGCCATTACCACCGGGATGGAGTAATTGGAGTGTACCCGGCATTCTGGTGAGGGGACAGGGGAGCAATGTCTGGATCGAAAGCAGTGTTACGGGGGACAGGAATTACAAGATCACGTCTCATGGAGCTTTTTTTTTTTTTTTTTTTTTTTTTGGAAAAAAACAGTGTTCTACTTTGTGCAACCATGAAAGAATCAAAGGCCATAGAATTCCCAGCCTAGCCTACTGGTGAAGTTCTTTTTACAGCAGAGAGTTCCATAGAGCTGAGATATGCAGGATACGGAGTCCAAAGCTCTAATCTTCCTCTATTCTCCTTCAGTCCCTTCTTCATAATATCATCCATTGTTTTGATCCATTCGACTTTTGATGAGTGTTCTCGTGTCTGTGCAAGATGAACAGTGAATTGTATTCACAGTTAGAGAACACGAAGAACTTAAGAGCGTCTCAGCGCCTATGCACCACGTAGCCAAAGCTGATCCGATCAGGTGGTGTGAAAACATTGAACTCATTGAACCAGAGGCAACCGAATAGATCAGTCATTGTTGTGTGCTGCCAGATCAGCACTGCTCCCTCCAGTACATCTGCAAGTTATAATTGGATTGTTAAGAACTCTGCGTTGGGGGAGCAAGGAACTAGTTTCTCAGGAAGTACTCATTATTAAGCAACGAACTACAGTTGTGAGAATGCTGTGGCATATGTGATTTCACTCACCACCAGGTATCTTTTCTTTGGGCTCCAAGGCTCCATCCCATCTTGATCTAAGCCGGCTCATAAACTGAAACGACTGATTTGTTATGAGAGAAAAACACTGTTCTGACGGCTCATAAGCTGAAGCGAACAGGACATCGTTTCCGTCATATATCCGGTGGTGCTTATGGACAGCTGTTGCAAATGTATACTATCCACGCCAGCGATATCTGCAAAGAATTTATGTTTCAGATCATCACAAAGCAATACAAATGAGTCAATTCCAGATAGAAAGCCACCTCTCAAGAATAACAGTGGATCGACTATGAGCTCCATTTTACCATCAATCTAAATGCTAAACCAAGCTTGAAGAAATAGTCTATGTGTTAAAATCTCTGGTATTTTTCCATTCCTTATAGGTTCGTCAAACAGGAGGCGATGTACCATTATAAATCGCCATAAACCAATCCATTTTCCTCCAGCACCGTCAATCTTGACAATGGTGTTCTTTTGAATAAAATCAAGAGATACTTCATCAATGACCATTAGGAAGCAGAACAACTTCTGAGACCGACGACTAATATTTGATGGATGATGGAGAATGTCATACCATCAAAAATACCAGAGGCAACCACAAATTTGCATTTCTGTATGTATTCGATATCAACATTATCCATACCCACACTGCTGTTTTCCATAAATCCACAGTGCCCCTGAGCATATATCCTTGTTACAGAGGCTTAATGATAAAGCACCACAACTTAAGATTCAGAAAATAAGAAAAATGAAAAGGCCATAATAAGGTACTCAATCCATCCCAAATTATAAGACGTTTGACTTTTTTGATACCAAGTTTGACCACTCGTCTTATTCAAAATTTTGTGCAAAATATCACTTCTTTTGTCGTGTCTTTGTTTATTAATAAAAATTCTTCAAGAATAACTTAAATTTGACATTGTTTGCATAATTTTTTTGAATAAAACGAGTGGTCAAACTTAAAGACAAAAAAGTCAAACATCTTATAATTTGGGATGGAGGGAGTACCATTTAGAGGGAAAATGTGCACCGTTCTTTTGAAACAATGATGAAATGCAGGTCATATTTTTTATTGTATGCCCAAAGGTCAAAGCAGACGAGTAATAGAAAATTACACTAACTGGTCATCGACATTACAACTCCAGTGTAGGTTCTTGTGACTGATCATCACCTATGGATCTAGGAAAATATTAATCTGATGATTGGTTCATGCATAGATTGTACATAATAAGTTCCATGTTGTAGCAAGCAATTTCTGTCAAGTAGGGTGAGTTAAGTTTCAGGTAACTTTGATCTAGGATGTTTCCAATACAGTTCACACATTCTGTGCACCTCACTGGTGTAGTTTGCAAGGCACCATTAAGGGAAAACAGGAAATGCAAAAGGTGAAAACATTACAACACATGAATGCAGAATGTAGTTTTCCCCATTGCAGAGGAGAAAAAATGAGTGATGGTATAGTACTACCCAAAGAGGTGATTGTGACACCCCAATTTTAAGAACAAAATTGGAGCACAATATATGTATGCCAGGATCAATTTTCATACATATATCCACATCATAGTAAATATCAAAACAATGCTTTATTAATATATCGAACTTTATTACAAAAATGACCCTCGGGTCTAAAAGAAAAGTACAGACTCTCAGTCTAACTCTAATGTAGACTCTGATGTAGACTCGCGGAAACTGGACACCATCTCCACAGGAAGGTCGACCGGGGGCTGCGCCATCCTAGTGCAAGTCGTCGGGGTCGAATCCACCGTCTTCTAGGTACTCTTGCTCCGCGTCGTAGACTCCAACGTCTGGGTGGGGTAGCAGGGGGGACAAAGAGGAATGGTGAGTACATCGAAATGTACTCCGCAAGCGTAGAAAATAAATGCTTATGAGGCTATTAACAAAGGTAGGCTGACTCTGTTTGACTCAAGCGCCTAAAGCAACACATCCTATTAAATCCTATTAATCCTATGCACCTATTTACTAGGTTATAACCATAGTCTCCATCTGTAACAGAACCACACTCGGAGTCGCACCGAGCAAACCACACTCGGAGTCACACCGAGCAACCAACACTTGGAGTCACACCAAGCAACCGCACTTGGAGTCACACCAAGTACCCACACCTGAAGTCCATCAGGCAAATCACACCTGAAGTCCATCAGATGACCCGAACTAGGTCGTTACAAGGAGTCCTATGTGTATTAGTTCCACACGTCACGACATAGAGAGCTACCTTCCGTAATAACACCAGGTCTGCGCCCGAGCCTGGGAATCACTCCCGTACCAAGCAGTAACCCGCGTAGAAGAAGCCTCTGTACCCATGTCATATGAGACTAATAACCACATAAGGCTTCTCTAACGAACTAGAACAAAACCACCAGCTAATCTCGAAGAAGTCCAAGCCCGCTCGTGACCGTGAGCACGGCTGATATATCAGTTTTAATACTCTGCAGAGTTTGCACATCTTTACCCATGAGTCATGCGTTCCCCATCACGCCAAACACTGCCAAGGTGCACAGCGGGGTCGCACTACAAGGCCTTTACAAAGCCCCTCCAAGCCTGTGTTACACGTACTCTAAGGTTTCTCCCCTGTCCATAAGTCTACGACCCCAAGGGACCCCTCTTGAGCCACTAAAACAAACCCCGTGTGAACCCTCAACTTGGAGGAAACTAATTAATTAGCCAGTCCCAGAGCCATATAGGCCTCATGGTTTGCGCTGTTTTGCCGGGTTACATGCTCCAAGAACCGGGTCCTAGGGATCCAGGCAGGATAATCTAGCACGAGCCCAGAACCAAAAACCAAATACAGCTGCCGAGTCGCACGGCACAAAAACCACCAGTACGGTCCATCCTGCCGGATTTACCTACTCACCATACTACTCATTACCAGTCCACATGTTCCATAGATCATTAATCAGAATTAATTATAATAACCATCCCATCCCAAGACAGCAGGGCTAAGCATGACGTCTACCCAACACATCCCAAACCAGGTGACAAGGAAAATATGAACAAGTTCTAGTAAACCTTAACATGGGATTCAATTTAAGACTGCATGCATCTACAGGATCTAACTAATCTAAACTCAAAATAAAATAAATACAGGAGCAAGATGTTCAAGGACACTTGCCTTCGGGCTGGGTCGGATCGATGAAGGCACAAGGTGGATCAGAAGGTTCCACGTAGCTCGCACTCGTTGGATCAAACATCATCACATGGCCCAAACAAGGCAATATAAGAAACAATACATCAACAGTAATAAAACAGAACGTAAATAGATCTACTGCGTAGAGCTCGACGAGACGAATCTAACGCAAGTTGAATGGGTCGAATCGGACTTAAAACGTGAAAGTTATGAGCTTTTGAATCTGAGTGGCAAAACTGTAAATAAACCAAAGTCATTTTCGTATTTTAAATAAATAAATCTGAAAAAGAAAAGGCGTCAGGACTGGGTGTCATTTTCTTAGAAGAGCAGGGGCTAATATGGAAGTTTTCATAGACTCAGTGCATAGGAGTATTGGAC